>CM035276.1:80668595-80691638 GCA_020226075.1 Hydropotes inermis | reverse complement strand
CCCGGCAGCCCCCAGCCCCCCGGAGAGGGAGATCCAGGCACCCTCCAGCATCCAGAAGGGGCAGAGTCAGGTGGCCCCCAGCACCCAGAAGGGGCAGACCTGGGTGTCCCCCAGTCTCAGGAAGGGGCAGAGCCGGGCACCCTCCAGTATCCAGGAGGAGCGGAGCCAGGCAGCCCCCAGGCCCCAGGAGAGAGAGATCCAGGCACCCTCCCGCATCCAGGAGGGGCGAAGCCGGGCAGCCCCCAGTCTCAGGAAGGGGCAGAGCTGGGAGGAGCAGAGTCCAGCAGCCCCCAGCCCCCAGAAGAGGGAGATCCAGGCACCCTCTAGCACCCAGAAGGGGCAGAGTCTGGTGGCCCCCAGCCTCTGGCCAGCGCAAGGCTCTGCAGTGCCCACACCCAAGTTGGGGAGCAGCCTTGCACCCCGTGTCCCTGCCCAGGAGGGACCCCCAGACACTCCCGGGGTGGGGAGCGGCAGGCGCAGGCCACACCTGGCCAAATACCGAGCCCAGAGCTTCAGTGATGAGAGGTCCTTCGAGCTGTCCTTCAGGCCAAGCATCCTCAGGGCCAGTGACAAGTACAGGCCTCCAAAGTGACCCCGAGTGGCGTCAGGGGCCCAGGCCTCACTGGGGTCCGGGCATGGCCACTCCAGCCCCCCAGCCTGGCCAGAGCCAACAGACCCGGGAAGTCAGTCCCGGTGGACACTGACCGTGAAAGGCCGTTCCTGGTGCTGCTTCCAGCTGCATGGCCCCAAGGGCGCTTTCCTTCAGGACCTGCGGAGGAGAGGGACCTGTCAACCGGCTCATCTGTCTCACGGCCGTCAGAGCAGCGTCCGCGGGCCTGTGAGTCCTGCTGGGGCCTGGGCGGGTGCAGGCAAGTGACGGACCAAGGGCGCTGGCCCCGGGGCTGCCCACCTGCAGGGGCCGGGGTCAGAGGAGGTATGCGCCAGGCTTGGGGGCGGCCCCCCAAACTGCAGACCCCACAGACCCCTTGGCAGAGGCGTGGGGAGCCCAGCACAGCCCCCAGCCTGACCCCTCTCCCGCAGGCCCACCTGCTCAGGCCCGGCGCCTTGGCTGGGGCTGGGGCTGGGGGTGCCTGCCCCCTACCGCACCTGGTGGCACCTGATTTATCCTTTTTATTGATTTATACTTTGATCCACAAAGGATTTGAAGAAACGGTTGGCAAAGACGGAGGAGATGAAAACACTGTACACTGTGTGTTCCCTTTTTAAAAAGAGAAGTCGGAGGGGCCTGTCGCTATTTTTAAAACAGACCAGAACGTCCACAGAGATGCGGCCAGTGGTGTCACTTCAAGTCGTGGAGACACAACCTGAACCCCCCACCCACCCTGAGCCTGTGACCCAAGGGGCCGCCTCCCACAGTCCCCACTGCCACTACACCATCCTCCAAGCACCCAGGCCCAGCGACCCCCAGAAAAGAAGAGAGAGACTCCAAGGGCTTCCTGAGAGTCAGGGTGTTCTCCGGGTTCTGGAGACCCCCGAGGACTTGCTGGGGGTTGTGTGTCCCCTGGTCCTGGACCACCAGGTCCTTCGAGCTTGGCAGGGCGGGGGGGGCGGGGAGTGTTTGCACTGCAAGTGTGACGTCTTTCCTACAGAAGAAAGACCCTTGAGACCCCAGGCTGAAATAGCTGTTGCCGCAGTGGGTGGGTGGCTGGGTCGCCAACGTTTATATCCGCGTTTTAGTTGACGTGCTCTTTCTTATATTTAAGTCGCTCGTTTACCTTCACCTTGATTCAGCACTTTCAGGCTCTGTTTACAGACCCCTCTGTGAGCCCCACGTGTGTACGCGAGTGTTGCTTACGGACAAGACGCTGTTGCCAGGATCACAGGAGTGCATTTTTATTTCAGATGCCCCATTGGGAACAGCATCACTCAGGAGTTTACAAATTCAGCGTCGCATATTTGTGTATCAAGAGCATCTTTGCCGTTTGGTCATTTTAAACATCTGATTACATATTAACCCTCAGCTGTTGATTCAATGTTCCTTATTTTATCTTCCTTTGTATACAAGCTAACTCTAAAATTATCCGTTAGGCAAGGATTAACTAAATACATTTTGTGGTATTCTTTCCTTTGAATTTCTACTAACTTTATTCAGCTGGAAATCATCTTAAGAAAGGAAATAAACGTGTGGCTTGTCACACACCTGGTCCTCGCCTCTCTGACGGTTGTGGAGGCGGCAGGTCTCAGGTCAGGAAGCAGGAGCAGAGGCTTCGCGGGGCGCGGGGGGGGGGGGGGGGGGGCCCCCGGGGGGCCGGACCAGACGAGGCCAGCAGCCGTCCCGGGATGTGCAGGTTGCCTGGGGGCTGGGCAGAGCCCCCAGGAGAGGAAGGGCCGCCCATGGGAAGCGGGGGCCAGGGGAGGCAGTCGCTGCTTCCCCGGGATGTCCAGGGAGGCTGCAGTGCCCAGAGCAGGGCCTGGGGTCCGCACCAGGGTGGACAGGGAGGCTGCCAGTGGGAGCCTGGGCCTGGCGTTCCAGAGTCCAGCCTCTCCTGATGCGCTCCTTGGTGCCTGGAGACGCAGGAGACGGGGTCCCCTGTTCCCCTTCTGCCCAGGAAGGACTTCTCATAAGAGCAGGTGTGAGCATCCCCGAGGACTGGCCTGGTTCAGGGGGTGCCCCCAGGACACCCAGCATGTGGATCTACCTGCGGCCCGTGAAAGCTTTGGGCCTTTGCCCTGAAAGAACTGAGAGCCTAAGGAAATTGGCTTTTCTCATATCCAGAGAAAATCTGATCAATAGTTGACCCAAGGAAAAAAAGAGAGATTCTATTCGAACCACCCGAGGACTGTAACCCCGCGGACAGTCTTTCAGAAAGTTCCAGGACTCCCGCCTATTAGAGGTCAGAGCACACATGGGTAAGCTTTTGAGACAGAGGGTTATGGTCACAGGACCCAGGTTTGCAGGTTGGGGGTGTCGCCGTGACCCCACACGTATGCGCACGCGGGGCTCTCCTGGAGGCCTGCTCAGCGCAGGTGCTCCCGGACTGCAGGGAGGGAGAGCCCCAAACCTGTGAAGCAGGAACCCTGCCTCCCCCCACCACACTGAGAGCCGGCACTGGTTTCCCATGCGGCCCGCCCCTCCCGCGGTTCCCTGGATGCCAGCCGGGTCCTGCAATTGGTTCATTTCATCCACCGTCCACTCCACAGATTCGGGCTCAGCCCCAGGGTCAGCAGGCAGTGCTGGACCCCCAACACCCTCACTTCTGTAAACTGGGGTTCCCACCGCCCTGGGGCGGCTCCCGAAGCCGAGAGAACACCTTGCTCTCATGGCCAGCTTTCTAGAAAGGTGGTGAGTAGACGGCCGACGATGAGGCCAGCGGGCCCAGATGGGACAGTCCTGACCAGCCGGCCTCCTCTCCCTGTGTGGCATCGGCCCCCGGCGCCCCTGAGTCCACAGCGCGGCGCTCTCAGCCCCACACCTTGGGCTCCCATGGATGGTCCATCCCCAGGCAGGACGGGTGAACTCACTGGCTGCTGGTGATTAGCTCAGCCTCCGTCCCCCTGAGGTCAGGGCTGGGAGTGAACGCTCCAAGCCTCTGAGGGGAGCAGCGCTCCATACCCAGGTCTGGGGAGACCCCTCTGGCTCAGCCACGAGTTAACCTGGGCTCCATGCCTCTAAAACAGCCCGCCTGCGGCCCATCAGACACACAGTACGTCTGCTTTAACTGGTAAAGAAAGGGACGCTTTGAGCAGAAGTAAAGCACATCCGTGTTGGATTCCGTCCGCTGGAGGTCCAGTGGTTAAGACGCTGCACTTTCAATGTAGGGGTCAAAGGTTCAATCCCTCCTCAGGGAGCTAAGATCTCACGTGCCACTTTTTTTTTTTAACCATGGAAGAATGTATCCCAGACTTGTTTGACGTTCTTTGTTCTGACAAGCCACAAAACTGCTGGAAACTGCGCTTCTGCAGGACAGATCCTCAGCATACCCCGGGAGGACAGCTCCACGCACGGTCTTCAGTTGGCTCAGGAACACCCTGCTCTTGTAGCAGCCTGCATGTTGACTATATGAGACACCTCTGACCAGGGCGCTGGTCTCCCCCACCTCCAGAGGGTCGTGGGCACTGAAGCCAGGAACCTGGATGGAGCCCAGGCACACATGTGCTGCTCATCACCAAGTCTCGGGCCAGGCGGGGTCGTGGCGGAGGTGTGGACGCACCAAAGACGCACGGTCAGAGGAGAAATTTAAGTCTTTCAGAAACAGTCTGAAGGAGC
This sequence comes from Hydropotes inermis, assembly GCA_020226075.1. Classification (NCBI taxonomy): domain Eukaryota; kingdom Metazoa; phylum Chordata; class Mammalia; order Artiodactyla; family Cervidae; genus Hydropotes; species Hydropotes inermis. Next base: position 80,687,410 of record CM035276.1, on the reverse strand, counting down.
CAGCCAATGAATGCTGGTCTCCACACTCGCTCTGCTGATGGACGACGGCAAGTGATGAGACGAGAAGTTCTGACTTTCTGCGCCCCGGCGGCTGTGGTGACCGTGGAACATCACAGGCACTTATCTGTGTCACTGTTTCCTAAGTTAATCTAAACACACCTGAGACTCACTTCTTTGTCTCCCAGCGTCAGGAGGCAGGGAGAGGCTGCCCTGCCCAAGTCCCAGTGACCCGCCCCAGCACCCATGGTCCCCGCTGACCCGCACGGTCCCTGCTGACCCGTGGTCCCCGCTGACCCACCCCAGCGCCCCCAGTCCCCACTGACCCGTGAGTCCCAGTGACCCGCCCTCAGCGCCCACGGTCCCCACTGACCAGAGGTCCTCCCCCAGTCCCCGCTGACCCGTGAGTCCCGCTGACCCGCCCCAGCGCCCACGGTCCCCGCTGATCCACGGTCCCCGCTGACCAGCCCCAGTGCCCACCATCCGTCCTTGTCTGCCCATCCCCAAGTCTCGGGCCGAGGTCACCAGGCGGAGGGAGGGCTCAGACCTGCTGGGCGCAGACTCAGCTCTGGGCTGGCTGGCCGGCATCACCAGGACCACCAGAGGGCATTACAGGCCCAGGAGCTCTGCGGGGCTTGGGCCCCACCGTTCCCCCGGGAAGAGCAGACGCAGGGGTTCATGGCTCACCTGCTCAGCGCGCCGGGTGCTGGGCCCCCTCCCCGCGGCTGATCCTACTTGGGACCAGGACTGGCCCTGACTCAGCGAGGGGCCGCCCCAGTGTGCCCACATGGCAGGTGGGGGGAGCAGAGTGGGGGTCCCTGCCCCCGGGGGTCGTGTGGACACAGCCACTGCTCCCCTGCGGTCCCCGTGGGTGAGTCTTGTCCGTAATCGTCATGCAGACGGGCCGTGAGAGTGAACTCCTCCTCCTGTGATTACCTCCAGATCTCACTCAGGCGCATGGAGGCAGGTCGTCCGACACCTACGCCCAGTCTGAGAGGGGCCAGGACGGGCAGGGCTGGGCAATGCGTGAGGGTGGGTTGAGGACTCAAGGATGCTTCCTCCCCCTCAAAAAAAAAGCATGCCTCCAACGTTGTATAGAATGAGAACCTGTTAAACTGAGAGAGTGTGTGTGCATGAGTGTGTGCACACATGTGTACAGGTACGTGTGGTGTGTGCACAGATGTGTAGGGTATGTGTCCATTGTACATGTGTGTGCACGCATACCTGCTGTTCTATTCCCTACACGGGTTTGAAAGTCTGGAAGGAAATATGCCCCAAAGTCTAGCCCAGTAGAGCCCCTGGAAAATGGGAGCGAGAGAGGTTGGAGAAGACGCAGGAGCAGAGCCCACAGGGGGCGGGGTCTCGGCTCCACGGTGCTGGAGGCAGGGAGGTGGTCTTGGGGCCACCAGAAGCTCTAGCAGAGGCGTCGCTCCCCCCAACCCCAGGCCACACCCCAGCCTCACAACAAAACGAACAACCAAGCGTTCCCCAGCCCAGAAAACCTCCCACAGAGGTGGGCGGCCAAGGGCAGTTTCCTTCTCCCAGGATCTGTGGGCAGAACGTCCACCTCCGGGAACTTGCTGGGAGTCTGGGAGGAAGACCCCAGGACAGGCTGCGACACACAGGAGAAGTGAAACTCCTATCTTCTCCATGAGAGGAAGTGGCATTGTGCGGACCGGCTCCAGGGGTACGTCCCCCACACGGGGACCCTCCTCCACGTCCACACTTCAGCCATGGGCACAGCCCTGAGAAGGCATCGGAATGCAACCCTGCCCAGAGGCTTCAGAGAGTATCCCAGCATCTCAGAGAGGGAGGGGCATGCCCTATCCACGCTGGGGAAATTTTATTTATTAAATTTATCTTACTGGAGTATAGTTGATCACAGTGTTAATTTCTGCTGTGCAGCAAAGGAATTCAGTCACACACACACATTCTTTTTCACGCTCTTTCCCATGACAGTTTATCTCAGGATACTGAATACAGTTCCCTGAGCTGTGCGGCAGGCCCTTGTGGTTCACCCACTCTGTTCACAATACTTTGCACCTGCTAACCCCAGCTCCCAGTCCTCTCCTCTCCGCAGAGGAAACGCTTCCAGTAAAACGTACGGTCTAGACTTGCTTTCGCCCTCCCGGCCATCACAGTGTCTGGGATGAGACCCGGTGACTAACGACTACTCGCAGAGGCCCTACAGGACCTGCTCTTGTTTGCCTGAAATCCTGGCATGACGCTGGCTCTGGCACCTGTGTGTCTCTTAAAGCAAATGCTCTAGGGATCAGGCTCCTGGCGTGGGGTGCTGACACACACCTTCACGAGTCCAGGACATTCCCACGGCCTCAGGGCGCCCACACCTGACCAGCTCCTGACCTGGGGTGCCCGAGGCCCTCACCCTGAGACCGGGTTGGAGAGCAAAGCGGGACCTGTGTCCGAGCTGCTGTCCGTGGTGCAAATGGCAGAGACCGCGCTCAGACCATCAGAACAGAGTTTGAGACTGTCCTTCCTGGAAGAACAGCCCTCAGAAAAACCCTCAAGGCAAAAAGACTGCCTTTCCTCCCGGCCAGAGGAAACCAGCTCACGGTTCCAGAGGCTTTCGGGACAGGGCTGTCAGCCGGGACGCCGGTCACGCCGTGCAGACACACGTGAGCACGCGTGAGCGTCACCAGGCCCCACGCTCAGTGACAAACAAGCCAGCCCCATCCCAGGTGCATGCACGTTGGGTTTCTCCAAACGCCGTGAATCTAGGCTATTTTCTCGTTACACTGTTGCTCTGAAATCCCAAAGTTGAGAGCCTTGTCACTTTGAGTAGATACATTTTTGGAAGTGACCTGTTTGGAGACGGGGCCTCTAAAGCGGGGATTAAGTCAAATGAGATCACTAGGGTGGCCCCAATCCCACCTGACCTGTGTCCTAGTGAGAGTGGATCGGGACAGAGACGTGCCCACGGGCCCACCACGTGGGCGTACGGCGAGGCAGCCAGGTACGGACCAGACGCGGGGTCTGCCTCCACCGCGGCTGTGGGCCCGGCTTCCAGGGTGGGGAGAAATGCGCTCTGCTTGTTTAAGCCACTGGTCAGGGGGGCTCCTCTGACTGAAGGAAGACGAGGAGGACGGGGAGGGGACGCCTGCCCGGCCTGAAGACCCGTCTGCCAGTTCCCCGCGGACAGACCCCACCGCCTGCCTGGGGGGCTTCCTGCACCTGCTCCCTCTTGCCTCCAGGGGGGCCTCCCAAACCTGCTCCCTCTCCCAGCCGTCGGGTCTCCTACAAAAGCTCACTGTGGTCCCGGCGTGTCCAGGGGTTCTTCAAGATGCTCACTGTATCTTACAAAGATGTGTCTTATTCAGAGGCAGCACTCTCAGAAACTTGTCTCGTGAAGCAAATCCCAAGCTCAGGACAGAGCCCAGAGGCTCAAAGTGCCCGACACTCGGAAATGTGTGTTCAGAGAGCGAGGAGGCAGAAGAAACAGCAGCGGGTGACCAGACAAGCCGCCCGCAAGGGCCTCAGCCTTACAGTCACTGTCCCCCAAACCGCCCCGCCCCGCCAGTGCCTGCGTAATTACCCCACAGGCAGGAGCACTTTGGACCTGCCAGCTCCCTAGACCTGTTTTTCTTCTTCAAAGGACAGGGATAGGATTTCCTGCCAGGCTTGCGGGCCGGGGGCGGGCGGGGGCGGGGGGAGGCGGCGGCCTCAGCGTTGAGCGGCAGCGGCACCGGCTCAGGTTTTCTCCTGTCCTTCTGTGCACGAGCTGGCATGGCTGGGCCAGCGGCTGAGCTTCAGTAGTTCAGTCATGTTTGACTCCTTCGAGACCCCATGGACTGTAGCCCGTCCCGCCCCCCTGTGCAGGGCCCCCACCTACAGGGCGAGCTTCCAGGATCTGAATCCCACCCCTGCAGCCCTGAGGAGGGTGTTTTGCCCTGAAAAGAGGCCCACACAGGGAGACCGCATGGCCTGCTGTGCCTGGGACAGTCCAATGCCCTCTGTGGTCCTGCAGTGGGAGGCTGATGGCCCAGCCCCAGGGGAAAGCTATTGGAGATTCATTTCCCTGTTGACCAAACTCCAGACGGAACAGCAGGACAACTAAGGGAGGAGTCCAGGCCCTGCCAGACCGTACGTCTCTGATTCCTGAAGTCAGGAGACCTCCCGGACCACATGTGCGCAGAAAGGCTCACTGGAGACCAAAGGGGGCTCATGTCAAGGGATGTTCTACCCAGACACCTTTGCAGTAAAACCATCTTGTCTAAGAGATGTGTGCACATGTGGGAGGATAGACCAAGTATGGACTGAGAACCAGGCAAATCAAAATGACTGGCCAAAGAAAACCCGGAAGAAATGTCCCGTAAAAGTAATTCAAGTTAGACAAGGGCCTGACTCAGTGCCTTTCTCTCTGAGTCCGCCCACGTGTCTGCCCACACGTACTGGACTCTTTTTCGTTGAAATAAACACTTTACTTGCTTCACTCCTTTCCGTCTTTGTGGGAGTTCTTTTTTGCAAAGCTGAAGGACCAGGGCCAGGTCACTGACCCAGGGCCTAGTGGCTAGGATCCGGTGCTTTCACCGCTGGGACCTGGCCTCAGTCTCTGCCTAGGAACCCAAGCCCCCTCCAAGCCGCAGCAGGCCAAGGCCGCCCAGGATCAGTCCAGCCGGACCTCACACACAGGGCTGAGGAAAGGGTGGAGGAGACATGGAGATGAAACGCCCTGAAGTCCAGGCTCCCAGGCCGGTGCTACGTGGAGACGGGGTATCTGGCAGGGTCACTATAAGCATTGAGGCTGCCTCACACTGGTCTTTCCTATGCCCCCCGCCCCCGTCCCTAATGGTGTATCTGTGACCCTGCCGGGGACCCACCTACTCTCCCGGGAGGGCCGGAGCCATGCAAGCGCCTCTGAGGACCCTCTGAGCACGTCTATCCCGCCGTCCCCACAGGCCTGGCCCGGCACAGCCCCTGCTGCCCCAGCAGCTGGGACAGGACATCTCTTCTTTACGTTTCCAAATTAATTATGGAAATATTCAGACAGACATGAAAAGACCCCTCTTCAGTGATTCTGCCTGTGTTCCAGCCGCTGTTTCCTTTTCCCTCTTACTGGAGACTATTTAAAGCCAACTCAGATATCATATCATTTTACCCGTATCTACTCTGCTTCAGTCAAAAATAAAGAAAACCTGACTTTGCACTTCATCGGAAAGGGTGTGAGCAGCAAGCTGCGATGCTTTCCATGGGTGGTTGGGGCACCGGTGGCTGGCCCAGCCCAACCCGCGGGGACCCTCTACCACCCTCGGGGCTCACAGTGATCAGTGGTGCTGCCTGGACCCCCCATCAGTCCTGAGGGACAGGCACCCCCGGAACCAAAGTGCTCGGACAGCACATCTTATCCAAATGGCAGCAGCTCTCGCAATCAGGCAACAAGAACTGGGTGCCACGCAGGAAGACGGGGGCCTGGGGTGGTGCGTGCACACCCGGGTGGGGGGCCCTCAGGCCCTCCCGGTGAGCCTCTGCGAGGAGCCGGTCCTCTGGCCAGTGGTTCTCACGTGGGGCCTGGCTCCTCATACCGCCTGACTGTGGGACGCCAGGGCCCTACGGGCATGTGCCGGCTTGGGGGGCTGTGTGGGCACACCCCCGCCCTGGGGGAACAACTGTGCGCAGCCAGCTCCCTGGCTGCGGACGTGAGCTGCCCTTGCGGACGATGGTCAGCTTTGAAGGGAGGGCGTCTGCCAGCGCGGGGGCCCTGGACGCTCAGGGCAGCAGGCGTTTGCAGGTTGGTGGAGGAGCACAGAGGACATAGGGGTCCAGCCGACTCCTGCTCCTGAGGAGGGAGCTCGGGCAGGTGCTGGCGGCGGGGCCGGCAGCCCTCGAAGGGCCCTCTGGCCATGACCGCTGGCTGCCTCCGGAAGGGTCCTTCCTCTCTGTATCTCTCCCGCCACGCTTCCTGGATGGGCCTCCTCTTATCTAACGCTCACCCACCTCTCATCTGGCCCCAGAAGCCCCTGGTCGGGGCTCTCCTATCATGTTCAAGTTCAAGAGCACGTGTCCGTGGTCTGCGTTTCCTGTGGGGCTGGGACCAGCCGGGGGTGAGGATGTGGCGGGACACGGCGGCTGGAGCCCACCAGAGATGGCAGGAGGCAGGAGGAGAGGCCGCGGGAGGGAGGCGTGCCCGCCAGGCCGAGGGAGCACCAACAGGGCTGTGGGGGCGCCTGGGCCCGGGGCAGGGGGCATGTGCCGGACGTGCTCTTGGAGACGGGGAGGAGGAACGTGTGGGGCCACAGAAAGGTCAGGACGGGGGAGGGTGCAGGGAGCCACCTGCCCAGGCTGGGAGCTGCCCTGTCCAGGGAGCACAGCGGCTGGGACAGGCAGAAGCAGGGGGCTGGGGGCACCAGCGGTGGGGGGCTGCGTGCCCGATGATTTTTAAGACCAGCATGGGTCGACGCCAGGTGAGCTGGGGCCCCGCACTGGTGGAAAGGCCAGTGCCCGTGCCTGTGGACCGGAGTCTGCAGGAGGCACCTGGGGCGAAGGTTGAGGAGGGGTTCTGCGTCTTTCAAAAGCAAAGCAAGCTAAGCTGAGGGCTTGGAGAACTTCCCCAGAATCAGCGAATGGGGGGCCTTTGTGGTTCTGTTCAACTGAGCATGAATTTCCTACAGAGCTCCGTGGAAACAGACAGACAGACGTCCCCAGTTGGGGGCAGGCATGTTCCCCAAATTACTTTCCAGGCTTCCTGCTTAGATCTCCAACAGGATGCTCCGGAAAAAGCAATGTTAAGTGCCAGGCGAGTTCACAACAGCCCAGCAAGCCTTGCAGTGGATGCTGGCAGCGCTGTTCCTGCCATATCCAGGCATGGCTTACAGGCACCCGCCACCGGAAACGACATCAGAGTCCCAGGGAGACACTGTCCCCATGGGCCGGGCCTGGTGGAGTGGGCCGTGTGGCCCGTGGCTCCATGGCGTGGGTAGGGTGGTGCCTTTCCAACGCGCCTGACTTGTGCTGTTCTGAATCCAATTCTTAAAAAGAACTCTTGGGATGCTGGCGGGGGAGGGGGCTATGAAAGTCCCTTAAATCTTAAATTTAAAGGACCTTAAAATCCTCTTATCTCACCACGTTTCCAAAGCAAAACTCAAAATGCAGTTTGTGCACGTTCTTGAGGGCCTCCCAGCCCAAGAAGCAGTTTTCAGGCCACACATGGAAACACCAGGGCACCTCGGTGCTGAGCGGGGAGGAAGACGCTGTTCTGGGCCAGGGCCGCCCTGCGGGCCCAGGGGCACACGGCGTGGCTGTCACCGTATTTGTGTCTGCAGGCAGGTCCCTCAGAGTAAAAGGCGCAGGCGGGCGGCATGTCTGTTCCCTCCCAGCCGTGACTCACGCTCCCCAGATCCTAAGCATCTGTGGGGAGAGCCCTGGGGGGCGCCTCTGCCTCCTCCGGGAGCGCAGGGGACGCGAGCAGTCAGCCCCGGTCACCCCAGACAGCCACCGGGCGGGGCGTGCCCACCCTCCCGCGTGTGCGGGAGCCCCAGCCGCCGGCTCAGTGCGAGGGGCAGGGCCTGCACCCCTGCTCCCGAGCCTGGTTTGGGGCGGTGGGAGGCAGGGACAGGCTGATTCCGCCGGGGTGGGGGAAGGGACGCCGGCACACGGATTAAGATCATTGTGTCTTATTTTCAGGTCGGAAAGTGTAGGCTGAAAGAGAGCAAGTTAAAAATAAAACGGTCGTTTTCTGTAAAAAGAACATTAAAGCAGCGGTCACAGGTCCGGACGCCGGCCTTCGGACCCGCGGGCACGCAGGCCTGGCCAGCTGTCAGAAGAATCTAAACTGGACTCACCTCCTCCCACCTTGCTGCGGCAGGGAGGCCCCGGGGCGCGGGGTGCGGGGCGGCGGCACCCGACGCCGGGCCGGGCCGTCAGCCTCGCCGGGCCCAGGGCCCTCTCCCCTCCGGGGGCCATCCCCGCGCCCGCAGCCCCCGCGCCCCACCCCGCTCCCTTCCCGCCAGGGGCCCATGCCCCTCCCGCGCCCCCTCCCTCCCCTCCCGGGGCCCATTCCCCGACCCCGCCTGGGGCCCCCACCCCCTCCCGCCCCGCGCCGGGGGCCGGCCCGGCCGCGCCCCTCCCCGGCTCCGGGCTCCCGGCTCGCGCGCAGGAGCAGGTGCAGCCCCTCCCGCCCCCTCCCTCAGGGCCGCGCCCCGCCCTCCGGGTCCCCAGACGTTCCCATCCCTCCCCGCCCCCCATTCCCCGCCCCCGCCCTCCTTCCCCGCCCCCAGCCCCGCCTCCCGGCGCCCGCGGCCCGGCGGAAGGACGCGAGGCGCCCCGAGTCCCGGGAGGTGAACTTGGCACCCCCAGCCCCGCTGCCCGGGCGCCCCCCGCGCCTCTCCCGGCATGGCGGCCGCGGGGCGCGCGCAGGCGGCGCGGGACCGCGTCCCCAGGTAGGCGCGCGGGTCCATGCGCCCCTGGCCCAGCCCCGGGGCGCGGGGCGGGTGTCTCAGCGCGGGTGCGGGCGGGGGCGGCGGTGCGGGCGCCTGCGCGCCCTGGGAGGCCCCTGCGCTGCGTGCGCGCCCGCGCTTGGCCCGCTGCCTCTGCTGCGGGGCCGGATGGGGGGGCAGGGAGCCCGCGCGCCCCACGCAGGGATGGGGCAGCTGGGTGTCGAGGGTCCCACGTCCACGTGCGGGCGGAACTTTACTCTGGGCCTTTCTGTGCGGTAGGATCGATCCGTATGGGTTTGAAAGGCCTGAAGACTTTGATTATGCAGCTTACGAAGAATTTTTTTCCACCTACCTGGTGATCCTCACCAGGAGAGCCATCAAATGGTCCAAACTTCTAAAGGGCGGCGGTGGTGTCCAGAGGAGCATGACCGGTGAGTTCGGCGCCTGACCCAGCGGGCGCGCAACAAGTCTTTCGGTCGGTGCCGTGCGCTCGGGGGAGCTCAGGACTTGGGGTTCCTTCGAGGCCGGGGGAGCCGCCTCCTTCCCAGCCGTGCCCCGCGCAGGCGCACAGGTGAGAGGCCCCCCTTTCCTCGCCTGGACGTGGGGCCTGCTCGCCCTTTGAGACGCATAGCGCCGTGGCCCTCTTTCCAGAAGAAGCCGGGTTTCCTGCTCTTCAGAGCGAGCGGCCAGGGCAGTGCTGCTGCCGGCTTCTGTGCGGAGCGCTCCCTGTCCGCGTCAGAGAGAAAGCGGGGCGCTTCCTGGACCCCTCAGCTCCTCCCCTGCTTCTCCTTGGGGGTCTTCCCAGCCCCACGCTGTGCCCCGGCCTCCTTCAGGTCTGGATTGGAGCACCTGCTCCGGGAAGCCTTCCAATCTCACCCCGCAGCCCCGCAATTCTACCCACTCCTTGCCTCTCTCTGGTCCTCCACGTGTGGCTCTTACTTATTTTATCCTTAGTTTTCTGCTCTGGGGTCAAAGATCCCTCTGTGCCGCTGGGGTGGCTGATGGTCCCTTAGCTGTTTGTTGAATAAATGAAAGAATGGTTTGCCTGCCTGCTCTCCCCCTGAGGATATCTGTATCCTCAGACCTGCTGGCAGGAGGTGAGGAGTGGGCAGGAGTGTCCCCAGGAGCGCTTCCTGACACAGGGCGTTAATGACAGTGAAGGGGTGAGGACGGGTCCCAGCCTCCGGGGGGCTGAGCCGTGTGACCAGAGCATTAGGGGTGAGGAGAGGAGGGCCTGCACCCGCTGACGGTGGGCACAGGGGCACGTCCAGGCCGAAGGAAGGACGTTTTTGGGGGGCGGGGGGGGGTGCAGATCAAGGTTTATCTTTGAAGGGCCATCATCATTGAAAGGCAGATGTCTTTAGCTGTACCGAGGGCCACGCCCGCCTTGCTGCTGGGCATTAACATGCTTCCAGCTCGCTTTGGCTTCATTTTTTTCTTTTGATTTGTTTTTAAAGTTATGTACAAGTATATAAAAATACAAGGTAGACAGCTTTTGCATGTGGAAGAACATCTTGGTCACACTCGAAGGTGTGAATTGAACGGAGTTTCTCAGCTGCCCAGGCCCCCAGCTCCCGTAGAGGGGTGGCTGTGACTGTCCCCCGTCCCCCCGGGAACAGGGTGCACTGTTTGCTTTCGTGAAGGAGGAGACCTTCTGTCCAACAGGGACCCAGAGGTCAGTTAACATCACGGAGAATCACTGCAAGATATCCAGGCGTTCATGAGCCTTTTCACATGACAACGTGTGGACATGCATTCCCCTTCGATTCTGTCATTAGTCTGGTCATCTTTTTTTTGTACAGTGACGGCCCACTAATTCCGTATCTTTCCTGCGGAAACTGTTGTTCAGTCGCCAAGTCGCGTCCTACTCTCCGCGACCCCATGGACTGCAGCACGCCAGGCCTCCCTGTCCATCACCAACTCCCAGAGCTTGCGCAGACTCAACGTCCATTGAGTCGGTGATGCCATCCAACTGACTCTGGAAATTTAATTTGGTTTTATTGAAACCACTATTATGTCTTTTTTGCTTCCCCTTTTTAAATTTATGTAATGATGGTTAAACTTTGTAATTATGGCGTAGCAGGTTTAGGAGCAGATATACTTGATTCCTGGCGAGCCTTGGCCTGGGGGCGGGGTTCTCTGTCCGCTGAGCTGGAGGGCAGAGTGGCCTGGGGTCCTTTCAGGAAACCCGGCGAGCGGCCTGTGGGCTCACCTTCTGTCGTCTGGGGTGTTGCCGCTGAGCTGGTTCAGCTTCCTGGAGTGACGGCCGGGGCTCCCGCAGCACCCAAGGCACTCCGAAGGAGTGGTCAGGCGTAACCTGGAGTGGGTTTGTTAGTCAGGAAGTGGGAATACAGTTTCTTCCCGCCAGATGTTCTGGGCTGGCCTGAGTGTCCACAGCTGTGTGACATCCCGTGGTAGGGAGCCCGTGAGGGCCGTGGGCCCCAGGTGGGCAGTGGGAGCTCTATTTGGGGCCCTGACCTGGACCCCGGCGACCACACCTGGAGAACCGCCTTTGCCCCTGTTCCTCAACCGCGTCTTGCTTTTGGGCTCCCCTGTGTGTGTTCTCTTTTGAGAGGACTTGTGTCCACATCTGCAGATGAGCGCTGAAGCTCAGCCTGCGTGAGGGTGTTAGCTGCGGGTACGTGGTTTCTTTTCTTTGTCGGTGAGGGAGGTCCACCAGGATCTGCGATCTCTCACTCACTCTCAGCGCTCGGCCTGGCCGGCCGTGCCGGGCAAGCTACCCCTGCACCCATGTCCATCCTGGCGTGGAGGGACTTGACAGGAGCTCCTGTTTTCTTCTTTCTCTCCTGTCCCGTGGGTGAGGGGGTTAGCACCATCTGAATAAGAATGAAATTGCAAGATACGTTTAAAGACAAATATTAAAAAAACCCCTGGGAACCTGCTTAACTCCTGGGACAGACAGCTGGGAGTTAATTCTTTGGGGTCGAGCTTCTCCTTAAAAAAATTTCCCACCTGTTTCTGCTGCATAGTTTACAGTCCTCCAAATGTCTGCATGAAGAGTGGATCAGTCCTGCCCTTGCTCTGCGAATGGGAGAACTATTTTCTTCCTCTTCCAGAGAAACTGAGTAATGTCAGATAACAGGCAATGAAAGTAGCAGAAGCCCTTATTCTCTGGAACTTCTGGATGTTGTTGTTCTTGAAACCAACTGGGAATCCAGAACCCTGACTGTATTTCAGGCCCTGGACTTTGCTTCCATTTTGCAGGGATGGAAGGAAACTGAGGCATGATCGAGGCATGGTCTGCCTAGCCACGTCCGACGCCAGAGTTGGGGGTTTAACCAACTTGCACTTCCCTTTTTATACTTTCTATTAATTGTTTAAAACGTCGCAGTGAAGTTCACTCTTCTTGGCATGTTGCCATGTGAGTGTGTTCAGACGCATACTCAGGTAATTGCCCCACGCGCAAGGTTTAGAACAGCCGGTCACCTTCAGGGTCCCCTCCTGCGTGGTTCTGGGCGGCTGACCTGCAGGCCCAGACGTGGGTGAAGGCCTCGGCTCGGGGAGCGGGGACTAGCAGAGGCCGTGGGGCTGCAGGAGATCCTGAAGGTGCATTGGCGTCTCTCCCTTTTTCTAGTTCTTTGGTTTCTCTGCAGGTTCTCTTAGAGTTACACCTAAGTGGTCCTCGTGTTAATGTTTGTGGTGCTGCCGTGATACCGTCGCAGTGTTTTTATTTGCGCTCTTTGCGGTCCGTCCGTGAAGTTACCATGAATGTCTGTGCATCTTTTCCTTCTGCCTGTCTCAGTGGGAGTGGTCCCTGCCCAAAGCCAGGGCTGAGCCTCCCCTTGTGGTTTGAGGGAGGGTTAATTCAGGGCACCCCTGAGCATGCCGAGCCCTGAGGTGCTGTGTAAATAGTAGGAGGTTGGAGGGACGGTCCGCTGAATGATTGCTGTTTGACAGACTGAAAGATCACGTCCAGTAGCGGGATGACCATGTCACACTGGCCGAGACATTCTGGCCACGCGTGATCCTCCAGCTGCCCGGGTGCCTCTGAGCTGCAGAGGGTTCTTGGCTTTCTCTGCCTCTGGCGGGTGGTGTTCAGGCCCATCCTTTCCTTCCCCTGGGCCTTCCTCCTCATCCCCCAGCCTCTGCAAACTCCCGTGCCGCATGCCCTCTGCCCTCCCAAGAGAGGTGGGTGCATGCGACCTGGCCCCCGGGAGGCGCTTTCAGGAGCTCGTGGACTGGTGGCGGTCAGTTTGAGCTGTAAGATTTCAGCAGCAGCGCTTTTTTTGCTTCTAACCTAGGACGTTGTTCCTGTAATTTTTTTCTGTTTGGTACAGCGGGTGCCTGAGCCAGTGCTGATCTGCGTTCAGGGCCGTGGCGTCCGGCCCAGCCTGCAGGGCAGGCCGGGTTGGGGGGAGGCAGCCCGTGTCCCCGCACCGCTGCTGAGGTGGAGGCCAGGCTGCTGCAGCTCCCCGACCGCTCAGCAAGAGCGGAGAGCCGACGGGGACTCGAGAGGCTGTGGGGACGGCCTGCACCTGTGGGCGGGGCATGCATGTCTTGCCTCTTCCATGTCTGACTTACTGATTTGTGAGAGCTATCAATGGAAACTCTTGGAGGCGGGCCCCTCCCTGCAGCTTCTGGGGCCCAGGAGCCCGCCCCCGCCCCCGGGCCCATCTGAAGCTGCCGTCTCCCTGTCTCAGTGAAGCGCTACATCCGCAAGGGCGTCCCGCTGGAGCACCGGGCCCACGTCTGGATGGGGGTGAGCGGAGCCCAGGCCCAGATGGACCGGAACCCCGGCTACTACCAGCGCCTCCTGCAGGGGGAGCGGAGCGCCAGCCTGGAGGAGGCCATTCGGACAGGTGAGGCGGCCCCCGGGTGGGGCGGCCCTGCGGGTGGGGGCACCTCCCCCAGGAGAAGTGTGTCTGCACCGAGACTCCTGGTCGTGATGGGGATGAGGAAGCCTACGCTCTCAAAGGCACACCCCTGATTCCCACTTTCTCAAAGGACAAGCAAAATGGGGGCTTATTTGACAGGAGGACTATGATCTGAATTGATTCAGAAAATCCTTGAGCGGGCAGCTAGGTGATAAGGAAAATGGTAGAAAGAGTGGGTTTCTCCGTGAGGACGCTGTCCAGGCGCGTGAGGAGGCCGCGGGGCGAGCCGTCAGAACAGACATGGGCTGGGTGACCCGAGGACGCACAGACGCAGCTGCAGGAAGCCGCGCGCCGCGCCCGCTCTTTGCGCCGGACTCCGAGTGTCCGGAGACGTCACGCCCTGGCCCCTGTCTCGTGACCCCAGCTTCCTCGCTGCCCACAGGCTCTCACAAGTGCAGAGTCCTCAGAAAAATGGTTAACCTGAGTTGAATAACTAGAACTTCAGGAGAGACATCCGTTTTTCCGATTTTACCAGTTTCTGAGAACGACAAAGTTAAACACAAAGTACTTCATTTAAAAAGTTGGTCGCTTTAAATGTCTGGGAGGTGGGATTGACTGGGAACAGTGAAAAAGTGGCGTGGCCCCAGCATCAGGAGCAGGGGTCTCGGATCCCAAAGCTGCAGTGAGAAAGGCGATGGGCCGCTGAGCCTGCTGGCCCCACCCTGACCCCCCAGAAAACCCTGGCCAGAGGTCTCGGGCCAGACGCTGTCGTGACCTGCAGGGAACGTGGGCTCCCTCTGCAGGGACAGCAGTGCTGGCGTGGGCAGGGAGAGACCGCAAGTGATGGGTGGTGGTTTGTCTGAAAAGTGAATCTTAGGCTCTATTCGGTGTAGAGTGTTTGGATACTTTTATTTTTAATTACAGTGAAACGTGCACGCCTTGCAGGTTACCATCTTATTTTTCCAAGGGAGCCTCTGTCCCCTTTACATACGAAGCCCCCCAGCCCTGGCTCCGCCGTCTGCTCCCTCTCTCTGTGAGCCTGACTCTCCTAGACTTCACGTGGGTGGGATCAGGCCTTGTCTGTCCTGTATCTGGCTGGTTTCACGGAGCACAGTGTCCGAGAGGTCCACCCTGGCTGTGTGTGCGTCAGGCCTTCTGCCCCTCTGGCTGCAGTGAGTTCTGGCTGGAGAGGGTGTCAAGTAATTCTCTGAGACCGGCGGTCAGTGCTCTGGGGACAGACCCCGAGGTGGAATTGCTGGGCCACACGGCCGCTCTGGTCTGCTGTCAGGGAGCCTGCGTCGGTTGTGGTGCAGGGTCAGTAGAGCAGGCGTATTGTGCATCAGCCCAGATGGGACGTTCACCACATCTGCCTCCGGTGCAGGGGCCAGGGAGAAAGATTTCACAACCTGCTACAGCTTCTCATCATAGGGATCGTCACACAGGCGTGAGCACAGTCAGTCAGTCTACTCTGATATAGCGAAAAACTCATTTCCCCTGATAGGTGCCAGTTTGGGTTATGTTCAGAATTCCATGGAAAAGAAATCTTTTTTTGTAAAAAACATATGATTGAAAACTACATGCTTTGAGGCAGCCAGTTAGCTGTTTGGCTCAGATCTGGTCTTTGTGGGCAGGTGTAAGGCTGGGGGCCTGAGCTTGGGGGCAGAATTCCTGCAGCCACCTGGAGGCCTGGCGTTATCAGCGGTGTCCACGTGTGTCCCTTCGCTGACACCGCCGCTCTGCTCCAGGCAGGGTCAGATGGTGTCAGTCAGCCCCCTCACTCTGCCCTGGATGCAGGCTCACAGAAATGCAGTGGGGGGCGGGGAGGGGGTGGCAGAGGCGGAAGAGGCCGCCAGGCACCCTCCTGCAGACAGAAGTTGGTAGTGATGAGTTTATCTGTGCTGTGCTAAGTCAGTCACGTCCAGCTCTTTGCGACCCTATGGACTGTAGCCCACCAGGCCCCTCTGTCCATGGGATTCTCCAGGCAAGAATACTGGGTGGGCTGCCTTCTTCTCCAGGGGATCTTCCCAACCCAGGGACTGAACCACGTCTCCTGCCCTGACAGGTGGTTCTTCGCCGCTGGTGCCTCCTGGGTAGTTTTCAGTTTTGTCTCTTTATCTCCAAACAGAACTCTCAGAGTGTCCTGCCTGCTTCTGTTTTCAGTCTTAAGAATTGGGGAAAATTTCCAAAGCTTTATGTAAACTGCTCACGCTTCACCACACTTCGTCCCCAGCTCAGAGAGGGGCATGGGGACGGGAGGAGACGCTGGGGACCCGGCAGCCTGGCGGAGAGGAGCTGATGTTGGTGCTGATGGGAGAGTAAGGGCTGCGGGGCGCTGGGGGCCCGGGGGCGGCCTCTGCTGGCGCCCTGAGCGCTCTGCGGGTCTCGCAGACATGAGCAGGACCTTCCCCGACAACGTGCGCTTCCGGAAGGACGCGGAGCCTTGCCTGCAGGGGCCCCTGTACAACGTGCTGCTGGCCTACGGGCACCACAACCACGGCGTGGGCTACTGCCAGGTGAGCCCCAGGCCCCCCACAGACCCCGGGGCCTCGCCCAGTCGGGGCTCTTGGCGGGAGCGGGAGGGGGCAGCCGCGGACGTGAGCACAGGCTGTGTTTACCGGACGTGGTGACCAGCAGCCTGTCACCTCGGAGCCGATGGTGTGCGTGTGTACACGTGCGTGTGTGTATGCACGTGTGGGTGAGTGCGTGTGGCGGGCTGGCCCAGAATGCAGGGCCTCCTCAGGAAGCCGGGCGCCTGGCGGCGCGGCAGGCGGCGGGGATCAGTTCTTGCGCCCCTGGAGGTGTCGTCTGCAGCATTGCAGGGGCAGCCCGGAACGTGAGCCCGGGGCCAATCCTCGGGCTGCCGGCCCTCCTGCTGTGTGCTCTGGAGGCCATGGTGTCCTGGGGGGTGTGGGCAGGAGGGCAGGGCTGGGGGTGGGGTCCCCACGCTCCAGGCCCCAAGCCAGAGGCCAGGCCTCCCAGGAGGACGGCTGGGCATTCAGAGCCGTGGGAGGTGGCGCCCGAGCGGCCCGTGTAGTTTCTCCTAGTGAGGGTTTCACGAGGATGTGCCCTGCAGAGTCTAAGAATCAGGCCTGACTGCACGTGTCTGTCGATGGCAGAGCCTGCGAGGCCAATGCTACCCCGGGACGGTCGTTCTAGAATCACACGCGTTCTAGGGAAGGACGAGGAAGATGGGGAGTTAGCGGGCAGCAGCCACACAGTTACAGGGTCTGGGGGTGGAGCCAGTGTCAGCGCAGGCCTCCTCTGTTTGTCTGATTTCAGGGGATGAGCTTCATTGTGGGGTGTCTGATCCCGGTGACATTTGTCTGATTTCAGGGGATGAACTTCATCGCGGGGTATTTGATCCTGGTGACTAAGAATGAGGAAGAAGCCTTCTGGCTGTTGGACGCCCTGGTGGGCAGAATACTCCCAGGTACGTGGAGTCCCGCTTTCTGGTATTGCTGTAACGATGCTGCTGACAAGTCAGGGCGTGACAAGACAGAAGGCGTATTTGAGAGTTTGAGAGGTTGACCGTCCTTCTTCAACTGAGTTGAAGCGAGACACTCATGACGGGGGGCCCAGCGGAGCAGCGGCCTCTCCCTCGCCACCCCCACCCCGCGGGCAGCGCTGTGTCTCAGCCTGGGCGCCGCTGAGCCGCTTGCTCAGTTATCTCAGAGACCGAATCATGACGGAGGTTCCCACCGTGACCATTTCCAGGTGTCGTTTGGGCATTTGGGGAACCTCAGGGAACAAAGCCTAAAAGCCTGGCAGCGACAGCAACCGAGAAGCAGGTGAAGACATGGTGCTGGGGGGCTGGGGGGCCGACCCCGAGAAGCAGGGAGCAGGGCTCCAGGTGCCGCCCACTCGGGGGTTCATTACAGAGACTTAAAGTCAGAACATGTCGTTGCCAGTAGTCCTTAGATTCAGTCCCACTAAAATACAGCAAAACGGGTCTTGCTTCAAAAACGAAAGGAAACCTCCAGGTGCGCGGTCAGGGCTGGGGGGAGGGTCACCGTCCCTGCTGGGGTGGGCAGGGCTGTGAGTGCTCGCCCCTCTGGCGCACCAGCTAGGTCATTTCAGCACGTGCTCATCCTGCGTTTAGCTACTTCTGTCTTAATTACACCAAAGCTGCACAGATAATCCGCATCTCCGGAGTTCCGAGACTGCAGCGCCGATGGAGGCTGAGTGGTGGCCGCCGTCCTCAGTGTCCCGTCCTGCCCGTGCGGGCGTGCGCGCCGCCCGTGCCCAGCAGGGTGGGGTCCGTGCACGCAGCATTGGCTCCGCGTTTGCGTGCACACAGGCGCACGAGCGCACGCGGAGCAGTGGAAGCTAATGACAGAGGACGACAGGGTAGAAAGGCGAGCTGAGCGAGCAGCTGGTTCTTTGGGGGAACTGTTGTGATAGACAGACGTCTGACGAGACCAATAGAGAAGGGGATGAGGAATCTAGACGTGGAAAAGGCGCTGGAATTGGAACCGCTGCAGGGACTCTCAAGAACCACTCGAGAGCTCAAGTACAGTGAAGAGACAAACGGATGGTTTGAGAATACAGGCTGACAGCTGGAGAGAGGACATCTGAAAGGCCAAATGCACAGATAGAAGCATCTCAGGAAAACACGCGTGAACCGATGATTCCCATTTTCTAAAAAATCTTGCAGAAAACAGAGAGAGATGAACTCGCCAGCTCATGCTGTGAGGCTGGTGTGGCCTTCCTGTCGTAAAGGCTGATCTCAGCAGGGATACGAACACAGATCTCATTAAAATAATGCTCATGTCAGCACCCGGAGTTGAGCGATGGTTATAGGGTAGTGTTTTCTTAAATATATGGCTTAATATATGGATGGATTAATCCATATTAAGGACGGATAATGGCTTAGTCAAGGATGGAAGGATGGCTTAATCACGGAAGGATCCCTGGCAGGCCCGAGCCAGGAAGGCTCAGAAAGAAGAGTGTCGTCCTGGTGGTGTTTAGTCCCTCAGCCCTGTCCGACTCTGCGACCCCATGGACTGTAGCCCACCAGGCTCCTCTGTACTCCAGGCAAGAGTACTGGAGTGGGTTGCCATGCCCCTCTCCAGAGGATCTTCCCAACCCAGGGATCAAACCAGGGTCTCCTGCACTGCAGGCAGATTCTTTACCTCTGAGCCACCAGGGAAGCCTGCAGAGGAGCGTGCTGGAGTTGTATTAGGCGCTGTAACAGTTGTTAGGTCATCGAGGGATAAACGGGTCTATCCGTCTGTTGTGTTTGGTACGTGAGATGTATCAAGGAGCAGGTAAAAGGCCGTTTGAAACATCATTCCATGACGCTTTTGCCTATAGAGAAGAAAAGGAAACTAGACCCTTGCTTCAATTCCAGGCAGATTCTAAACGTGAAGAAGCAAGCTTTGAAACTCGAAATGAGACAGAGAACAGTGTCGTGATTCCAGAGCAGGAAAGATGTCCTTGAACAAAGTTCAGAAAGCATAAAAGACACGATTGGTCATTTTAATGATGTTAAAATTAAAAATTGATTTTGACACAAGACATCCTCCGCAGAGTAAAAGGGGATCCATACAATTAGCATGTCAAGAATTCCTAAAAGTCTAGGTGGATAGAGGTC
>CM035276.1:80605661-80668495 GCA_020226075.1 Hydropotes inermis | reverse complement strand
TGCAGGACTTCAAGTTTCCCCTCTCGTCCCAAGTCAGCAGAAGACTAGCCGCTGGCATGCAGACACACTGGTTGCCTGAAACTGGGCTCACCTGGTGGTGGGTGAGGAGCCAAGAGACACACGGCCAGGCTGGAGGCGGGAGGACGGGTCCTCGCAGGGAGTGCGGGGGTCTCTCCCAGAGCTGTGAGTCCCCAGCAGCAAACAGTTGTGTTAACCTAAGCGTTCGAGCGTCGTCCTGCTGGGGCTGGAGGCGGGAGGATCGGCACGGACCTGGGCCCAGGCCCCAAGCCTGTGGGCCGCGGAGGTCAGCGCCGCCGTCCCATAGTGTCCCTGTGGCCTGCTGGTCAAGCGCTCCAGGGCGTCGGAGTTCTGGAACAGCTCGGGACAGTGCTTCCAGCTCATCTTTACCTTGGGAACAGAGCTGGGAGTCTGCACTGATGCATTGTCTCTGTTGTGGGACAGCTGTCACCCCGGCCTGGTCGCAGCTGTGTGTGTTCACCTTTTGTTCCTTAAAATCTGTAACTGGGCTTGTCGGGTGGCTCAGTGGTAAAGAATTCGCCTGCCAATGCAGGAGGCCCAGGAGACACGGCTTTGATCCCTGGATCGAGAGGATCCCCTGGAGAGGGAAATGGCAGCTCACTCCAGTGTTCTTGCCTGGAGAATCCCATGGACAGAGGAGCCTGGCGGCTGCAGTCCACAGAATCACAGAGTCAGACAGGACACGTGACTGAACCGCCACAAAATCTCTAACGACTGAGACCTTTTATTCTGCAAAGACCTAGATCACAGGATGACCCAGACCTAAAATGGCTTGTTTTACATCAAAAAGTTATGCCTGAGTCTCTTCCTCCAGGGACCCATCTGCCCACTGACTCCTGAGCCTGCAGAAAAGCCCCGCTGCTCCTCCCACCATGTCAGGGACCGAGGTGGGGTCTGGGCTGTCACATAAGGGAGGAGTCCGTCCCTTAATGAACCAATGCATCTGTGTCCCAAAGAGCTGGTCTCACCTGTTTGCCCTGCGACACGGGAAGCGGGCGGCTCCCCCGCCGCAGCTGGACATCGAGGCCCAGGGCGGGCGGCGGGGCTCGTCCTGGGGTGGTGACTCTAGGGGCCCCCCCAGCCCCACAGCCCTGCTCATCCCCCCCTCCCCCCGTGCTGACACCTCTGGGCTGTGTGCAAAGGGGGCGCCCTGGGAGCGGCCTGACTCGGGCCCCGGAGGGGAGGCTGGACCAGGGGCCCATGAGAAGTTTCTCAGCCGACCCACAGGGGGGTTTCAGTGACCCTTCAGCGACCGGCTCGGGCCCGTGGCGGCTTCAGGGGGTGACCTTGACTCTTCGGGGAGCTGTCATAAGCCTCTGTAGCCAAAGTGAGACGGTGCTGAGCTTGCGTTCCGCAGATCCGCTTGTCTGCTCCACTGAGCCGCTCAGGGCCACCCCCCCACCCCCGGGGCCAGACTGGGCACCGCTGGGCAGGGGCAGAAGGGGCAGCGGGCCGGACTCGCAGCCCGGCGGGGTGGGGGGTGGGGGCAGGGGGCGTGGTGGGGAGGGGCACCCCAGGCCCCAGGTGTTAATGACCCAACGGCTTCCCCAGCCTTGAGCTCGGCTGAGCGCGTGCTCACCCTGAGTGTTCCTGATGATTCCGTTTTAATGAAAATACTTAGCAAGAATGTCTGTTCCTTTGCCACGGTGAATGGCCAAACTTCATTACACTGATTGCTTACTGAACTTTTATGGCAAAGTTTAAGCATTAGGTTAAATCCACCATTACGATGACACACCACATTAAGAAGCTAGAAAGTTCCTTGGCAGGAGAGCATCCATTCAAAAGACAGCTGCGTGGCGGGCATGATGGGTGCTCGCGGGCCTGGCTCCTGCTCTGGGTGGGCGGTCCTCTGGGAAGGGTCCCCGGGGGCCTCCAGCACCACCTGGCTCTGGGGGCACGCAGGTTGCGGCCGCGCGACTGTGAGACCCTGTCCATGCCCCCTTGCCCCACAGCAGACTACTACAGCCCCTCGATGCTGGGCCTGAAGACGGACCAGGAGGTGCTCGGGGAGCTGGTGAGGCTGAAGCTGCCGGCGGTGGCAGCGCTGATGGATGGCCATGGCGTGCTGTGGACCCTGGTCGCATCCCGCTGGTTCATCTGCCTGTTCGTGGATGTCCTGCCCGTGGAGGTGAGGGCGCCCGGCCGGGCCCGGGGCCGGCGGCAGGGCCGTGCGCTGACCCGCCGCTCCCTCCGCAGACGGTGCTGCGCGTCTGGGACTGCCTGTTCAGTGAGGGGTCCAAGATCCTCTTCCGAGTGGCCCTGACCCTCCTCAAGCATCACCAGGCCTCCATCCTGGAGGCCACCAGCGTCCCCGACCTCTGTGAGAAGTTCAAGGAGATCACCCGGGGGCGTTTCGTGACCGAGTGCCACAGCTTCATGCAGGTGGGTGTCGGCCACGCCCGTGGCCCCCGGGGTACCCAGGGAGGGGCTCCAGGACACCAGCGTGCTCACCCCGCCCCGCCCCCCGCCGGAGCCTGTCAGGCTGCTCCTTGGCTTCTTCCGAGCCTGGGAGGTGACCCCATCCTGGGCCTCCCTGATGGCCCTGTCCATGCTGGGCCCAGCCTCCTCAGGCCTACCCTGTTGCCTTCTCTCCCGCCCTGGTGGGGTTACACCTGTCTGTCCCCCCTGCTGTGTTCCAGGCCTGGTGCAGGCTGTGTAGACAGCTCAGATCACCTGAGTTGACCTGGGCGCTCCATCCCACAGGCCCTCAGGGAGGCGGGGGCGGGCAGGGATCAGGGGGCCACTGACCCCAGCCTCTGCTGGCCTGCGGTGTGGACACTCAGGCCGTGTGGCTTTGGCGTCTGGCTCTTGGGCTCAGTGTGATGCTTCCAAGGAGGGGTGGAGGGCTCCCATGGAGGAGTGGGGGGCTTCCAAGTGCAGCAGGTGCCCACTGAGGGCGGGTGGCCGGCCTGCCTGTCCCTGACGGCTGTGTGTCCATGGTGGGGTGGCTGGTGCTCTGGCCTGGACGTGCTCTGGGCCCTGTGAGCTGAGTGGACTTGAGGGGATCACAGAGGGTGAGGCGGGGAGAGCATCTCCCCAGATGGCAGAAAAAGTGCTGGGTAAAGAAACGGGTCTTTGCACACGGCAGGTGTGGCCGCTCACCTGATGCGCTGGTGGGAAGTGACCCTGGTCTTATTTCCTTGGGGGTCTCTATAAACTTGTATTTCTGCAACACTGCAGTTTATGCATCAGAGCTCTCTCAAGTCCTGCCCCGGAACATCTAGAATCTCCTAGATCCCACGTGGAAGCTAGGAGCACTGTAATGTGAAGAGACCAGCTGAGCCCCCAAAAGAGCCTGTTGTCTGGCCGCTGAGACACTCGGGGCCCGCCCCCCAGGCTCCTTCCCCTTCTCCTTGTCGTGAGGCAGTTTCTCTCTCACTGGAAACAAGTCTGAGTCCCTTCCTGCTTCCGCTTCTCCAGTCTAGTCTCTCCTAGGCCCCAAGTAGGTTTCAGAGCAGCTAGGAGAGTCAGCAGTTACAACAGGGTCAGAACTCAAAGAACTCAGCACAGGCAAGAAAAGCAAAAATAGCAAACTAGGACCACGTGGGACTTGAAAGCTTCTGTGCAGCAAAGAGAAGCAGTGGCGGATGAAACGGTGACCCCCCGCCCCGAACAGGAGAGTGTGTGTGCAGGCCACGTCCAGACTCACGGAGACCTCAGCTGGACACGGAGCTGAGGCGTCCCGTTCAAAAACAGGCAGGGGACCTGAGTAGGTAGATGTCCAAAGACACACAGGTCGCCAGCAGGCACATGGAAGGATGTTCCAGTTCACTCATCATCAGGGAAACGCACATCAAAACGACATGTCACCTCACACCTGTCAGGACAGGATGGCTGTCATCCAGAAGACCACAAAGAGCAAGTGTTGCTGAGCGTGCGAACAGGGAGCCTTGTGCACCACTGGAAAGAGCGTGAAATGGCGCATCCACCCTGGACAACAGCATGGAGGCTCCTCAGAAGCTGGAGAGAGCTACTGTCTGATCCACCGTTCCACTGCTGTATTTCTCGAAAGGAAATGGAAGCAGGACCTCCAGGAGACGCTGCCCACCCACGTTCACTTCAGTGTCACAGCAGCTGCAGCGTGGACGTGACCCGCAAGGCCACACGAGTGGATGGGGAACCAGTGTGGTCCAGACACACGGCGGGCTTTCACTCGGCCTTAAGAGGGAGGGAGATCCGACGCCTGCTCCACCCTGGATGAACCTGGAGACATCATGTTCAGTGATTGTCACAGAAGGACAAAAACTGATTGCACTAACGCAAGGCCCGTAGAGGAGTCAGGTTTATAGAGATGGAAGTGGGGGCTGGGGGCGCAACAGGCTGGGAGATGAGGAGGAGCTGGAAGGTGACCCCACGGGCGCAGAGCTGACACTGAGCCGCACACCTCGAGTGGCTCAGGGGTAAATGGTGTGGCTTCAGTGCGCATACACACAAAACCAGTAAGAGTGGGAACTGGATGTTACCCAATTTTAATTCCAGTGGCTCAGAACCTCTGACTTCATAATCAGACATTTACTTCACGGACTGGAATCAGCATTTTAAAAGTGACCCGAGTGTAAGCGGGCAGGAGCCCGTGTGCCGTCTCCCCTGGGGCCAGACATCCTGTCTCAGGCACTTTCCTGAGCTTTGCAGTGGCCGCAGCCAGAACGTGGCCCGGCCTGAGGACTGACATTCAGAGCTGGGCCCCAGCTGCACACACACCCTAGGACCATATCCACCTCCCGCCCCACCCCTGGTCCTCAGAGCGCTTTGCTGAAATCCCTCCGGGTGTTTGGGGGGACACCAGTCGCCTGTTCTTGCTCAATCCTGCAGTAAGCCCTCCTCTGCTCCCTGCGACCCGCCCCTCCTGGGCTCCCCACGCCCAGCCCTCCAAGGAGAAGGGCTCCCCACGCCCCCATCCTCTGGGGGAAGGGCTCCCCACGCCCCCGTCCTCTGGGGGGAAGGGCTCCCCACGCCCCCGTCTTCTGGGGGGAAGGGCTCCCCACGCCCCCATCCTCGGGGGGAAGGGCTCCCCATGCCCTGCCCTCCCAGGGACGGTCCGGCAGCCGCAGCCCCAGCACCCCCGCTGGTCCCCTGGGGCGGTGCGGCTGCTTTGGAGGCATCTGTGCTGATGCTGGAGCTGTGTCACTAACCACCTTCTGCTTTATCACATGGGAAGGAAACTGACCTTCCTCCACTCGCTGGCCTCAACCTGGCCACCACCAGGAGCTGGGAAGGTCTAAACGAACCCGTTTCTGTTCCAGAGAATATTCTCGGAGCCTGGCAGCCTGCCCAGGGCCAGCATCGCCCGGCTGCGGGAGCGCTGCAGGGCGCGGTTGCTGGTGCAGGGCTGATGCCTCAAGCAGCCACCTCCAGCTGGAGCAGTCACTGGCGACTGAGCGGTCCTTCTGTACATGCTCTTCACTGGGAGCTGTCTGTTGTTTCTAAATATATATTTTTACCTGAGATGCTGATGTATGTATAACGTGAGGTGCGTGTCTGTGTTCGTTGCATCAGCTCTTGGAGGCTGCAATCTAAGAAAGTGGCTACACAGACGGCATGTAAACCAGGTGTAAGATTGAGGAGCTGTCATCCCAGAACTCCTGGGGAGAAGATACCACAACGAGACCCCTCCTCTCCAGGCTGGAGGCCACCGCCCTCCACCCTGCAGCTGCCGTCTCCCTCCGTCTGGATATGGCACCACTTGTGGGAAACCCCTTGCCCAGGCAGGCTGTGCCCTGCACAGGACGTGGGGACGGTGGGCACAGGCAGGGGTAGGGGAACAGCGTTTCCTGGGAGGGGACCAGCTGACAGGTTCGCCGCCTTGGGAGCCGACCAGCTGCACCTCAAGGGGCACATCCCCCAGCAGGGGCTCCAAACCCCGCGGCCCTGCAGACAGGACTGCTGGGTTCAGCCCAGTGCCGCCCACCCCCGGGGAGACGGCCATGTTGGGAGCTCACGTGGCCTGCATGGCCTGCATCTGGGCTGCTGGGGGGGGACCGGGGGCCAGCCTCTGCCTACTCGGGCCTGAGCACCCCTCCTTATCCACCAATTTGCAGGACTGGGTAAGGAACCGTCTTCCACAGAGATCTGTCCCCAGAAAGCGGGCTCCCCTGCTGGGTCCTAACCAAAGACTACCTTTCTCGAGTCGCTGGCCTTGGGGCAGCCCCCCCAAGCTGACCTGCTGACCCAGCTCACGTACTGCCACCTCTCGTGGGAGCCAACAAAAGCATGCGGGAGGCCCAGACAGACAAACAGATGTTTTATTAGCATCGTTGTGGCAATGCACCCCAGAGGGGACCCTTGGCACACAGCCCGCTGAGCTGCAAGCGATGGGCAGAGCGGAAGGACTGCTGTACATGGTGTGGACAGAGGACCACCCCAAACCTCCAACAGAAAACGGAAAATCACTTTACAAAAAAGTGAAATAAAAATAACACCCATTTTTCTATTTTAAGAAGTGCCAGCTCTCAAGAGGCAGTGCGTGGGCCCCAGGACCCAGAGCCGGGTGCGCTGAGGCTTGGGGGCCGGGCGCTCAGGTTGGACTGAGGAGCTGGGTCTGTGTTTCGCCCTCTGTGCTCACCGCCCGGCCACCGCCTTCAACAAAGCCGTGGACCAGACCCTCCCTCTGTGAGGCTTATGTCTGAGTGAAAAGCCCCAACACCATGGTCTCAAGAAGCCAAACCAAAGTGGAGCCTGTGCCCATTTAGAAAAGCTCTTACCCCCCACCCCCTTAAGAGTCCTACTTTGGTAAATATTAACGTTTAACCAGTTAGCAAAATAGTTAACCCAGTTAGCAAAATTAACACCGTCATTTCCATAGTTACTCTCTTGTGCATAGTAAGTGTTGCCAGATGAACTTCACGTTGGATAAAGCAGATTTGAAAACCAGTTTGCAAGAAAGTGCCCCCAGCAGTGACCTAAGCCCAGGGAAGCGGCTGGGGCTGTGCCTGTGACTAGATCGTCTGGTAGCCGGCGTGGCTCCTCTTGCGGCCGATCAGGTAGGCGATGAGCACAATGAGGACCAGCCCGGCCAGGGCGCCGCCCACAGCGATGGGGATCAGCATGCTGTTCTCATCCAGCTGGCACTCTTCCACTGCAGGATGGACAGACAGACAGCGGGCTCGCCCCAACGGCTCTCGCGGGGAGGCCTCCCCAGCCCTGCTTGGAGGGTAGTGGGAGCACCCATGGCTGGGCTGGCCCTGCGGAGTCAGGGACGCAGGCAGAGGATGCCGGGGCCCTGCTCCTGACCACCCTGCCTACTCACCAGGCCCAAACTTGCCCCCGTCCACACGGAACGCCTGCACCCACACTCTGAACATGTTGAGGGAGAAGGTGCTGGTGACCTGCAGGCGCTGCTCGGCATCGCACTTGTACGAGCTCCCCGCAGTGGCCTGCAGTGCACTCAGCGAGCTGTTGGAGGCCGTGAAGCTGCGGTCTGCAAAGGCAGTGGGGTGAGCGTGCCAGCCACCTGCAGGGCATGCGGGGTGGGGTGGGGGTGGAGGGTCTCACCTCTGGCGTCAGGCAGAGTAAGGTTCAGCTGGACTCCTTGCAGGAAAACCCGGCTGGAGCTCTCGTTCTAGAGAAGACGACAAACACATGGTCCCCATCAGACCGGAGGATCACCCACTGGTGACACTGACTGCGGGCGCCCCCAGCCTCAGGAGGAAACTGCACGGTGCTCAGGAGCGAGAAGGCAGCCTGTCGTCTCAGTAACGGAACTCCAGGTGGCTCCTTACAGTCCCTGCCTAGAGCCGGAGTCTGCTAGGATAGGGGCTAAAGGAGCCAGGCTCGCCAAAAGCCAACAGTGCACTTTCCGGGAAAGCATTCATCAGGAGCAGCACAGCGATCCGCTGCAGAGTGAGGCACGCACATCCACCAGGGCCGGGTCTGTGCGTCCCTGGTCTCCTGCTGACTGGACTCGCCCCGGGCAGGGGTGCAGAGTGGGGGCGCGGGGATGCCACTCCAGGATGGGCTGGGGACAGCACCCGAGGCCTCAGGTCACCCCAGCCCCTGCAGCACCACCAGTACTGCGAGGGTTCTGCTGATGGATGAGGGCTAAGGGGCCAGGGGTCCCGCAGACCAGGCAGGGCTGAGGGGCCTCACCATTGAGAACTGAAGCTCCAGGAGCAGGAGGTTCCTGTTGTAGAGCTCCAGGGTTGCCAACGTGGCGAAGCAGTTGCCCCCGAAGGTGGTGTTGTCGGGGTTGACGTTGAACTCTCTGGTCACCATCTGTGAGGAGAGCAAGGGCTCAGCTCCCCGCCCGCCAGCCCCAGGCGTGAGCAGGCGGAGGTGGAGGCGGCCGGGAGGCAGTGGCTTCACGGCCCGTCCACAGGAACAAAACCAGAAGAGGAGATGCAAGTCCACTCAGGGAAGTACTTCTGACAGCCTTCCCCGGCTCTCATCACTGCAGGAGGGGCAGGCCTCCATCTCTCAAAGCCACCCCAGGCCCTTGGCCTCGGGGAGACTGTTATCTCCGAGGACGAGCAGAGAGCCCTGAGCACCTGGTGGACACTCAGGAGAGCCCGCCCTCTCTCAGGGCTGACACACCTGCCCCGAGGGGACGGCAGCTTGGCTCCGTGGCCTCAGGACGGTGGCCCGGGTGGATGGGGGTCCAGCTGAGCACCCCAGGACACACCGCCCACAACCTGCCCCGGGACCCAGTGCAGGGAGCAAGGCTCCGGCCAGCCCACCTTGTTGTCGACTGTCCTGTAGGTGATGTTCAGCTGCAGCCCCATGCTGACCAGCAAGCAGGTCCCGTTGGTGCCATTCACGCTGTACCTAAACACCGTGGGGCTCGTGGGAGCTGGGGTGGGCGAGGGCCGGGGGGGTGCGGTCGGCGTGGCAGGGGTGGGCAGGTCCTGTTCACAGCGCGTCTCTGCAGGGACAGTGGGGTGAGTGTGCTCAGCCTCCAGGGAGCCAGGGCTCCAGAAATGCTGAGCGGGAGTGGGCTGCCCCCGGCCCCCAAGTCCTGCCTGCACTCCCAGCTCCTCCTGCTTCTGGAACCCTAGGGCCTCAGGCGGCCCCTTGCCCACAAGGACATCCTCTCACAGAACAAACCTCCCATGAAGTCAGAAACAAAACCTCAACCGTGTCCTGTGCAGTTGGGACGGTGTCTCCGAGGCCATATGAAACAGTGACAGCTCACACACTGTCTGAGCGCCTGCGCACCAGGCTGGACACAGTCCCGAGGCAGCCGCAGAGGGGCAGGAGCGCCCAGGCCAGGCGGGGACAGACACTGGACATGTGCCGCAGCCCAGCAGCAGTCCTGTGTCCCCCAGAGGGCAGCAGGGGCGGCCCCGCAGGTCAGGCTCAGAGCCGAGACCCATGCCCAGGCCACAACTGCCACAAGCCCGCCCAGGGCGCGCAGGAGGCCACACCTAGCAGACGAGGGGGCCACAGGTGGGCGGTGACCCCAGCATGGAGGGAACCTCATGCAGGGGGCCTCACGCCCGTGCCG
The DNA here is from genome assembly GCA_020226075.1 of Hydropotes inermis. Taxonomy (NCBI): domain Eukaryota; kingdom Metazoa; phylum Chordata; class Mammalia; order Artiodactyla; family Cervidae; genus Hydropotes; species Hydropotes inermis. Next base: position 80,659,014 of record CM035276.1, on the reverse strand, counting down.
TCCCTCCTTGGAGAGAGAGCACCATGTGGCCACTGACAAGAGGGCAGCCCCTGTGTGGGGACCAGGCTACGTGCGGAATCTGTACCCTCTGCAATTCTGCCGTGAACCTAAAACTGCTCTGAGACCAGTACTCTAAAAACAAAGCGATTGTTTACCTTAACAACAACATGAGTCTCTATGCCTGCATTCAGAGGCCTCAGAAGCAGAAGGTGGCCGTCAGGTGAGGCGTGCCTAGGCCTGGGCAGGTCAGGAGACCAGATGCTACCCGCCTGGCCTGACCTGGGTCTGCACTGCTTCCCTCTGCTGAGACCCACGCTCAGCTGCTAACTGCAAACCTGGGCTCCTGAGAGCACGTGACCTGCTGCCACGGGCACCCCCGAGCGCCTAGATCCCAGCTCGCATCCACAGCCTCACGTGCTCTCTGCCCCAGGAGCAGCTGGGACCCTCCAAGGCTGGCCTGACCAGGGCCACGTGGCGGCCTCAGGACCTGCCCCTCAGCAGGCCACGCATCTCCCAGTCACGTGGGGCTTCCTTCAGCCCCCGCCCCGCCACTGATGTGCCTGTGGGGTCAGCAGTTGGCAAGCCTCCTCTGAGGAGGGCCAGGCGGTGGCTGCTGTGGACGATGGCCCTGGGTGCCTGGCTCTACCACGCGAGCAGCATGAGAGTGGGAGGGCGAGGGCCCGTGGCTGCTCCCCATAAAACATCAGTCACAGGCACGGAAAGCCTTACCTTCACCTGTTGTGAAACAGTCTTTGGATTTTTTTTTTTAACATTAAATCTCTGATCACAAACACCAACCTTCATCCGTTGGCCGTGCAGAGCCTAGAAGCCTTGCAGCCCCACTGGGAGCAGGAGGGCCCAGGCCTACTGCCGGCCACAGGGAGGGCCACGGGGTTGCCGTGCAGCCCAGCACCCGGCCACCCTGAGCCACCAGGCAAGGCTGCCACAAGGAGTAGGGTGGGGGGATGCCACCTCCCCCCAGGGTGACCTGTGAGCTGACCAACAGGACATGGGGAGTCGGACGCAGAAGACAGCAGGCTGTGCGGTGCCCAGGGCACTCTCTGCAGACTCCTGGGCCCCCATGCCCCCTGAGAGGTCAGCACCCTCATCTCACAGGAGGGGGATGCGGTCTTCCCGAGTGGCACCCCAGGTCCGCCTGCCTGAGCGGGACTGTGGTGGGTGAGGCCTCTGTGTAGAGACTGCCCCCCCGACCCCATCCACTCCATGACGAGGGCAGCTTGCCTGCTTTGCCCCGCACCCCATCTGAACCCAACCTCAGGGAGCAGGGCACGTTCCCCATAGAGGGGGCCGGGGCCCTGGTGGGGTCCTCACCCTCCCTGCTGAAGTTGCTGCCGGACAGGTAGGCCTGGATGGCGACGTCTCGGAGCGTGACCGTCACATTGCCCATGTGGACCCGGGTGTCACTCACACACCGGTACGTTTTATTGATGTCGGCCTTGATGTCGGTCACCGACTCCACAGTCTTGACTCCTATATTTTAAAAAATCGGTTTTTAACCCCTTGAAGTGCTTGCTTAAAAGCAGTTTAGATACTCCCCAACCCAGGTCTCTTCACCTCATCACTGGTCCACGCTGGTTCTTACCTGTGGAGCTCGAATTGGGGAAAATGTCTGTGTCTGACAAGTTATAAGCAAAGCGCATCAGCTGGACCTTGTAACGTGTTGCATTTCTGGTGAAAGTGAGGGTCAGCATGTGGCCTCTTCCAAAAGTGATCATGAGACTGGGGTCAGAAGCATTCTCTTTGCCACAGGAGCTGTTGTTTGACACTTCCGCACCAGGTGGCAGATTGAAGGACGCGTTCTGGAACCAACACAACGACGGGTTACTACAGGGTTCAGAAACAATCACAGCTCAGAACCCAGACCCTCTCCACCTCAGACATCACTATCAATGCATAGATTTGTCATAAAAATAAAAAACATGGAAGTATTTTATGTTAAGTAACAGACCAAAAAGTAATTCAAGTGTAAGATAAGGATGACCTAATTACTAACATTGTCTTCACTGATGTAATTTTACTTCACATAAGAACAAAAATAAATCTATCACATAAACTGAAATAATTCATGCTGGGTCCGGATGAGCTGATACTCTCAGACCTTCGTGACTGCTACAGAGCTTATTTAGGGAACATGTCTCTCTAAACAGAGAAGATGAAGTTTACCGCAGAACTGTCTGCGTGAACTATTACAAGCAAGACAACTACAGAACCACGGAAGCCCATCTCCATGACCTGAGCTCAGCGAGTGGCCAGCGGGAAGCTGTCTTAGCCCTGTCCTGTAGACAGACCACAACTGTGACAAGGAGATTTCGTGAAGTGGGAAGTCACATTACTGCAAACAAATGATCCCACTTGTGTAATACGATTAACATATAATGAAACAATACTTGAAAATCCCAACCCCTAAAGAGTGAAGTAGAAATTAAAAGGTGCCCGGACAAATCTTCACAGCGAGAGGCGTCTCCATGGACAAAGCCTGCAGAGCTCCCTTCTGTCTGACAAGCATTGTTTACATCAAGAGGAGTCCAGGCGGCTGGCAAGTCCAGGGGGCTCCACAGGACCTGCTCGTCCTCCTCCTCCTGGGAGTCCTGGGCTCCCCCTGCTCTCCAGGCGCCAGCAGACGGTGTGCGGTGGACATGGGGGTGGGTAAGAAAAATGGTGCTTCAACAAAGCACTGGCAGCAAAATCTGATGTAAGGACATATTTACAGGAGCAAATGTAAATGGAAGAAGTAAGTGCAAAGTTCACAAACAGGTAGTTAACGGAGGAAGAATCAACAGAGAGGGAGAAGGGAATGGCTCCCTATGCCGGCGTTCTTGTCTGGAGAACACCATGGACAGAGGAGCCTGGCAGGCTACAGTCCACGGGGAAGCAGAGTCGGGCACAAGTAAGCATGGCACAAAAAGCAGAGAAACGCTACTCATTTGTCAGGGACCTCGGCCAGCAGCGAGCAGTCCTCACTCTGCGGAAGTGCAGTGCTGCCGTAACAAAACCACAAGGGACGTCCTAGCAAACTAGTGCAGTCACCCTGCACCTCCAACACGTGTTCACATGTAATTCCTGCAGCCTAACAGTTTATCTAAAGCAAAACCAACAGATCAAAAAAGCTCTATTCCCAGAGCTGCACACCAGGCAGAAGAAGAGAGCTCAGCTACCGGTGGCGGGCGAGCAGACCCGTGTCGTTAGCGTGATGAAGCCTGCGTTGGGAGGGTGAGGTGTGACCACGCGGAAAGCCGGAAAAGGCCCCGAGTGAAACCGTGAGAGCAGAGCCCACAATGGTCTGCGTGACTGCAGCCTCAGTGAGCACAGACCACCCAGGCACCACGGGACACGCACGCGTGTGAGGAGGTCAAGCAGGCCCAGCACACGCACACACAGCGGGGTGCGGAGGCCCGGGCTCTCCTACCTGGGGCCCACTCCTGGTGTCGTAGCTGGTCCAGAAGGTAGCAGAGAAGTTGGCCATGACGCAGGCGGTCCCGTTGCCATTCTTCACCACGAAAACTGCCGACGCGCCGTGCATGAGGCCTGCTGACTCCCAGAAAGAAACCACCATGTGACTTTTTGAAAATGTCTGTGGCTCACAGTTGCAGCAGCGTGGCTGTTACTGGGAAAGCTGCATAACTGCCAAAAAGACCGGCATAGGCAGGTGCCGAGGGCTGGGCCCACAGGGCTTCCGTCCCCCACACCACCGTGACACTGTCCTCTCGAAAGCCGCGTCAGTGTGACAATCTGGGGTCACCCCGGGCCTAGACAGCCTCATGCTGGTTCCTCAGAGGACCTCAGGGAGGCGGGGCAGGGCCCTGGAGAACGGACTGAACCTTGGAATCAAATGCTGACATTCTACACAAACGGTGGACTCACGCTGCAGCTCAAGAGTTGCCCAATTTACCTGCTGACAGGGCAGGAAAAGCCACAGACTCAAAGATCAGAGTTCTTTACCCTCTTCCAGAAGGGCCTCAAAACACAGTAACTCCATTGGCTCTGGGCTTGGCTGTGCGACCTTAGGACCCCACGCCACCTCTGCAGCCAAGTGCCCAAGGGAAGGGCGGAAGGGAGCTGTCCAGCCTGGGCGTGACCGCGGCTCTGAGCCAGGGCCAGGGCCACAGCCCGAGCAGGCAGCTTAGCAACAGGTGCACCCTGATTAGGGGCACAGAGCTGAGCTTATAGCCATGCACTTCAGCACCTGGTTCTCGCACAGATGGGCGGGAATAGATGTTCTGACCCTTCTAAACCCAAACAGCTTTCAGCCAGCACAGGTGTGGCCACATGCCAAGAGACACGCCTCTGGTTTCTGCAGCATAGGTCCCTGCACGCTCTTCACCAGGACGGGACACACCTGCCTCTGACGGCTCTAAGGGTGAAGGAGACCCAGGTGGTGCACTCCGAGAGCAGCAGCTAGCTTCCCACGTGTGGTCCCTGTTGCTCATGTGTAAGTGACTCCAGTGAACCCAGTTCACTCCACCCTTGCAACTGGCACCAAATAAAATCCTCAGAGCAACTATTATTTAGGCCTAAAGCAGAGAGGACAGACAGAATCCCCACAGTCCACCCGTAAGCCTCAGGTAAAAGAAACATCAAGTTGGAGCAACAGAGAAAAGCTGCTACACAAGGACGAAGCCACCGAGGGCGTCACGGACATTCTTGTCTGTTTTGATTCACACATTTTTAAGCTACTCCTCAGAATACTCAAGTAAGATGACACTAAATTCATTTCCAATGAACGAATACTGCTTTTTTTTAAAAGGAGAGAAAACCCCATGATTCAGTTCTGACACACGGAGGTTTTGAAGGTGCCTCTGAGCGCGACAGGGTAAACGCACGAGAGCCGCTGAGGTGCCAGCCAGGCAAACGCAGGCCCAGCAGCAGAGGCAGACCCCGGGCACAGAAGACAGGCGGACATTGGACGCCCCAGGCCTGGGCGGCCCTGCCCTGCCCTGCCTAGGGACCCACATGCCACCATGCGCGCCAAAGGCTCAGTGGGGCAGGCCACTGCCGCCCACACCAGCTCCGACCAAGCTGCTCTCCTGTAAGAATTCCTCAAATCACCAAACACTTCCTACTGACTCAAAGCCCTCCACTAGAAAACACTTCACATTAAATAACTTTTCAACCACATAATTCCCTCGTTTAGTAATAAACATGCTGAGGACCTGAGCTTTCAAAGAACAAAGAAATATTACTAAAACAAACCTCAAACAGACTTCAGCAGCACTAGAGGCCCACATGCATTCTGGAGAGGCCCAGAAATTTTTCAATTAAAACAAGAAACCACAAGTCAATTTTGGTTTAGAGAAAAATGTCTACAACAGCATTATAACAAAATTTTAAGAGAACGCATGGTATGTGAATAGTCAGAAGTATCTTTTTAACTCTATAAAAACACCACTATCTCAAGTCAGAATGTTTCATAACTTGAGGAGTGTCCCTCCTGAAGGTCAGAACCTGCACCACAGGCAACTCTTCACTCAGGACTCACCGTCATCCTCTCTCCAGGGTCCCGTGAGGAGTACCTTATTCCTTCAGAAAACTTCCATCTGGAGACATTTCAGTCTCCAAAACAAGCTGTGGGAGCATGCCTGCCTAAGGTGAAAGCGCAATCTTAAACAGACTCCTCCGCCACTCCTGGCCCTATGAGCTGGGCTCAGAGGAACCACCAAACCCTCAGTTTAGGCACCTGTACAGTGAAAATAAGTGAGCCGACACGAGAGCTGTCAGAGCATCAAGTTAGCTGAAGCAAGCGGAGCGCTGAGAACATGGCCAGGGCCTGCCTTCAGAGTGAGCTGTTACCACTGACGCGTTCAGCGCCACAAGGCTTCACCTATCAAGCTCATCACTGAATCCGTGGCACCTGACACAAACCGTCAGAGGTGTTTTATTTAACAAGCACCTGTACTGTGCTTTGCAGGTAACTGAATTACTGTGACTATTTTAATAGGCAGACACTATGAGGACTCCCTTTTACAGATGGGGAGTCCAAAGCAGAGAGGAGTTTACCACCATGCTCCAGGTCACACTGCCACGATGGTGCAGAGCCAATCTGGACCTGGGCCTGCTGACTCAGACCACGTGCCTGTCAAGCTCACCACACCTGAACACTTTCTCTCCAACACTCAGTGAGCAATGATTATGTTTCAAATTATGACATACTCACTTGAGATATGAAAGAGATTGCCATCTAGAGGAATAAGTCAATAAATTCATTAACTTTTTAAAAGAAATCCCTTTCTAATCCAAGATCAAGTCTTTTGAATCCAGTATTTTTATAATCAGTGATAATCATGTATGAAGACTTAAAAGAAGAAAAAGAATCACACAACCACAGAATCACAACCTCTAAGCCTACTGTGTACATTTCCGAGAGCTGACATGCATGTTCTGCTAGGGGGCACTGTTGTCAAACTGGGCGTCTCTTCACGGAGGTCCTGAGCACTCAGTGTGTGACTGAGATAGGCTGTAGGATAGGGAAGATACAGGCATAAACATAATCGCAACACAGCTGAACAGATGCTCCAGAAGATGTGTGGGTCATACACGCATGGAGTCAAGTCTTTCGGGCATGCAGAGAAAGGACTACCACAGCCTGGCATGGATCTAACAATATAAATTCAAAATTATGGACCTAAAACATTTAAACTTCAAACCTAATGAAGAACTGGATCGCCAACCTGCGTAACTGACAAACTCCCACAAGCGAGAGTAACATTCTCGGTTACAAAAAAAAATTTTTTTTTCTCCCTATTTTGTAAGCAACAGCTCTTCATTTTTAAAGGGGAAGGTCATCCGGGTGACATCAACGGTCAAGAGTCCCATTATGTAATACTTGATCTATGTATCAAAAAGTTTCAGTTCACACTTGCCTAGCTTTCTACAAAGTTTTCAAACAAAACTTAAATTTCTAGTTATTAATGCAGGATGACTTTGTAATTTAGAACTCTTAAACATCTTCAGAAAAATGCTTTTTGGTGAAATTGTGTATTAAAATAAACATTACTTTAAACAGATCCAAATCCAAGCTCTTAACAAAACTTTTTTTTAAAAATGGATTTTTAATCAAATATAAAACTTAAAAGACATGACAAAATGGACATCAAGAAAGTAATTATATGCACGATACTCCAAGCTATCAATGTAGAGAAGTTATGGATTTTTTCTATTCATCAGGTGAATTTTTAAAACACAGTAATAAACTTGTAACGCAGGCAAGCTTTTCTAATAAAGAACAGCCAGCCACCCTGACACGACAAGACTCGTCCCAGGAACTCCTCACCTAACTCAGGACACCTGCCAGGGAGAGCAAGGCTCCAGGTTTGCTGCTGGAATAAGGTCACCCCTTGCGGCTGGTCTTGCAGCTCAAAGAATGCATTTTACACAACAGGCAAAACAAGAACGTGAAACCAAAATCCACTGTCATCAGCAACAGGATTTCAGAGCAAACGTCTAGAATTCCCAGAAGGTAGGGGTGCAAAGTGCCTCTGTGTCTGCTTAACTCTAGGGCGCTCCAGTAGCACTTTTCAGATCCTAGCACTTTCATCTTCCCCTGCCGTGGGGACCAGGAGAGAAAGTGCTACAGAGAGAGCTGTCAAAAGCCCTAAAGTCAAATCAAAATAGGTAGTGATTCCTGTTCAGTCAACACGGTTTCTCTCTCGTTAGGACAAATAAATGAGAGCAAAATCCCTCAACGGAGAAAACACCCGCAACCACGCACGACTCTGGAGTCACACACACGCCGCTCTTCCGACGACGCCTCGCTAGACATGAGCACGGCCACTGTGACGCCAGGCCCTTTGACCACCGCGGGCTCGCTGAAACTCCCCGGGGGAACGAGCTCGTTATAACCTAATGAGAACGCACAGCAAGCAAACGACGTCAGAACACAGGTCAGCGCTCCGTGCCGGCTCGCAGGGCCAAGGGTAAAGCCCGCAGGACAGGCCCCCGAGGCCGGGGTCGCCGCCCGCCCTGTCCCCCGCGGGGGCCGAGGCCCGCGCCGTCCTCGACTCGGGTGCAGCCGCTCGCAGCCCTCCGCGACCACCGGAGCCCCCAAGGTGAGGAGGCGAACCGCAGCGCTGAGAAGCCGCCAAGTCTCCGCCAACGGACCCCAGAAGCGGACTCCGGAGGCCGAGGGCCGCCCCGGGCCCCTCCGTCCCCTCCGGGCACCCGGGCCGACCCCGCCCCCGGCAGCCGGCCCGTCCGGGGCGGACGGCGCTCCCGGAGCCTCCGTCCCCGGGACCCGCGCGGCCCCCCAGCCGGCTCCTCACAGCCGCTCCTCAGCCGGCGGACCCCGAGCCCTCGGCCCCCGCCCGGCCTCTCACCGAACAGCAGCAGGACCAGCGGCCGTCGCCGGGCGCCGCCGAGAGCCGCCATAGGCGCGAGCGGGAGCCGGGCGGGGCGGGGTCGGTTGGGCCGGGCCGAGCCGGGCGGTCGGGCCGGGGACTGACCGGGCCGGCAAGAGGGCAGCAGGTCCCGGCGCCGCGCCCGCTGCGAGAAGAGACCCCGCGGCCGGCGGCGCCCGTCACGTGAGGCCGCACCGCTCTCGCGCCGTCACGTGACCCCCGCGGATGTCGCGAGAGCGCGCGAGCTCAGACTCCGCCCCGCGCCGCCTTCGCACGTGACCGTTGCGCCACGTGACACGGGTCTCGCCCTTGACCCTGGTCAGGTCCCAGGCCGCGGAAAGCGAAGGGCGGGCGGGGACGCGGCCGGTCACCTGCCCACGGAGCCGCCGGGTCCGGCCCGCGGCTGCGGGAGGCCCAGACTGCGGCTCTCCGCCGCGGGCCGAGGGTGGGCGCGCCTCGGCGGCCGTGCCGTGCAGGGACGTGGCCTCAGCGTCGGGGGTCTCCTGGAGGAGGGCGGGGAAGTGGACAGTCTTCCTGAGGGTCTCCACGAGGGCCGGGTAGGGGCCGGGGGCGGGGCAGTGGACACACAGGAAGCACGCAGACCTCGGGCGTAAGGAAGGCTGACACAGTCCGAGGTGGAGGGGCCGCGGAGGGCTCGCTGACTGCCAGCTGCGACCCCTCCTAAAGCGTCCCAGAGGGGCCGGGCGGGGCAGCGTCTGCTCGGAAGGTTCGGAGAAGCCCCAGCCCGCCCCTTCCACAACCTTCCTTAAGTGCCTCTCGCCCACGCCTTGGTCCCCCGCTCGCCTCGGGGCTGCCAGGACCTCTTCTCTGGACTGCGGTCCGGCCGCGCCGGGCCTCTGCGGAGAGGCGGCCGTCCAGCCCTGTCCACCCCGCCCGCTGCGGCCTCGGCGCCTCCAACCACCCGCTAGGGAGCCGCCTACCATAGACTGTGATTCCCATGGGGTTGTGGTGGTGGTGACCTTCCACGTGTTTGCTTTGTGTAGGTTTTGTCTTTTCCTTGTCATTCCTTTCCGGTTTACCCACCCTTCCCCTCCAGATTCTAACACACAGCTGAGAAAGTCTGACGCTGAAGGGCCTGAAGACTGCAGTGTGGACTCGCTGATGTTTTGGTGAGGTGGATGTTTGCTTGCTGCTCTCCTGGACAGGGACGACTCTCAGCGGGGCCTCACTTAAGAGAAAGGGCCTCACTTAAGAGAAAGGACGTTGAGAGGCTGAGGGAACCCTAGGCTTGTTGGCTTTTTGTTGACTAAAGATGCACAAGCTAGAAGTTGAGAGCTGTGCTTTATGCCTCTGACATTTTTAGGACTTCAAGCTTGGGGGACAGAGTCTCAAATAACCCAGAGAAAAAGCCAGGGTATATAGGAGTTTTTGCAACATAGGACAGGTAGTTCAAAGGTCAGAAGATTATTGTTAAGGTAAACCAGATAACCCAAGTTAAGGAACTTGGTGTTTTCTGTGTGTGAGAAGACGCAGGAGTCTGGGCTCGCTGAAGTCTTGCCCTGATCTCCACCCCAGTTCTCTGGGGCCAGTGACCTGTGCTTTCCCATGCTACGCTCCCTCAGGACTTGTGGGGCTGGTTGCCGTGCAGGTTTGCTGGGTGTCGGGTGTTTCCCCAGGCTGCACCATCAGGGGTGGCTGCAGTCACTGAAGGGTAATGGCTGAGACATCCTCCGTTGCTGATTTGGCAGGCTGCATTCTTAGTCCACTGTTTGTTCTGTTCTCCGGGGCAGGAATCTACTGCTACTGAAGAGTCATTTCGCTCGCTAGGTCTTGTTAGGTGTTTGGGATCTTTCCAGGTTCTTGTTTGTTGCTGTTCTGGGTGGGGCAGAGTCTCAGCCGCATCACTTGAGAGGACTGCTGTCTGTCCAGGTGCGCTGTGGAAAAGAAGAGGTGTGGACCTTCGGTCTCTGTGCCATTACTGTAACGTCCTTCAGCAGCAACAGTTTGTAACATGATGTTCCTCCACTAGGTCATCATTTGAGCCCACATTGTCCTTACAAAATAGAGTGCTAAGCTCAGGAGTAATTGGATAATACTAGAACATTGCCCGTTTGTGTTGAAGTTCCTGATGGTGAGAAACTACCAGATAATCTTAGTATGAAAACAAAAAGACCTATCAATTGTTGGTTTCCTGGCTTGGAAGCCCCTTCCTGTGTTGAGAGACATTTTACCCTCTGAATGTGGATGGCAGAGAAGCTAGCTGCCCAGGAACCCGTATTGGGTGGCGAAGGGCCTGCCCTGTCCTCACGAGTCAGGTCGGTGGTGAAGGGCCAGTGCTGCCCACTCTCACGGGGTCGGGTTCACACCCTCGGCTGTGGCTCCTGTTGCCCCCTTGTGCCTGCACTCTCCTCGAATCTGCGTTCCTTTTGGAAACTCTGTGAGCTACCCAGAGTCCTTTCGGCAGGCAGTTTTATTTTCTTAGGCCCTTCAGAGCCCATTTTTTTGTGTCCAAATACCTAATACATGCGTTTAAAAATCTTTTTAAAGACCCAAAGCAGTTTGTTTCAGCAAAAGGACAGGGCTTTTAAAACAGCAGAAAATGAAAGATTTATAAAAAATTCTATGATGTGTTTTTATACAGTATGGGAAATAATATGGTGGAATTTTCTTATTTGGTATTGTTTTTTGTTTGAATCCTTAATTAGGGTTGGGTCTGATCTTTTTTTTTTTTTTCTTTATGGCTGAGCCCAGAGGCTCTTGGGACCTTAGTTCCTTGGCCAGGGATCAAACCCATGCCTCCTGCAGTGGAAGCACAGAGCCCTAACCACTGGACCGCCAGGGAATCTGATCTATTCTGGTTGAAGGAAGGATGTGGAAAACCACAAGGGACTCCACACCTTCCGAATTCTTTTGGAGACAGCCTTTTTATTTTTGTTAATTTTTAAAAAATATCATTTGGCCCTACCAAGTCCTAGTTGCAGCATGCAGGATCTAGTTCCCTGACCAGCGATCACAGCCAGGCCCCTGCATTGGAAGCACAGAGCCCTAACCACTGGACCGGAGGGAAGTCTCAGGATGACATCTTTAAGGGTGGGCTTTGGTAACAGCTGTGTAAGCTCCAGCGAAAGGCAGGGCCTCTTTACCTGTGCAATGGCCCGCCTCCAGAGCTGTGTGGGCCGGTTTCCCTGGAGGTGTGGCTCCATGTCTGAGAGAACATGAACTCGAGTGGAACGGCCAGCAGGCAGTCTGTGGCTTTTTTCTCTTTTGCTCGAAGTTATACTATTTCTTGAGCTTCCCAGGTACTAGTGGGTAAAGAATCTGCCTGCCAATGCAGGAGACTCCGCTTTGATCCCTGAGGTGGGAAGATCCTCTGGATGAGGAAATGGCAACCCACTCCAGTATTCTTGCCCGGGAAATTCCATGGACAGCGGAGCCTGGCGGGCTACAATTCATGGGGTCGCAAAGAGTTGGATACAACTAAGCACACACACTTTTTCTTGAGATATGCTAAGCAAACATAGTAATGTTGCGTAGTGCTTTTTAGACTTGTTTTATGAAAATTTTAAAAAGAGAATTTGAATAAAAACAAGATAATCTGGTGAGCCCGGTGGTGCCTGTTACTCTCACGGTTTATCATCCCTCCTTACCTGCTTCGTGTTTTGCTTGTTTTTTCAGCTTGAGTTTTATAAAACAAACCCTGGGCATTTTATTTTTCATATAAAGCTTTTACATAAGCAGAATGCCATTATTATAGCTAATGTACAACCAAAACATAACAGTTTCTTAGTAATTAATTTCCAGTTGATGTTCATGGTTCTCCAGTTGTTCAAAAAGTGTTGTTTTTTTTTTCAGCCAGTTTTCTCACCATGGCTCCAATGAGGTCTGACTATTGTCTTCAAAGGTGTCTCAGGGCCCCGTCCCTTTGCACACCATTGATTAGTTGGTGTCCCGGAGGACACCCCACACTGTGGGTTGACCTGGGGAGCTGGTGAATGGCCTTCTTTCCCTCTGTTCAGGCACCTTGGAGTGGGGTCTGTGGTGTTGGCGTCACCTGGCCGGTTGGAGATGCAGAGTCTCAGGCCCCACCTTGGCCCTCGAGTCAGAGCTTGTACTGCAGGCCGCAGAGACAGGAGAAGCCGCCTTCCTCCTCCGAGGCTGCGGCCGTGCTGGGCTGTGGCTAGGTGGCCCCACCCGCTGCAGGGTCCCTGCCAGCCTCAGACCTCCGCCCTCACGGCCTCCTGGTGGGTTAGTAGGTCTGCAGTTCCAGTGGGCTTGGCGGATTGGTGGTTTGTTTTCTTTCTTTAGGATCTTAGTTCCCGACCAGGGGTCTAAGCCGGGCCCCTCCAGCGGAATCGTGGAGTCTTAACTACTGGACTACTGAGGAATTCCCCGGCCATTTCTCATTCTGTCTTCCCTGTTGTGTTTTCCGGCTGGAGCAGGCCTGTTAAGATTTTCCTTCATGAACCCATTAGTGAAGTGAAGTGAGGTCACTCAGTCGTGTCCGATTCTTTGCGACCCCATGGACAGTAGCCTACCAGGCTTCTCCATCCATGGGATTTTCCCGGCAGGGGTACTGGAGTGGGTTGCTATTTCCTTCTCCAGGGGATCCTCCTGACCCAGGATTCGAACCCGAGTTTCCCGCATTGCAGGCAGACGCTTTACCCTTTGAGTCACTTACTCCAAAATACTGTCTGTGCAGGACGGTTGGATCTGCTCCTGATGGGTGATTCTTTTGTCTGGTTTCAGAGCAAAAACTCAGACCCGGAGCAGCTTCCAAATGTGAACCAAGCACTCTGGGCGGTGGTGACACCTCCCTTTGAGCTCCTCAGTGGGGACCGACACCCCCTCCACCGCTGGTGGCCCGTTGTGGGGGAGGCAGTGTGTGTCCAGCCTGGCGGAGGGGTAATGAAAGTCTGTATTTCCGATTTTGCTGTGAGCCTAAAAATGCTCTAAAAAACACAGTTTTTTGGACCTCCCTGGTGGTCCAGTGGTTAAGACTCTGTGCTCCCAGTAAAGGGGGCTGGGGTTCAATCCCTGGTCAGGGAACTAGATCCTACATTCTGCAACTAAGAATTCACACTTGCATCAAAGATTAAAGATCTTGCAAACTCTTTAAGACCCGGTGCAGCCAAATAAATATTTTTCTAATTATTGTCATATTCTGTATTCTCCTTTTTTCATTTGTAACCATTACTTTCCCACGCTACTACAAAATCTATAAAAACACATTTAGTAATATATAATGTAACATCATTTGGTGTAACGTTTTACTTAATGATAGCTTCCCTGCTAAATATAAAGAATGCTGTAGGAAAACCTCACAGCCCCCATGTCTCTGCTTTCATCTCGGCCCCACTCACAGCATCTCCGACACCACGCCAGCCACTGCTGGGATGTGGGCCTGGCATCCCGCAGGTCGGGCTCAGCCCCACCCGTCAGGAGCCGGTCACCAGAAGAGCATCCCCAAGTGGCCCACATCTTCTGTCTGGTTTGTTAGAAATGCATGTCCCCACCCCCGACTCAGCCTCTGCTAACTTGCTGGCAGGGCCTGCAGAGCTCACAGAAGCACTCCTCGAATTCCTGGTTCCTTCTGTGGGGCAGGGTGGGGTGAAGGACACAGGTGAATGGGGTGAGAAGCCTGGGGGCGGGTCCCCAGGGTCTGGAGTCCCCGGCTTCTGTCCCCTGGAGCTGGGCTGCCACGTATGGTCACCATCCTGGACGCCCTCTGAACCCCACGATGTTGGGGCCTTCTGGAGGTTTTGTCAGAGGCATACATGATGGTTAACTTGATTACCAGCTCCTCTTTCCTTCCCGAGGCTGGGGTGGGGCTGAAAGTCCAAGCTTCTAATCATGGCTTCTAATCCCTGGTGACCACGAGCCATCAGGAACTCGCCCAGAGTCACCTTGTGAGGACAGAAGCAGCTCTTATCATCAGGAACTTGCAAGGGGTTTAGGAAGTGTGCATCAGGAATAGGGCCAGAGACCTGGTGTGAAAAGATGCTGGGATTTCCCTGGTGGCCCAGTGGTTAAGGGGCCCCCAGTTTGATCCCTGGTTGAGGAACTAAGACTTCACATGCCATGGAGTCACCAGAGAGCCTGCTCGCCACAACAAAAAAGATCCCACATGATGCAACAAAGATGTCGAAACTAAGACCTAATGCAGCCAAATAAACGTATAAACCAAGAATGCTCCCAGTGGTCTTATCAGGACATCCGAAGGGTTTCTGGAGCCTTGTACCAGGAACCAGGGCCTGAGACTAATAATGTATATTTTCTGTTATCTCACAAATACTATGATAAATATCTTGAAGATATCTGTTTATGATTTTCTCTGAGATTAATTTTTCTTGCAGATTGAACTGACCAGGTAAGAAGCAGTGACCTCCTTGTGCACATCCAGCAACCGTGAACAGGCTGCACCGGTCATTCTTCCCTTTGCTGTCATCAGAGGGTGAATCTTGTGCTTCTGTTTCTATTTCACTCAAGTTACCCGCCCTTTTTGCTTGGCCCAAGAACTCCCTGGGAGGTCCCCTCGGAAGGGACCACTGCTCACAGACGTTAGGATTCCCAGCCTTGGACCTGGTGCCACAGAGCTGCCCGGCCTGGAGCCGTGACTGCGGGCCCAGGGCCCCTGGCGCTCAGTCGGCCCAAGGGAGACCTGGCCTGCTCCACACCCAAGGGACCGAGATCTCAACTTCTCTTCAGTTCTGCCCACTTACCTCAAGAATGTTTAATTTCGGTCCATTGATAAAAGGCAAGAGACTCGTGGCTGCTAAGTGTGAGATTAGTGTTAACAAATAACACATCAGAAAAAGAGTAAACTGCTTTCAACTCAAAACTATGTTAACAATCGGGGAAAGAGGTAAGACTCCCATCCTGAGATACTTTAAAAAAATCCACCTCTCCTCAGGGATACTCTGGGTGCTCACACCTTCTCACTGCTTAACGCAACGAGAACATCTTTTATACACGTTCCGGGCGCCTCTCGGAGAACTTCCTTTTGATGGATCCCTTGAAATTTTTCAGCCACGGTAGGCTTCCTTTTAGACGGTTACAAAAGAGGAACTCTCCTGAAAAAGAACCAAAACGTGCTTTCTTAGAAAGCAGATTCAATCCAGCAGTTCCAGGTCATCTGTGGCAGAGAACGTGTGTGACTCCACTCATGGTGGGTTTCCAGTTCCATGCCCCTGGTCTCAGCGGGCGGGCCTCAAGCCTCAGCTTGTTTGAGAAATGAGACATGGTCACCCGGGGCCTCTCCGTAGTCATGGAGGCCACAGGACGGGAGCTGAAGTCCACGTGAAGTCACTTCTGCACTTGTAACTCCTGGTTTTAACTCACATTGGTTCTGTGAGGCAAGTACAACACGCCCATCTGCAGCCGGGAGGGCTGACTGCGGGAGAGGGTGTGGCCCTGGAGCCTTGGGGGGAGCTTGCGTTCCAGACAGATGCCTGCTGTCCTGAAAGCTCAGTCACTCAGTCCTGCCCGACTCTTTGTGGCCCGCCAGGCTCCTCTGTCCACGGGATCTCCAGGCAAGAGCACTGGAGTGGGTTGCCAGGCCCTCCTCCAGGGCATCTTCCCCACCCAGGGATCACACCAGGGGTTCCTGATTACAGGCAGATTCTCTACCATCTGAGTCACCTGGAAAGATCCTTATGAAGGCGGTGGTATCAACCTGCTGATCCAGCACTATCTGCTCTTAATGACAAAAGGCAAGGTTAGGACCAAGATAGAAACCTTAAGATCACGATGACCAGGGAGTTCCCTGGAGGTGCAGTGGTTGAGATGTCGCACATTCCCTGAGAAAGCATGGGTTCAATTCCTGGTTGAGGAAGTAGGTTCCCGCATGCCTCACAGTGCAGCTAAAAAAACCCACAAATCAAAAAGGACAAAACATAGTGAAGACAAATCCCTGTCTCCTTCATGACAAAATGTACTTAACACAATAGATAGTTTGTAAATGTAGTTATTCTAGTTGGGTATTTCTACATATCACCAAGATTTGAAAATAAAATTAGCAAGAATTTATATAAGAAAAGAAAGCTCACAATGACCACAATTCCAACTAAAAAGAAGCCTAAGACCAGCGTCCTGTTGCCTTTTGTTTCTCCAGGTGGAGCCGGGTGAAGGCACCTCATTCATGTTCTTTGTTTCTTGTAACTTCTGCTTTTGCAAATCAGCTTTTTTGAAAATTTTATGTTAAATACACGAACCACCTTAGGTGTGCAGTTTGATGAGTTTTGACAAATGCCCTGTGAAAGGAAGTCAAAATGGCTCCAGTCTTTCCAAGAGAGCCTCCAATGGACTGGAGGCCAAGGAGGAAGGGGAGCCTGTGTGCGTCTCAGCCCCGATGGGATCTGAACTCTGACCTCCCCTGGTCTTGACACAAGCCTCCAGAACACCTGCACAAGGACGCTCATCGAACGCCTGCCTGAGTGACCCATGACAGCCCATCGCTCAGACGCACCCTTCCTTTCTCCGACGCACCCTTCCTTTCTCCTGTCGGAGTCAGGCGTGACTCTTGCCAGACAGCCTGAACAGCCTTGTGACCTTCTGCCCCCGTCAGCCTCCTGCGGTTTCTTGGTCAACAGCAGACACCTATGAAGCCAGCACCCCAGTCAAGACAGAAAGCGTTTTCTTCACCCAGAGGCCCTCCTCTGTCTCGCGGGCCTGTCCCCGTCCCAACCCGGGGGCCACACGCCGGCTTCTGTCGCAGTTCATCAGGTATTTGTGTTGCAGAGTTTCATGCAGATGGAATCACATGGTGTCTGCTTTTCCGTATCTGGATCCATCTGCGCTGTGTGAACCACTAGCTCATTCCTCTCAGCTGCTTATTCCAGAAGGGTCTGCCAGTCTTTCTACCCATTCACCTGTCGAAGGACCCTTGGTTATTCCCAGTAGTTTGGTGGCATTATACCTACAAAAGGAGTGGCTGGGTCATATGCTTGGTGTACATTTAGCTTTAAAAACAAACTATCCAGTGCTGTTCCAAAGTGGTTGTACATTGTGTTCGTAAGTTCCCACCAACAGTAGCTCCACATCCTTGCCAATAATTGGTATTATTAGTCTTTTAAATGTTAAAGAATTAGAGAAGGAAATGGCAACCCACTCCAGTATCCTTGCCTAGAAAATCCCATGGACAGAGGAGCTTGGAGGGCTACAGTCCATGGGGTTGCGAAAGAGTTGGATGTGACTTTGTGACGAAACGACAACAAAATTTTAACAATTATGATAGTTGTCTGATGCTATCTCATCGTGATTGTAATTTGCATTTTCTTGATGACTATTGAGGTCATAGGTCTTTTCATGTGCCTATTAATTCACATACCTTCTTTGGGTAAATACTCAAACTTTGTCCTGTTTTTAAAAATAGATTACTAGTTTTCTTATTATTGAATTACAAGTGTTTTATATATTCTGGATAGAGATACTTTGATGTATTATAAATATTTTCCCCATTATATGTGGCTTGCCTTTTTATTTTTAATAGAAATAGTACCTTTTAAAAAGCAAGCTTTACATTTAATGAAAACTCAATTTATCAGTATTTTTTTATGCTTCATGCTTTTTGTATCCTAAGAAATGTTTGTGTACCCCACCATCATAAAAATTTTTCTCTCATTTTTTTCTAGAAGGTTCATGGTTAGCTTCTACAATTAGGCATATGATCAAATTAAATTTTGAAGGTAGTGTGAGATAAGAGTTACTATTCATTCTCCCCATGTGATGATTGAAAAGACTTTTCTTAACCTACTAAGTCACCTTGGCATCTCTGTTGAAAACAAGTGGATGTATTCTGATGCCCCCTGTTCCATTCAGACGACGTACATGTCTTCATGTCACCAAGACCATGACATCTTCACTACTGTAACCTTATAATTAAAGTCTTGAAATTAGGTGGAGTAAGTTCTCCAACTGTTCTTGTAAAAAACTGCTTTTGCCTTTTGAATTTCCATAAGCATTTTCCATAATTCCATAAGCATAGCATAATTCCATAAGTATGCTTATTCCATAAGCATCAAAAAGCAGAGACATTACTTTGCCAACAAAGGTCCATCTAGTCAAAGCTATGGCTTTTCCAGTACTCATGTATGGATGAGTTGGATTATAAAGAAAGCTGAGCACCTGATGCTTTTGAACTGTGGTGTTGGAGAAGACTCTTGAGAGTCCCTTGGACTGCAAGGAGACCCAGCACATCCATCCTAAAGGAAATCAGTCCTGAATATTCATTGGAAGGACTGATGCTGAAGCTGAAACTCCAATCCTTGATGCTGGGAGGGATTGGGGGCAAGAGGAGAAGGGGACGACAGAGGATGAGATGGCTGGATGGCATCACCGACTCAACAGACATGAGTTTGAGTAAACTCCGGGAGTTGGTGATGGACAGGGAGGCCTGGCGTGCTGCGGTTCATGGGGTTGCAGAGAGTCGGACACGACTGAGCGACTGAACCAAACTGAACTGACGCTGTGCTTTTCATACTGTTCATGGGGTTCTCAAGGCAGGAATACTGAAGTGGTTTGCCATTCCTTTCTCCAGAAAGTTGGGCTATAAAGAAAGCTGAGCGCCGAAGAATTGATGCTTTTGAACTGTGGTGTTGGAGAAGACTCTTGAGAGCCCCTTGGGCTGCAAGGAGATGCAACCAGTCCATCCTAAAGGAGATCAGTCCTGGGTGTTCATTGGAAGGACTGATGCTGAAGCTGAAACTCCAATACTTTGGCCACCTCATTGTGAAGAGTTGACTCATTGGAAAAGACCCTGATGCTGGGAGGGATTGAAGGTGGGAGGAGAAGGGACGACAGAGGATGAGATGGCTGGATGGTGTCACCGACTCGATGGACATGAGTCTGAATAAACTCCGGGAGTTGGTGATGGACAGGGAGGCCTGGCATGCTGCGGTCCATGGGGTCACAGAGTTGGACACGACTGAGCAACTGAACTGAACTGAACTGATGTTGTGCTTAGTCGCTCAGTTGTGTCCGACTCTGACCCTGTGGACTGTAGCCTGCTGGGCTCCACTGTCCATGGGATTCTCCAGGCAAGAACACTGGAGCAGGTTGCCATGCCCTCCTCCAGGGGATCTTCCTGACCTTTTGTAAATGTCCTTTCTCAAGTTAAGGAAGTTCCCTTCTATTCCCAGTTTTCTGAGGGTCATTTTTAAAATCAACAAGTGTTGAATTTCATCAAAATCTTCTTAATCCATTGAGATTATTTTATGTTTTGCTTCTTTCTTTTTTAGATTTTCAAATGTTAAACCAATCTTGCATTCTTGAGGAAAACTTCACGTGGCTTTGGTATATTATTGATTTTATATATTGCTGTATTCAAATTGCTAATATTTGGTTAAAGGATATTGGTCTGTGTTTTCTTGTGATATTTTTGTCTAATTTTTCAATCAGGGTAACGCTGGGCTCATTAGTTGTGAACTAGTCTCTTTTCTGTGTCTGAAAGACTGTGTAAGATTATTTTTCTTGACAGTTAAATGGAATTCACCAGTATAGTCTCTGGAGTTTTCCTGGTGGAAAGGTTTAAAATGACAAATTCAATGCCTTTAATGGATATGGATCTATTTTTATTTTCTGTTTCTTCTTGTGTCCATTTTGATAATTTACGGATTTCGTGGAATTTGACTGTGTGATCTAAGTTGTACAATTATTGGCATAAATTGATTCATAATGTTCTCTGTAGGATCTTCTGTCTTGTCCTTTCATTCCTGGTATTGATAATTTTTTTCTCTCTTTGTAATTAGTCTAGCTAAAGGTCTATCAGTTTTGTCAGTCTTCTCAAAGAGCCTGGTTTTGGTTTCATTGATTTCTCCATTTGTTCTTTTTCTACGTTTTTGATTTCTACTTTTACCTTTTTTATTTCTTCTATTTACTTTGGATATAAATTGCTCTCCTTTTTCTAGCTTTTTAAGGCTTAGGTCATTGTTTTTAAAACTTTCATCTTTTAAAATGCAAGCACCTGAAGCTATGAATATCCCCTAGGCACTTCTTAAGTTGTATCTTACGCATTTTTGGTCTGTTGTTTTCTTATTTATTCAATTCAAAATATGTTCTAATTTTCCTTGTGATTTTTCTTTGACTCATAGGTTATGTGGTGTGTTATTTCTATTATCTATTTATGTTAGTATTATTGGATTATTTATTTAGAAGTGTATTGCTTAAGTCCCAAACATTAGTTACTTACCACTTATCTTTCTGTTGGATTTCTACTTCAATGTCTTTGTGGTCTAGGACGCGTTCTGTCTAATTTCAGCCCTCCTACTTTGGTGAGCTTGTTCTGTGACACGCTCCCCTGGGCGAGCATCCCCCACCGTCTGAGGCGCGTTGCTCAGACCGCGTCCTGCGGTCACCGAGGTCGGGTCGGCTGACGATGTTTCGCGTCCTTCCCGTTCTTCTGTCTCCTCATCAGCCACTGAAGGGAGAGTGCAGAAGCCTTGCCCGTTGGGCTGTCGGCTGCTTCCCTCGCTCTTGCCTGTGTTGGGAAGCCGTCCCTGGAGGTCTATGCCCTTAGGGACGCTTACGGGCGCCTGTCTGTATGAAGTGCCTTCTTCGTGTCTGCAGCACTCCATGTCCTGATGAGATGGGGAACCGAGCTCTGTTCACGGAGCTGAAGGATGGACTTGGCAAACTCGCAAACACTCATGCAGGCAGAGTGTATTTTAAAGGACAGAGACACAAAGCCCTCAGCATAGACACTGAGACGGGGTGAAGAGCCCCCAAAGTCTATCTTTGTTAGAATCGATCTGTGGTCTGGTTGGCCCGGGGCCAGATGCCTGTAATTTCTGACCAGTGTGTGTAAATGTTGTGTTGTCCAGTTTGTTGTGTTTATGGCTCTCTCCTGGGTCTCAGTTCCTCAGTTTCTCCAGACATGGTGACGCCGCCCCTTGAGCCTTGACCCTTTCTCAGGACTGCAGACCATTATTTAGGAGCCAGATGCATGTTTAAGAGCTGATGATCCACCAGTTTTTCTCCTTGATAAACTGGACAGCAGTTAATGATTGTCCTGTCCTGGGTCTGAAGGTTTTATGAGCCTCCCAGACCAGGGAGCCATTCCTCTTAATGTGTAGAAATGGAGACAAATGCAGCTTTAGGCTGGTGGAGCCAAAAACGTTTACATGTGAGAACCGCAGTCAAAATTGAAACTAGGTGAAGAACCGAGGCTCCAACTTCTGCACCGACTGCCTAACAATTTCCCCCTCACTGAAGCCTGAAAGTGAAAGTGAAGTCCCTCGGTCGTGTCCAACTCTTTGTGACACCGTGGACTGTAGCCCACCAGGCTCCTCCGTTCATGGGATTTTCCAGGCAAGTGTACTGGAGTGGGGTGCCATTTCCTTCTCCAGGGGATCTTCCCAACCCAGTGATCGAACCCAGGTCTCCTGCATTGGAGGCAGACGCTTTGCCATCTGAGCCACCAGGGAAGTCTCACGTTAGCCACACAGCTTGGGCGTGTGTGTGTACTTGTGGGCATTTGTGTGTGTGTTTGCATGAGTGTATCTGCCTGCATGTCTATGCTCTTGCTTTCTGTGTGTGATTTCATGTGATTGGCTCTCGTGGTAAAGCTTTTCTCACCTTTTACTTTGAACCCAGCTGTCTTTACACTTTAAATGATTTTCTTGTAGGTGATGTATACCTGTCTGGGTCTTAATTTTCTATCCAGTCTGAACGCCTTTGTCTTTTAATTGATGTGTTTAGATAATTTTATTTGCTCATTATTCCTGTCCTCCCACTTTCCTGGACCACTTTGGGCAGATTTAAGATTTATACCAAATTTGTTCTTCTTACCCAGGCACGGCCCATGTTTGTCACGTGCGTTGGCTGGTGGCTGTATTGTAAGCACCGCTGTATTGACTGGAACAACCCTGCAAGCAGCGTTATTATCTCTTAGAAGATAAGAAAACCAAGGTTTAGAGCATACGAGTGATTTTCTTTTTTTTTTTTATATTTTCTTAAGGGCAGCAGATGGAGCAGAGCCAGGCTTGACCCCTGGGCCACCTAAGCCGGCAGCCCCAGCCCATGACTCCTGCTCTGCCAACGTGGGGCCTCCGTGTGGGAGGCTGGCAGCCTGTGCAGAGCACTGATTCCTCAATAGGGACCCTTAAAAACCACCTCAGCTTTTTATCTTGCGGCTTCACATGTACCTTCACATGTATCTGCACCTATGTTTATACACTGTCCTCCCGTCTTTGCAGGAACACATACAGGCACACAGATAACACTAGTGCAAACATGCACACATGCCCACGAGCACACACACACACACACACAGACACACACAGTCGCATACATGCAGACACACAAATATGCACCAGTCACAGGTACTGCAGCAGCCAAGAGGTGTGGGGGCATCTGGTCCTGGGAGCCAGGGGGGACACACAGGCCCACCCACCCGATTCCAGAGTGGGTTGGTGAAGCCTCAGCACACGGTGGCTGTGGGAGGATGAAGGGTGGCTTTTATGTAAAGTTGTTTAAAAACAGCAGAGAGCAATAACTGACTCTAGGCAGACCAGGAAGCAGGAGCTGTTTACCGTCTCTCTCTTCAAAGAAAAAGTTACAGCCTGCCTTGGACTCAATGAAGGAGAAAAGGATTCCAGACATTGAATTAGTGCCCTCAGAGCCTGAAGAAAGTATCATAGCCTTAAAAAAACAGTCTTCTATTAAAACTGTGAGCACCAGGACAGAGCTGACTCACTGGAAAAGACCCTGATGCTGGGAAAGATTGAGGGTGGGAGGAGAAGGGGGTGGCAGAGGATGAGATGGTTGGATGGCATCACCGGCTCGATGGACACGAGTTTGAGCGAACTCTGGGAGATGGGAGGACAGAGGAGCCTGGTGTGCGGCAGTCAGTGGGTTTGCAAAGAGACAGGACTTAGCATCTGAACAGCAGCAGCCAGAAAACAGGAACTGACACGCTGATCTGGAGGCCACTGTGGGGAAAACTGACCAGAAACAGAAGTGGAAAGTTCTCAGCGGAGCGGAGGTGGCGGGTGGGCAGGCCTGTGGTTTTCTATTCAGGATCTCCTGACCCATGTGCTGCGCAAATTCCTCTCACAGAAAGTGAGAGCAGGACGGTGGAGGGGAAGGTGCCCGGCAGGACGTGTCAGGAGTCTTCACCGAGTCCCGTCGGCACAGAGGGAAACAAGCCCCGCTGCAGTCTTGTGAAACAGAGAAGCCTGGGACAGGATTTCAAAAGCTCTGTGGGAAAAAGCCCAGGTTTCACAACACAGCCAGCCTCAGGGCTGGAGACCAGCAGGCCGGGGAGCCAGGCCTTCCGAGTGCTGAGGGCCAGGGCTTCAGCGGGAGCTTCACACGCAGCCCGCTCTCAGGCACAAGAGCAGAGGCCGGCCGACCAGACGAGCAGCGACTCAGGATGCCGTCCTCTCACGCCTTCCTGCGGATGAAGCCCTGTAAGGGTCACCTCAGGGAAACAAACCAGGAACACAAGGGGAAGGCAGGCTGGGGTGCGGGGAAGGGGACCCCAGCCGAGGAGGGAGGGTCGGATGGAGGGAGTTCTGAGGAGGTCTTTGAAAACGAGCTGGGTTTGTGCAGATCGTTTAATGAGAAAACTGCTGATCACAGTGATCAGACAAAATTTTGTGGGTTGTTTTTTGCCGTTGTTGTTAACAATACATTTAAAAATTGCTGTATTTTTTTTTTAAATGTCCAGGGAAGACAAAAAGCTGGACGGCGGTCCAAATATAAAGTTAACACGTGACAAGAGCTTTGCTTGTCTGCCGGTGTTTGGGAGAAGAGAGCCCATTCGTCTCCGTGCCCAGAGCCTCAGCTGTCCCGAGTCAGAACAGCA
This sequence comes from Hydropotes inermis, assembly GCA_020226075.1. NCBI lineage: Eukaryota > Metazoa > Chordata > Mammalia > Artiodactyla > Cervidae > Hydropotes > Hydropotes inermis. Next base: position 80,634,900 of record CM035276.1, on the reverse strand, counting down.
CTTCACTCCTGGGCTCCAGGGGGGTTAACAGGTCACAGATGCTGTCTGTGTGTGCAGCTTTCAGACCAGACATGCAAAGTCTATTATATATACACACAGTCTGACAAGAGCTGTCGGAAACTGGAAGGGAGGAATCATGGGGAAGAGCATCAACCTTCACTTCTTCATTTTCAGAGCAGACGTTCTTGAGAAACAGTTAAGTCCATGAGCCAAGAAGATGGAGGTTTGTATGACTCATGATAAAGAAAGATCCCTGTGAAGCAAGCAGGGAGGACACAGCTGGCTCGGCCGGGGGCCCTGGGCTCCCTGGGATGGGCCGACCCACACCTCCCAGGGCAGGGTGTGGCTGGTGGCCTCATTCTGTTTTTGTCAACAATTCATGATTAATTTTAATTACAGACACTGTTTTGACAAAAAAATTCCGGAGGTATGAAACGGTGTGCAGGCGCCAGGTCCCCTCGGCTCTCCAAGGCCACCATGGGGACAGCCGCCGGCACACACACGCGACTGCACACGCGACTGCACACACACACGCACACACACACGCGACTGCACACGCGCGACTGCACACACGCGACTGCACACGTGACTGCACACACGCACGCACACACACACGCGACTGCACACGCGCGACTGCACACGCGCGACTGCACACACGTGCACACACGCGCGACTGCACACACGCGCACACATGTGACTGCACACACGCGCACACACGCGACTGCACACGCGCGACTGCACACACGCGCACACACGCGCGACTGCACACACGCGCACACACGCGCGACTGCACACACACACGCGACTACAAACACGCGACTGCACACGCGACTGCACACACACACGCACACACACACGCGACTGCACACGCGCGACTGCACACATGCGACTGCACACACGCGCACACACGCGCGACTGCACACGCGCAAACATGTGACTGCACACACGCGCACACACGCGCGACTGCACACGCGCGACTGCACACAGGCGACACCCACGCAACTGCACACGCGCGACTACACACACGCGCGCACACACGCGACTGCACACACACGAATGCACACACGTGCACACACACGCGACTGCACGCGCACACACACGCGACTGCACACACGTGACTGCACACACGCACACACACAACTGCACACGCGCGTGCACACACGCAACTGCACACACACTACACACGCGACTGCACACACACGCGACTACACACGCGACTGCACACGCGACTGCACACGCGCACACACACGCGACTACACACATGACTACACACACGCGACTGCACACACACGCACACACACACGACTGCACACACGCGACTGCACACACACACGACTACACACACGACTACATACGCGACTGCACACATGCGCACACACACACGACTACACACACGCGCACACACACACGTGACTACACACGTGCACAGAGACTGCACACGCGCGCGCACACATGCGACTGCACACACGCGCACACACGCAACTGCACACGCGCGACTGCACACGCGCACACACACACGCGACTGCACACACGCGCACACACACGCGCGCACACACACACGACTGCACGCGCACACACACACGACTGCACACACGTGACTGCACACACGCACACACACAACTGCACACGCGCGTGCACACGCGCACACACACACGCGACTACACACGCGACTACACACACGCGACTGCACACACGCGCGCACACACGCGACTGCACACACGCACACACACGCGCGACTGCACACGCGACTGCACACACGCGACTGCACACACGCGCCTGCACACACGCGACTGCACACACGTGCACACACATGACTGCACACACGCGCACACCCACATGCACACACACACGACTGCACACACGCGCGCGCAGGGGCGCTCCGCCGCCGTCATGGCCCTCCCGTCACACTGGCTGTGACGCCCGCTCTATGGGGAACAGCCGCTGTCACACACACGTGCGTGCACACATGCGACTGCACACATGCACGCACACACGCGCGACTGCACACACGTGACTACACACACGACTGCACACACGCGACTGCACACGCGCGACTGCACACACACGACTACACACATGCGACACATGCGACACACATGCACACACACGCGACTGCACACGCGCAAACGCGACTGCACACACGCGACTGCACACGACTACACACACGCGCGACTGCACATACGCACACACACGACTGCACACACGTGACTACACACGCGCGCACGACTACACACACGCGAGTACACACACACGACTGCACACACGTGCACACACACGCGACTACACACGCGCACACACACACGCAACTGCACACGCGCGCGCGCAGGGGCGCTCTGCCCCCGTCACGGCCTTCCCATCACACTGGCTGTGACGCCCGCTCCATGGGGAACAGCCGCTGTTGCACACACGTGACTACACACACGCGACTGCACACGCGCACACACAAGCGCGCGCAGGGGCGCTCTGCCCCCGTCACGGCCCTCCCGTCACACTGGCTGTGATGCCCGCTCCATCGCGTCTGGACCCCGTCCAGGGGACACAGCACCACACTCCTTTGCATCCTGTCAAAGGACATCCAGGACTTTTTCTGAAAATGCTGTTCCGGCATCAGAACTTCCTCCCCGCAAGTGTCAGGGTGTCGTAGGGACGTGAATTTTGGTGGGTCAGAGACATGGGCATCTTGGAACACTGTGCTAGTCAGTTTCCCTGAGGGCCCATCACCCTGGCGGCGTGGGCCAAGCACCGGAGCCCAGGTGCAGCACAGTCACTCACTGGTCCTTCTCCTGACCCATCCCGTCTGACCTCCAGCTCTGACCCCGTTTCGGCCCCCTCCCGCCCCCCAGGCCAGCCCCTGCCCACCCTGCACCCCAGGAGCGCCCCCAGACCAGCCCCTGCCCGCCCTACGCCCCAGCCCACCCTGCAGCCCAGGAGCGCCCCCAGACCAGCCCCTGCCCACCCTGCGCCCCAGGAGCGCTGCTTCCCTGCCCCTCCTGGTTCACCATCACACCTGGCTGGCTTGTAGTCCTGTGCACACCAAACTATTCAGCACTGCCTTAGTTTTACTCCCAAATTTGCCAGTTTTTACTTAAAAGCTTTTCCCCATGTAGATTTTTAAGAATACCATTTACCTTTGTTTTTTAAGAGAGAGATCTTATAAGTCATTAGACTTTTTTCCACTCCAAATAGGACACACTTCAGATTTTCTTCCATATCCAGTTTCTTTACTGCTGTAACTTGGGAATCACCATATATTAAAAAAAAAAAATTTGCTGCCTGCGGCCTTTGTTTCAGCAATGTGAACTCTCTGTTGAGGCATTCAGAATCTAGATTTGAGCAGGGACTGAACCAGGGCCCCTGTGTCAGGAGTCTCAGCCTCTGGCCCCACCCCGTGATTTCCCACTGTGTCTGTTTTAAAGGGGACACCTTCCTCGAGTTTAGGAGGTTTTCTGCCTGCCTTTCCCTTCTCAATCGTTTCCTCCTGTGTGTCTCACGTCACTGACCCTTAAGTACAGTAACACAGGACCAGACATGGGGTATCACGTGGGTAAGACTAAGGTCCAGGCGGAAGCGCCAGGTTCTGCCTCACTGTCCTGGAGGGGACTTTAGGGGCTGAAGGGTGGGGAGCAATATGTCGGGTGCATACCAGTTTTATTAATGTGATTTTAAGGCCAATTGAAACTACTTTTATTCAGAGTAAGTCTACATTAAATTACAGTATCAACAATTGAGAGACAGCAAACTTAGTCTAAGAAGCAGAAGCTACTGGTCTTTGATTGACCACATGTGATGAACTCACAACTGAAAATTTACAAAGAGAAAAGAGGACACGCAAAGAGGGAGGGTTTTCATCCGGAAACCCATGAGATGTCATATTTTAAAGACGCATGTTTCAAAAAGGGAGAATCTTTTAATAATTTAGCACAAAAATCAAATGATATAAACTTGGTATATTCCAGAAAATATTGCTTTCAACACTTACACCATGATCAAAATTCCTTTGGTAGCTTTTAATCAAAACGAAACATGCTATTATGTAAAATATAAAGTACTTTTAAATGTTCTCACAAAAGTATCTTTGTTGTGGCTCCCACACGAACCAGCGTCTGCAGCGTGGCTCCCTTACCCTCGCGCGACGGCAGGTGCTCGAGGCCACCTCTGCGCCACGCTGGTCTCCTTGAGGCGTTGACATGGTCACGTGGACAGCTGCCACCCAGGGCCTCGAAAAGAGAGCCAGACTTGACTGTTGCCATCGTACAAATGCGCAGTTAGAACAGGTCACCCAGCAGCCGCCCCCGGGCCGAGAACAGGGGCTGCCAGGCGCAGCCTTGGGATGGCACACACACACACACACACGCACGGCTCCCGCTAACCCCCCACAGAGAAAGTTCACAAGCAACGCAGCAGAAGCATAATGGAGACAGGGACGGGCTCACAGCGTCACACGCGCCAGAGCGACGTCCTCTCCACGGAGCAAGGCCTCGTCCAGAAACCAGGCCTCAAGGTTAAAACTTGGTGCAAGGGAACGAACAGAAGCTACTATGCAGGCTGCGTGATTCATCAGCTGTGACACTACGGGTTCTCCCTCGCGTTCACCAGTCAGGGGCTCCTGTTCTGGGCCTAAGAGCTTGCGTTCGGAGCGCACGGTGGTCCTGCCGTGATGGAAGGCAGCACGCAGGGTCTCACACCTGCACACGCATGCGCACACACACACACAGAGGACATCAGCTTCTGCACAAGAACACTGCTTACAAAGGAGACTGCCTGCCTACCCAACCTCAGGCACTCTGCGGAGCCCTGGAAATCATCAAGCGCCTAAAGGAACAGGAGGAACTGGAGGGAAGACACATGCCACCTGCGAGTCCCAGAGCCTGGAAAGTGGTCCAAGGACGCCCACCCCGTGCAGCCTGCAGTGGCGGCCCGGGCGCCAAGGAGCGGGCTTCTCCCTGAAGGGGCGCTGTGTCTCCCGGGCGGGCGGGCGGGCCTCAGGCCACATAGTGGTACTGGTTCGGGCTGTCCTTGTCCCTCTCCATGTAGTCCCGGTCTATGAGAGACTCAATCCGCTTCTTCAGATCTCCAGGCTGGAAAAGAACAGCAGGGGCCCGTCAGAGGGCGTCTGGCTCACCTTGAGGGAGTGAGTCAGGGCGCACATCTAAAGCATGTGGGTCACGTGATCAGGGCGCACGCCTGAGGCACATGGGTCATGTGGGTCAGGGCACATGTCTGAGGCACGTGGGTCACGTGATCAGGGCACACGTCTATACACATCTGTGCAGGACCAGAAGCTCACGACAGGACAACTCGGACAAAGCTCCCTGCTTCAAAGACAATGTCAACATCGTAGCATGAGCAGATGTCTTCCGAGCAGGGCGGCTGTTGGGGGCCCCTGAGCCTGCAGAGCATCCTGTGAGGAGACTGCACCCCACGCTGTGCTCTCGTCACTGGGAGACACTACACTCACCCCGGTGGACGCTGTCCCCTGAGAGAAGGGGAGGCCCGGCCCTCAGGGCGCAGCTCTCCACCCCGAAAGCCGCAGGCCTTGCTCTGTGGCCTCTGCTGAACGTCCAGGTCTCTGGTGCAGGGGGGCCCTGACCCCCTCCCACCCACCCTGGGCCTGCGGAACATGGGGGAACACACAGCCCCACTGGCCCGTCCAGCGTCCGTCCACTGCCTGGTCCTCCTGAGCTTGACACCACAGTCACAAAACCTCCCTGCTGCCCACCGGGAGCCCCCAGACGCCAGCGCTGGGGAAACACTCCAGAGGCAGAGAGCCTGGGGCTGGGGCCACAGCGGGAGGAGGGGAGGGCAGCTGCAGTCGCCAAGGCACCAGGGGAAGCTGCTCGCTTTCGGCGCTCAGAGGAAGGCCTCTGTGGCAAGTGACCAGCGATGGCGGGGGGACAGACGGCCAACTCTAGAGGCCCTGAGACCCAGATGTGCGGTGCCAAGGGTGTGCAAACGTGATGACTTGACAAGCCAACGCCTGCTTACCTTGACTGGGAACTTGAGCTGATTATACAGCTCGGAGACGAGCAGGTTGTGGCCGAGCGTCTTTCTCATCTTCATGATCCTGACAATGGCAGCGTCGATCTGGTACTGCCGGTCCTGAAACACGCGCTCTGTGGTGCTCACCTGCTCCTCCACCTGTGGGAGAGGGCCCGCTGCCTGACTCAGCACTGGCGCCGCCTCTGTGGGAGCTGCCAAGCTCCAGGCAGGCCAGACTGCGGGGGGACCCCTGTTCTGTTCTGCGGCTTTGTTCCAGTGAAACCACTGAACTTCAGCACCAAAATCAGTGAATTTATAGGAACAGTGACATCAATTAAAAGCCTTTAGGTGCTGGCTTTGAAGCAGAACTTGAAAAACAGAAATGAGAGACTGCCCGGTAGTATGTGACCCTGATCTCTAACAAGAGTGACAGCTGTGGTAGGCTGTCAGAGACCCATTCAGGTTTAAAATAGGAAAGGTGGCTGGAATGCCTTCTCGATGCTAAGGTGACTTCTAGCACAGAGAAATATTTCAGAGGAAGATTGAAACAGACTACTGGAACAATACAAGTAAATGTTCTTTAAAATGTGGGTCAGAGGAAGGTCTTCGTTAAGCTGACCCTCAAGGCAGAAACTGCAGAGGAACAGACTGAACCTCCCGCTGTACTCACGTGGGAAGGACCCCCTCAGAAAGACTGAACCACCCACCACCAGTCCCCTCAGCGTAAACAGAACATCCCTGCAAGTCAGAGGTGGGATATTACAATAAATGTACCAGGGACTCGAGTTCAAGCAATTAATTAAAAAGACAGAAAAGCACCAACGGTGACCCATGAAAGAGCAGGGGCAGGACCAGTGAAGCAGTGCAGGTGGGCGGCCGAGAGCCGGACGCCGGCACTTCCTCTCGTCTCAGCCCCATGATGCTGTTATGCCCACGTGAGAAGATGAAGAACTGAGGATTGGGACCAGCCACCTAATTTGTATGAGCTTCTAAGTGGCATAAAGATGCTCAGGGGACTCAAAGAAAGTCACACTAACTTGGCCATGAACCACTCCTGTGCTCCCCAGGGGGGGAGGGTACAGGCAGGTGGGGAGGTCAGGACCCCCAGAAGCTGGAGACTGGAGCTTGGCGCATGCTCATGTCAGCAAAGCTCCTGTCCTCTGACCCAGTGAGTCCAGGGTGAGGAGCTGAGACTCGAGAGAGCCAAGCCAGGGGCTGAGAGCATAAGTGAGGCTGGGCAGGGCCCCTCAGCTGAAGGAAGGGCCAGGTCCAAGGCACCACCAGGCTCTGCAGAGGGGCTCCATGCTCTCGGATTCAAGTCACACAATGTGTGACTCTGCACAGGTAAAAACCAAGTCCTGACCTGGGAGGAGGCCCACGCAGTCAGAGCTGGAGCTCCCTCTGGACGGAGCGACTTCCGACAAGGCCACGGTGCCCGCCTGCTGGACCACAGCCCTGGGGTGCGAGAGCTCCTGCAGCAGCGTGCCTGAGGGCAGCGGCCTGGGCCCGTGACCCTGGGGAGCCCGATCAAAGGCAGATGCGCAGCCGGGACACAGAGCCCAGCGGCAGGGCCAAGAGAACGACCGGGGGTGGGCACAGCTGCTAGGACAGGGCACCAGCTGTGGAACGAGGCACCCCTTACACAGACACAGGTGGGCTACAAAGACCTCATCTAGGACATGTTTGTGTGGGCAGCAAATTAACCGGTAGACGCGTGTCCTTCTGAGTTTCACTCCTGTCCTGAGTATAAAAGTAGCAACAGTTACGCTAAAGCATCTCACAGACACGAGTGTGTAATGAGGGTCGAAAGTTCCTACAGACCTACAATCCCGTGAGCGGGGAAAGCGGAGATGCGGATACATACTGTCTCCTTCATCTGAATCTGATTAATCTTTATCCGAAAGAGCTTGTGCTTGAACTCTGCGTTGAAGAGGAACTTGTCTCCATCTTCCACCTCCTTCCCTTTGGGACTCTTGAGGAGGACACGGGCTTTGCCACAGGCCAGGGACTGCAGCGTCCTCCGCAGTTCGCTGTCCTCTATGCCAGTGGCCATCTTGATGTCCTCGAAGCTGAAGCCGTCCCCTTCATTGAACATGAGCAGCACCAGCGTCTGGAACAGGGACACCTGGAACTCCTTCTTTCCCTGAAAGAGCAGGAGCCACGCAAGTGTGTCTGCCAGCCCGCGAACGCCTGAGACAGTACTGATTATTCCCCAGGTGAGGAGACGCCCTGACGAGCCTCTGTGCGGTGTGCTGAGACAGAACTGACTAGTCACCAGGTGAGAAGACGTCCTGACGAGCCTGTGTGCGGTGTGCTGAGACAGAACTGACTAGTCACCAGGTGAGGAGACGTCCTGACGAGCCTGTGTGTGGGTGTGTTAAGATAGTACTAACTAATCACCAGGTGGGAAGACATCACTAATTTTATTGATTAAAATATTAGCCCTTTGATCACTTCATTTTATTGACCTCAAAAAGCCAGTGTTGAGTTATATTGAATAATCCCTCCTTTTCTTTCTTTGCTACCAAAGTCTACTGGCAATTAAAAAACATCTTTTCATAAACGTGCTTCAAAAACATAAAAAGTGACAGATACAGGACTTGCCTCCTTGAACTCGGCTTTCAGCACGGCGTGGCCCAGCGTCGTCTGCCACTGAAGCTTCCGCCCACTGTGTTTCCCCAGATAAAATGTTTTGAACACTTCCTGTAGCTTGATCATCTGTCAGCAAAGGAAAGTGAGTGTGATTACGCTGAATACACTTACTCTGACACTACCGATGGCTCAGTGCCCAAGTTCCCAGGACACCGCTGGGCTGAATGAGGCCTGCTCCGCACTCTGACAGCTGCCCACCGGCAGGCGGCCCCATGTTGCCATCATTTTAACAGCTCCTTCCGGGGCCGGTGGGGCCTCCACCTCCCTCCCGAGGCCCCGTAGGCTTCCTCGGCCCCTCCCGCAGCCTCTGCGCCCAGGAACGTCGGCGGTCCGCGTGGTCAAAGCCCGCGTTCTTGCCTGGCTGCGTCCAGTGGGACGACCCTCGCTGCAGCTCCTCTTGACCCAGGGGAGGCCCTGGGACTCTGGCCTGTCCCTGCCACCCCTCCAGGCCTGACTAGTCCTGCAGTGCACGCATGTGCAGGCACACCCTGGGTGGAGGGAGGTGGAGGGGAGTGTCAACCAGCAGGGACAGATGGGGCGTGGAGGTTTTCTGGGGAAGAGCGTCTACTTGCAGGGTCACACCAGCCCTGGGAGCGTGAGAGTGCCAGGTGGAGTTGTGGGGAGGGGCGCAGAGCCATCCCATCACGTGGGGAGACGTGGGAGGGGGAGCCAAATCTGGGACAGCTGTGACGGTCCCGGGGTGGGGGACTGGAGACACAGGCTGGAGGCTAAGAGGGAGGGAGCTGGGGCTTCCGGGGAACATGTGCATTCAGGATACAGGGCATAGGAAAAGGAGGGGAAGACGCGACAGACTGACTAGGGGGCCAGAAACAGGAGATTCCAGGAGACTCTGCTCCAGGAACAGGAAGGGCGGATCCGGGCGGCAGTATGTCTGCCCGGGTGCCTGGGCCTTGGGTCCAGCTGTCCCCCCCGGAGGCCCTGGGCCCACGCTGGCAGGCACACCCCATCCCCCTGAGAGGGCCCGTGTCAGCCACACACACACCATCCCTGCCCTCTCAGGCCCTGGCTCTGGTATGACGGGTGGGAGCATCAGCCAGACAAGGAAGCCTGAGGCTCTCACGCGGGAGCTTTTAAAACCAGTGCTTTCGTTGACAGGCAGCCGGCGGACAGAGACAAGGAGTGTCCACTGTGAACGCTGCTCCCAGAGATGACACAGATGGTCAGGGTTTTTGGCAAGCGTGTGATTTCAACACTCCCCGAGGTGTGTGGGGCCCTGGAGCACTAGTGTGTGAAAACCAGGCCGCAGGTTCTTGAGAGCGCTCACCTCTGGAGTCAGATGCACCTCCATGGGTGTGTATGTTGGCCAGTAGCCCATGGTCAGTATGTTCACAGTCAGGTCTATGGAGCCTGGGTCACTCTGATTCTGCATGTACTACAAACACAAGAAACCAAGACAGATGGTCACCTCACCCAAAAGAATCACTCTATCAAAAAACGAGTCATCCTGTTTCCAAACTACAGTTTACCTTGTGTTTTCATTTGTTTGAGACCCTGGAACATAGTCCACTGAAGCCACACACCCTGTTCTAAAGTCACTGGGAATGTTCTTCTTTAGTTTTGTCCCAAATATGGGTCATTAAACACATTTAAGTCAGAGTTTCAAGTGCACTTTTAGGAATTCTTTCTTTTTTCCCACCTGTGTCATACAGCTGGCAGGACCCTAGTTCCCAGACCAGGGGTTGAACCTGGGCCCTCGGCAGTGGAAGCTTGGGGTCCTGAGCACCGCACTGACAGGCAATCCGAGGGGCTACGTTTCTTTTCATTTTTTTTGAATGTGAAATGTTAAAGTGTAATTTTTAAAGACGAGGATTTTACATAGTTCACACACTTATGTACATGATCACTTCACAGAATTTAAAATAGTGTATTTTTTAAAAAGCTGTTTCATTTGAAAAGAACACAACTTGCCTGCTTGAAATGAACCATGATGTCCTTGGAGAGCTCCATGTCCTTGAACATGCCCTCCAGCTTGCTGGTGAAGGCGGCCCCACACTCTGCACAAAGTGGGAGGCAGGTGAGCATGGGGAGGCCCCGCGCGGGGGTGCTCGCCCCACCCCCGGATGCTCACCATGTTTCAGCTTCGACAGCATAGATTTCTCAGCGTCGACAGAGGCACTTTTCCCAACCAGGAGTCTTTTCGCTAAATCTTTTTTGTAAAATGCTTCAAACACATCTTTACCTATTTATAAGCAAGCAAGAACCATGTAAGACATTTGATAGTTACTGTGAAAATGTTCACCTCAGCAGCTGACTCAGCCCAAGAGGCGGCCGCACGTGTATGTGAACCAGCTCTTCCCGCTGAATGCCTACCAACGCCCTTGCTCCGTCCACAGCAGCCGCCAGCCTGCCCTCTGTCGAGGGGCCGGCGGGAGCTGCGGCTGTGAGCCCGGAGCCCCGCTCACCGTGGATGAACCGGAACAGGATCATGACCTTGTCCAGCATCCTCTCCAGCTCCTCGTCCGTCGCCTCCTTGTTCCCTGCTCTCAGCTTTGAGTCTACGTGCTTTGCTGAAGGAGATGAAATTATTTGAAAAAATAAGCATTCACTATACAATACATATTCTAAATACAAAAAGGAAGATCTTTAATTTCTGAAAGAAAAATCTGAACACTTGGAACTTTCCCAAGATGACATTATTATGTAATAAAAAGGCAAACACCTGATGTTCTAAGATCTGTGCTTTCAAGGCACCCGAGAACACACTCTGTGGTCCTACACTGGGGCTTCCTGGCACAGGACCGCTCCAAAAATTGGAGCAGCCCACCAGCAGGATGTGCTGAGACACTCGGGCAAGGCTTCCTTACATGAAAGCACTCCCCTCGGGGCTGACCCCGTAGGGACAGAGTGGCTCTGCCTGCCCTCCCGCCTTTGATGCACAGGCGGCCTCGACCTGCCCGAAGGGAGAATCCAAGTTCCCAAGGGTCTGAATGTGTCTTTAGAGAAGCCACAGTCTGTACAGTGGCACAAAGGCCAAATCAAACAGGTGCATCTGAATGTCTCCTGCTGCTGCTCTTCTTAGCTCCTCCCCTTATCGTTCTTTATTCTGCACATCGCAAACATACACACTTGTATTGTCGACTCCACTTTCCCACTAGGCACCTTCAACAGCCCACACTGGAACTCAGTCCTGCCCGCTGCCTCTGAACAATTCCAGAAAAACTGCCTCACTGATGAGACTCCATGAATCCTGAGTATATTTTGATGTTATCATGAAATAAGTATACAAAGGGATCATTTAAAAGAGATGCCAATCAATCCCACCACATTTAATACTGACTGGAGGATACAAGGTTGGGACTGAACAGACATCTCCTGTCCCTCGCTGTCAAGAGGTCAACAGTTACCCTCCTGACGTTTGTTCCTACACGACACACCCAGGCCAGCTTCTGAGCAGGAAGAGCTCTGGAGCCAGGGGCTGTGCAAACTAGGACACATCTTCTCGTCTCTTCCTTCTCTTGTGACGTCAGGCTCCATCTCATCACAAAACCGCTACCACATGCTCCCTAGTGGAAACACCACATGCTCACATACAAATTTAATACACCTATGAGCACACATTGGTGTCTGGTTGTTGGAAAGGCTGTCCTTTTAAGCCCCATTCCGATCCTCCCCATGAGGCTCCTGAACTTTTGGGAAAACCTCTGCTTGAGTTGTGCTTTATCTTTCATGTGTTTCCTACCAATCAGCTCTGCAGGCTTATTGGGCCTCTTGTTGATGAACGTCTCAAAGGACTCTTTCATCAGGTTGATGAACCTCTCGTTCCGCTGGAAGCACACGTCTATCACATGGTCCACTCGGTCCTTGAAGTCCAGCAGGTCCTGCACCATGTCTTTGTCTTTTTCAGGATTGATGACAATCGTTGTCCCGAAAGTCTGCAAAAACACACCAAGTCAGCAGCAGGGCCCTGATTCAGCAGTTTTTCTCCTGCTATCAAACAATCATGACGGTTTAACAAATCAATCACTTCCAATATTAAATGCTAAATCATTTCAGAAGTTTCATAAATTTAGTCCACATTCTAAAAATTAAGTGGGTATGCAACTAAGCTTTAAGGTTACAATTCCGCTTCTGGAAGAACTTTTTCTTATAAATCCCTCAGACGTAAATTAATCCTATTAATCTTTTACACCTGTTTGGACTCCTAACTACAGTTCTTTCTCTTTCACTTCTAACTGTGGTTTAGACTCTGGTTTTTAGCCTGCATTTTTATTTAAGAAATGCTATGTAAACATTACTAGAAGTCTGTATGACAGTATAGTTGGCTATTTGGCAACACAAACTGCTGGCTTTCACAGGACACATAGGAGCTCCACATCACAGGTGCGCGTGGGGCAGACTAGGGTGCAAAGGCTCAGGAGAAGCCGCACAGAGGCTCCTGGGGGGGCGGGGGCTGGAATGACCTGCAGGGGGGGGGGCAGTGTCAGGGCTCAGCTTCAGCGGATACTGGGGCAGTGTTCATGATTCAATGTCTCCTGCCCAGACTGGACGCTGCAAAGGTGCCCTCCTGTGTCAGGACCTGTGCCCGTTCTTTGGGGACCCCTGGGCAGAACCCTCGATCTCCTCGGCCCTTGCCGGTAGAAAGCTCAGTGCTGACCAGGCCTGAGTTGCTTATGCCTCTCAGCTCAATACAGTGGCATGAGCTCTTGGGGGTATGAGTTCGTGTACAAGCTTTCCGCAGTCCCAACTGTTCCATCTTTCTTACTGAGTTGAATCTCCTGCCTGATGGTTACAGAGCTGCAGGCAGCAAGAAGAGAGAGCGTGTGCCTCGTGCACCCAGCCTGGTTCCCCAATGCTGACACATGGGACCCGGACCCAACCAAGCAGCAGTGCAGCTAGGACCCTGGCCCTGACACAGTTCACCTGTCATCTCCTCCAGATGGGTCACAAGTCCACCTACAACTCACCAGCTGTGCACCACCTGAGCCCAGCACCAAGATGAACCGGCCAGCACCACACAGATCACTCCTGTTGCCTTTTTATAACCAAAACATGCATAAATCCTGGATTTCTAGGAAACAAAGCAGCATGACCCTACCCAGACATACTAAAATGTTTAACAGTTCCCGCTGAGCCAAGCATGAAATCATGTTTCAACAGCAGATTCACAAAAACAACCTTTTGAAAATCAGGACTATAGAACTCCACTAGTACTTATACTGACAACAAATGGCCAAACAGCAACTTTAAGAACGTTTACACCTGGATGCTATTTATCCCCAAGACCATGTGCTCGAGGGGCCCAGGAGGCGATGGGCAGGTCCAGCCAGGCCCCCCTGACCTTGAAGGAGCGGAGGCAGCTCTGGCCTGGGGCCCGGGTGGCCGCTCCCCCGCCCCCTGGGGCTGCACACACCTTGATGTAGTCGCTCCAGTGCTGCAGCAGCGCCTGCTGGCCGCCCCGCACGCGGCTGAACAGCTGGTACATCTGCGTGAGGTCCGGCACTCGGTTCTCGTCCAGCAGGTGGTCCAGCCCTGAGACCACACAGCAGCGTTAGCTCTGGTGGCAGGCAGACATGGGCCCCACAGCTGTCTGCCGCGTGTCCACGCTCATGGTCGGCCCAGGCCTGAGCACAGCAAGGCTGTCTGCCCGCCAGCGGCTGGGGTCTTTCAGCCCCAATAGGACTCCTGGGACTTTAGCCTGAACCGTCTGTGCTCCCTGCCCACTCCCTCAACACAGCTGGTAACCAAGGCCCCCCATAGGCTGAGGACCACCACCTTCGCTGACTCATACTGGCTGTGTTATAGCGAATGGCCCCACGTTGTCACAGTGCTGCACCAGCTCTCCCTGAATGCAGGACAAGCGGTCAGTGCACACACGAGAGGTGGGAACCTACCTTTCTGCAGGATTGCTGTTAGATGTTCTCCTAAGAGCTGCTTCTCCACACAGGCGATCAGCGGTTTCCTGGTTGGGGGGAGCGGGGAGCACAAGGAGCCTGTCAACCAGGAGTGATGGGACCACACCAGTGCCGACTGCCTTGGGCCCGAGTCCAGGGAGGAGGGCGGCAGCAGACGGGGCGCCCGAGCACAGAGGGGCTGCCGGCGGCCCTCACGCTCCAGCCAGGTGCACTCCAGTCCCTGGGACTCCTGGACTGCTGCCCTCAGTCCTGCCCCGCTGGGTCCCACAGACCCGCCGCCGCCTCCAGCTGCCCCTCTGCCCTCACTTCAGCCTGTGTCCGCCCAGGATCACACATCAAATCCCGACTCCTTTCAGAGGCTGGGAATGTCACAGGCAACAGAGAACCTGACAACCTGGAGACGGCCACGTGGGGCTGTCCCCTGCACAAGGGGACATGGCGCCCTTCGGGGTCCAGGCCTCTGCTCGCTGAGCACTGCTCTCAGAGATCAGAGCCCTGCTGCACTCCCAGGACTTACTAACTTTGGGCCCACTCGAGGGACTTCTCACTGCACCACCTCACATGACTTCATGGCAGCCCCAGACAGACAGAGGCCGGCAGCCATGTGGGCTCCAGGCACCAAGGGCTCAGCATCTGAGCTGTGCCCATGCCCTGGGGAGGGGGCATGCGGCCCAGGGCTCATTTATTTATCAGGCTTCCGCCTCTGCTGTCTCCGAAAATCACCTCTTACTCTGTGACCTTTGAGTCATCAGATACTGCAGAAGCCGCCTCAGTGCTCCTCAAAGCCCTCCTCCAGGGAACCACCCTTCTCTAAGGCCTCTGCCCAGCTGGCAGTCACTTCTCAGTGAGATGGGGGGGGGGGCCTCTTCTGCAGCACCTGCACACGGGTGTGTGAGCCCACAGGAGGGCGTGAAGGCACAGCCGAGGGGCCCAGTACCAGGGGCTGCAGGCCGGGGCATCCCACCAGACGCAGCCTTCTGCCTCCCTGCACCCCAACCCCCGCGGTCCCTACGGCACCGACAGCGCCATCGCTCCGGCCTCCTTTCTCTCGAGCTGACACACTGTCCCCTCCTTTCATCGGCCCGCCCCGCCACGAGCCACCACAACCCACGCAGTTTAGCACTTTCCCTCTTAAAAACATCTCTCTTTTTCATCTCTCACATCTCTGCTCTGACCTCCCTTGCTTGAATAAACATTACGTGCCTGACACAGACACTCAAAAAAGTTCCCCTTGAACTTCTCCTTAGATACTCATCGATTTAAGAGAAAAAAATTAGATGAAAAGAGAAAATAATGGGACTGAGTAGCAAAATAATCACAGCTCTATCAGTACATCAGATGTCCAACCAAAGTTTACAACCAAAACTGCCTGCATTCAGTGATACGCCATTAACACTTTTATAAATTACAGATTCATAACATAAATTAAAAATGGTAAAAAGACACCAAGTATCTCTGCCCGAATCACTCCTTTGGACAGGAACTCAAGACAGGCCACTTAGTCAGTGTGACTTACAACTACTGAATAACCACAAGTAATAAGCAAACTGCTCGAGGAGCAAAAATACATCCAGGGTCAGAGAGCAGCAAGTGAGTCTGTGAGACGTCCTGGGTGTCAGGGAGTGGAGGGGACATTGTCCCCAGGAGGCCCCTAGACGGAGCCCAGAGCTGTACTCACTGTGTGCTGTGATCTAGGTATGTGATCACGCGGTCCGCCTCCTCCTCCAAGCGCTTACTCACATGGTCAAGATACTCTGGAACCTTCCAGAAAGAGCATTTAAACACATCAGCAACAAAACACATTCTTCATGTGACCCAAGAAGTTCAAACATTGCTTTAGTAAAAGAAAAAGCAGAACTGCACGCAAGCCAAACGGGAACACTGACTAAAGGGAGTGGGGAAGGGACACAAGGCCTGGGACAGGTCACGGTACCTGGGTCCACACACGGTGCAGCCAGCGAACACCAACCACACGCTCTCTCCAGAGGCCCAGAATGGCCGCAGGGGCTCTCAAACCACACCCCGAGTTTCTGGGGGTGAAGGGTGTCCATGCTGCCACCGGCCTGCATGGCAGGGGCCTGGTGATAGGGTCCCTGAGGCCCTGGCCCGAGCCGGTGGCCAGGCCGCCCTGCGATGTCAACTGCCCCCACCTGAGCTGGCCCCGGGGCCTGCCTCTGGGCTGGGCTCTAACGCCGGAGAAACCAGCTAGCGAGGCATCGGCGTTCTATTACCACCACCTGGCATCCCCCACAGCTTTCAGGGTCATTTTATTCAGTGTCTCACACAGATGAAAATTTTTAATGTATCTTTCATAGCTAAGCATTATCTTTAGAGAATCCCCTGGCGGTCCAGTGGTTAGGATGCCACGCTTCCACTGCAGGGGGCACAGTTCAATCCCTGGTCTGGAAACTAAGATCCCACAAACTGCCCAGCACAGGCACCCCTCCCCGCAAACACACACCCACACACACCACACACACACACAATTATCATCTTGTTTCAGCTTGAGCTCCTTTATGTAAATCAGAAGCTGCTTTTCTGGCTTTTTTAATGAGGGGATGGCAATGGAAAAGTTTCTAAAATAGGGGGGAAAAAACCCTCAAAATACTAAGAAAGAATCTCATTACTTCGAACTGAAACTAGATTGTAGCTTTCAGGAGATTTTCAGTAGAATGTTTGCATGTGTGAAAAAACAGATGCTTAGAAATCACACTTGGAAACACATCTATGAAAATGAAGTAAGGCACTTTAGAAACGTCTCAGCGACTCACCTCTCTTTCTTGCATTAACCTTTGGCCTTCTGCAGCATATAAACAATTCGTTTCTTCCAAAAATTTCAGTTCAAATGAGTCTTTATACACCTGAAAAACGAGCAGAATTACTGGCCAATTACAGCGAAGAAACCTCTCATCCTGAAGGCTGACCCCTTGGCGAGGGCGGCTGGCTGCACTGCCATGTCCCTGGCTCGAGGGTGGCTCCCTCCTCGGCCTGGGTGCAGGGCTAGCCCGAGTGGTTACCCTCCTAGAGGGAAAACACTCCCATATTTTCAGCCAACACTTTAACGACGTGGGTCTCCACCAAGGTCTGACCCGGTTTTCGGGGCGGCGGCGGTCGGGGGCGGGGTCAGCAGCCGGGCCCACCTGGAGATCAGACAGCATGCCCAGAAGGCTCCGCAGCAGGCTCCGGTCCACCGCCTCACCGCTCCGCTCCCGCTCCACCAGCAGCAGGATGCCGTCGATGGTTTTCGTCTGGACCATTTTATCACTGATGATGTGGTTTCTAAACAGCTCTAACCCCATGTCCCTGCACAAACAGAAAAAACTAGATGTGTTAGGTTCACTCTTTACAAATTTTGGGTGAAGCTCCAGACACACTTACTTGCTAACTCACTAGTGTACGTGTCAACTTTTTTAAACATTTTTCCTTTCTGACGGCCTGGCACGCCTTGCTCGTCCTTTGTCATCCAGGAGGCCTGTTTCCTGCGTGAGTCAGGGGCCCCCCGCCCTGCCCGGGGCCCTGGGGTCTCCTGTCTTCCGTGTCCTCTCAGCCCATGCTCGGGCTGCTCCATCTGTCCATGCCGCAGGACCACAGAGTGAGGATGCAAATCAGAGCCAGCCACCCACCCTCAGCTCGCTGCCCGAGGATTCAGGAGCAAGTCTGGCCACGGCCGCAGGCATCCTCTTCTGGAAGCTGAGCTCTTGGCTCAGGCTCCAGCAACTCCCACTCAGCCAGCAGGATGTGCCCTCACCCCTCCACCCTCCAACGCCCACAAGCTGCGTGTCCCAGGCACACCACGCAAATCAGGACTGACCATCCATGTGGACGGAGGCCAGGAGGGCCGCGGGTGAGCCAGGACAGGCTCCTACACAGGCTGAGCTGCTCGGGCCCGAGGCCAGGAGGCACTGAGTGGGGACCTGGGCGATGGGGGCACAGGGTCCTGGCTCATGGGGCCCCCCAAAGGTCCACGTGAGGAGCAGGTGGAAGCCGGGCCCCCGCGCTCAGCTGACCAGCAGAGCGCCAGGCGGCGGCATGGCATGGACTGCATGCCAGGCCCCCCCAGAGCAGAGTGAACGGTGGAGACTCTGTGCCTGCTGGCCCGTCCCGAGATTCCATCACCTGCAGGAGAACACGCGGGACTGCCAGCTGCCAGCTCGGCGGCCACCCCCCAGGGACCGACACCCTGGGCTGAGGTTCACCAGGGGATCCGGCGGGTGCGGAGGACAGACGGTCAGGCACACGTGGCAGCCGCAGCGCAGACACTCACCAGATGGAGGGCAGTGTGGAGTTCTGGAGCACGTACGTGCGGTCCAGGAACAGGAAGATGCTCCGGATCATGATCTGGGGGCAGAGGGCTGGGTCAGTCCACCCCAGGCCTCTGAGCAGTCATGCTGCTGTCTCAGATCTAACACGGCTGCCTCACCAAGCCCCTCAGGGCTGACGTCCCTGAATTTAATTGTTCTTGGTGCTGGCTCTTCCTCTTTAATCCAGAAAATCTGACTGGACAGATTTCACAGCACTCGGCCTCTGAGACATGTGTGACCTCAGTCCCTTCCTCACTGACGTGCTCAGTCTCCTGAGCCTGGGCTCAAGCATTCCTTCCTGGCACGTGGGCACGCGGCTCTGCAGGTTCAGGGGGTGTGGAGGGCCCAGGACTCTCCTCTCAGGGAGCCCCCCAGACTCTGTCAAGAAGCTTTGCTCACAGAAGTAAACAGAACCTTCCTGATGGATGTTTGCCTGTTTTAACAACTCAGGCGGAGCTTGGCCTGGAAGACTCTTGTTGCTGCCTACTCACCTCCGTCAGGAAACAAGCGCGCTCAGCCCGCCCGGGACAGACAGGCAGGCGCGCTCGGCCCGCCCGGGACAGACAGGCAGGCGCGCTCGGCCCGCCCGGGAGAGACACGCAGGCGCGCTCGGCCCGCCCGGGACAGACAGGCAGGTGCGCTCAGCCCACCTGGGAGAGCTGCTGATGCTACCTCTGCTCTCGCTCTCCTGTCAGCTAAGTCACCCTGAGATCTCACATACATAAAGTCAAATCAGAATCCATATCCACTAAGTCTAAGCCTGGCTGTCTATGGGCGCCAGGAAGCCCTGGGATTTGGGCTTGATTCTCAGGCACAAACTGAGGCCAAGGGAAACTCCAGAGGCTCACCAGGAGCCACAGGCCTGGGGCCACCTGTGTGTGTGGTCTGAAGGCCCTGAACAGGACAGGCCCCCAGCCCCACCCATGGCCCGCCTGCCTTCCCCGAGGGTGAGAAGGGGTGAGGCCACGCACTGTGAGAAAGCCACCTGGCTGGATGATAAGTGGGCGTCACCCTCGGCTGCCCAAAGCCCCTTCGGCCGGCAGAGCCAGAGGCTGGAGAGGAGCCCGAGGGGACCAGGGCACGGAGCCGGCAGAGGGAGGGGCACCCGCGACACCTGCACCGCAGAGACCGCGGCAAGCTCACCATCTGTCTGCAGTGATCCTGCCAGCACGTGTTAATCTTCTTGAGAAACAACACACTGTCTAGTGAGTCTGTGCAGACCTGCTAAGGAAAGCTTCAGAAACATCAGCAGATTTATTGCAATTTTTACCCCTTAATTTCAGCTCTCTTCACCACAGACTACTGCATGCTATTCAGTACTCAGAGTGCTGAAAGACCGGAAGCTCAGAAGCCACAAGCGTGGTTTCTCAGTCCCCACACACCCCTGCCTGGGATGCACCTGCCTGCACCTACCTGCCCCATCCCTTCGAGCCCACCTTGTTCCCTTCTCTCCCCTGCCAGGGTCCTGCCCCAGGCTCTGCAGACACTGTCCCAGAGGGAGGAAGTGGGTCTGCTGACAACAGCGAAGGTCCAGGATGGTTTCAGCCAGCAAGGCCCTAAGCTGAAAACCAGAGCCACCCCTAACCTGCAGACTGTGAGTGGACAGGCAAGGGTTGGTTCATGTGGCCAAGTTTGTGGAAACTGGTTATAAATCACAGAAAACTAACAAGAGTTTTAAGAACAAGAATAAAAAATAGCAGAACTCAAACTTTAAGATATTTTTCAGAATGTTTCCTAAATACTTCAAACTTAATAAATGGATACTCTCACTTTAATCAGATCAGCAAAGAAGTTTATATGGTAAAAAAATTCCACTTCAAAAAAATCTGTTTTGTAGGGTTGTATAAGTGTAAGGTTTTGTTTCCATAAATAAAATTTTAAAAGCTTTTGTTTTGATATTAAGGGTATTCATTCATTCTTTATTCTATTAATGTTCAGTTTCAAAATATTTAGGTAATGAATAGGAATCGCCCAAATCAAACAAGGATATTCTCTGAACTGGAGGATCTGTGCCTGGACGTGGCCCTCGCAGGCCTGGCGCAGCTGCTGGTAGAGCGTCGGGGACACTTTGTGGGAACAAAGGTTTTCAACAGCCTGAAGACAAAAGGAATAACGAGTCATTCACTATGAATGAGAAACTTGCTCTTTAAAAAAGTGTATTTGTATAAACCGCTATAATCGTAACAGAAAGGCGCTCCTTCACCACTTACACAGTCTACAATACAGCATCACAGTGATTCAGGGCCATCACTGTTGGAACACCAGAGACCAGCAAAGAGTGGCCCACAACAGTAGGGACCCAGAACACGGACACGACTGCGCCCCGATGCCCGCCTGAGGACGGGGGCCCCGAGGGGGCGTGCCCCAGGCTGGGCCTCTCCAGAACCCCCAGGCTCCCTGCTCGGCAGCCTCGAACCCTGGCCGCACTCCACTCACGCGAAGACCAAACTGGGCCTGAGCCCACGGGACCATCTGCGGAGGGGCTGCAGGGAGGAGTGAGCTGACTCTGAGGATCACAATATGAAACCAGGCCCGGAAACACCTGCTCCAGACCCTGAGACCACCCCATGACAGGGGAGGGGACAGGAGATCCAGGCCCCTTCAGGCTCCCGAGTAGGTGACGGTCCAAAAGCTCAAGGACCAAGGTACCGAGGGCGGGGTGATGCTTAAACTTGTCTTAAATTAATGAAGAAACAAGTGTTTGGGGTGGGAACAATTTTCAGAAAATATTATCAATCCACATCAAAGAATACTTGTATATTACCAGTTCTAATAAAATTTTCTTTCAAATCTCATGTACAAGATCAGCACCTGATCCAATCCAAATATGAAATACTATAAAGAGAAATGAAGTGTTTCTACTGCCTATTTCTGAGCTAAAAGTATGCGGGATGTACAGAATGGACACATTTTAGAACCTTTACTCAAATGTAAGGGCAACTTACGTTTTTATAGCTATAAAGAAAATAGTTATGTAAAGAAATACATAATATATAAAACACATGCATACTTATAAAGTTCAAAAGAGAACATGAAATGATGATAACTAAGCAAGGAATGTCTCTCCCTTACATTCTGTGTTAATGAGAACAAGGCGTTCCCATCCACGTTTTCTTTTTATATCCTTCACCTCCTTTCTCAAACTTAATGGTTTTATAATTCAGCCCAAGACCAACTGTCCTTTTCCCACTTAAAATAAAAAGGGAGATAATGTCCTAACAAAGACTTTTGTTCCAATAGGTAGTCATTACAAACATAATTATTACAAAGTAAGTTTTTACTATAATACATGAAGAAAACATATTTTCTTTGGTAAAAATCAAGATAAGCTCAGTGGCGCATGTCCTTCAAAGAAGAACATCTTTTTTTTTTTCATTTATTTTTATCAGTTGGAGGCTAATTACTTTACAATATTGTAGTGGTTTTTGTCATACATTGACATGAATCAGCCATGAAAGAAGAACATCTTAATCAAGGCATTTTCTGAACGCTCCGATTCCTGAAGCAGGTGTCAGTGTCCCCAAGACAGCCTTTTCCTGGCTACGAGCTTTTTGGTGAATTCTGTAACCAGCTCCCCCTCGTACGTGCCCTGTACGGCACGTGCTTACTATTTACATGAAGTCCACTGAGACTGTTTTTAACTCGGAATCTGGAGCGAGCTTAAAGCCACAAGCCAAGCCCTGGGGCACCAGGCAGGCCTTTGCTGAGTCACTGCTGGCGTCTTCGTATTACAGCCGCCCTGTCACCTGCTCTCCCCCTGCAGGGGGGGTGGTGGGGCAGGGACGCCACAGGCCCTTCTCCCCAGAACTAGTTCGGGAGGTTTAGTCACACTTGGAGATTCAGAAGTCCCTCTCAGGGTGCATGAAGCCCCCATGGAGCCACGGGGGGGGGTCTAGGGGATGCAGCACCCGGAGGGGGTGAGCAGGACCCGGGTCCCACGGGCAGCAGACCCGTGGTTTGGTGTTTCCTCGGCCAGCCTCACGGCCAGCAGCCTCCCAGCCCCACCTCCCTCTCCACAGTCCCACACCCGCTTTGCACAGGCTTATCTGTGTCAGGACAGACAGTGCCCCAGCGAAACACTGACCCTGAGAGAGCGCCTCCCACGTTTGGGAGCAAAACAGCCTCGAGGGGGGAAAGTGAAAAACAAACACCGCCCTCCGAGCCCGGGGGAAACCACACCCATGCCATTCCATAGACAGACTGGCCAGGGCCCTGCCCTCGGCCTCGGCAGCAGCCCCGGCCCTGGGCACCCAGCTGGGCGCCAGGTGTGTCTGAACACCACAAGCCCAGCGCACAGGAGGAGCCCACCTGGATACTGTCTCCCCAGGTTCCCGCCCATGAGAAACCAGTGAAGCGCAGCGCAAAAGCGAGCAAGGACTTGGGCCTGAGCACGTGGCGAAGTCCGAGGGAACAGGACGCCCACCCTCCCAGCCCCAGTCCCAAGTCTGGACATGATTCCCTCATACAGAGGGACCAAGCTGCTGAATTACAGAATCCTTCCTGTTGAGCTTAGACAGCTGAACTTAAACATTGTGTTTCTGAATAACAGGCACTGAATTCACTCTGATTCGCTCTCTCCAACAGGCCGTCAAACAGGGCGCCCGTCTGTCCGCCACCGCCTGGGCTCCCTCGCTCTTCCGAATCCACCTTGTGGATGCATCGGCACCCGAGTCCACGCCAAGCTCCTTCCCCAAGCTCACCAGGGATGCGGTCATGGAGGCATTTACCCCAGGACTCAACACCAGCAGCGAGGCCTTTCTCAAGCGTGAGGTCCCTGCGACAGGTCTGAGTCTGAGCATCAGAACCAGCCTGAGACCCACACAGATCAGACTGGAGGCTGCAGAGGGGCAGGGGGGACAAAGACCGACGCCCCGGGAGCCGGCAGGCGGCAGATGCAAACTCTTATACTCAGGATGGGCGAGCAACAAGCGCCGCCGTGGAGCACAGGGAGCCACAGCCAAGCTCCTGGGATAGACCACAAGTGAAAAATCATTAAAAAAAAAAAAAAAAAGGAAAAGAACATATATGTCAAATGCGTGTATATAAGAATATATGCATAAAATATAAGAACGTAGGTAAAACTGACTCACTGCACTGTACTGCAGAGATTGGCATAGAACTGTAAGTCAACAAAACTTCAGTTTTTAAAAAAGTCAAAAGCAAAACAAAAATCTAGTCTGAAATCAACACAAAGCCTTCCCCTGAAACACTTCTTGAAAATGTTCAGGTTCCTGTGGTTTCACTGAGCTGATGGGTAGGACTAAGACATAGACACCCAGATACACTTTCTTCAGTGAACTGGGATTTCACACCTTAATTCAGAAAAGATCTATGCATTCAAAATCCCCTCCTCCTCGCATTATGGGAGGAAATGACTGAGTGGTATGTGGATCTGGTTCATCATCATGATCAGAATATCCCTTTCCAGCAAACAAAAATGAAGCAAGAAACCGCAGATGGGCTGAAGTTGCCCTCGGTCTCCACAGGCCTGGATGCCTGCAAGGGAGATGCTAGACCCACTTTGGGGAAGCTGGCCAACATCAAAACAAGAGGTCCTCCCCCCAACATCCCGAAAACCTCCTCAAACAGAACCAACCTTGCAAGCTCTGGTGAGGACTGTTACTCGAACAAAAGACTCTGGCAAAGTGCGTCCCACCCCCCACAGGAGAAGCTGGGGCTCTATGCTGAGGCCCCAGGGCAAGCACTGTTCATGCCGCTGGAGGCCAGGATAACCTCCCCGTCACGTCACCTACTCTCTCCTACAACCTGCGCCACGGGACCTGAGCGGCTCACTCTGCAGTTCTGAGCGGCCAGGCACCTGCCCACGCACCTGCCTCCAAAGGCCAGCCACTGGCCCCGACAGGCCCTCCAGAGACGCCCCCGGGAGGAGTGGGGCCACTGTGGGGGGAAGCACCTGAGCCTCGAGGTCCCAAGACACAACCCCAGGACACCCGGAAACACCATTTGTGATAATATCCAAGGTAACCACAATGAAACACATCCTGGGTAAAAGTGCAGCTAAGAAAACGCTGAGCAATTAATACCAGTCAAATCTCCAGGAAAAGAGCAATCATGACCCTAGCTGAAAGACATAATATTTTACTAAATTAAAAGCCCCTGAGTTTGGGCATGTGGTGGGACACTTGCTTCTGGCCCAAACACAGCAAAGGAACAAGCCTCACTCTGTTACTGAAATAATATACAAAACCGCAGTTTCCAAAGCACTGCATACTGGGTTCTGAGAGGCAGTGACCTCGGCAGACAGAAGACAGACAAGCACTGACCCCTCGGGCGTCCGGCGTCCAGGCTGCAGAGCAGGCGCCCTGAGCTGAGGACTCGGGAAGGTCCTGCGTTGGCAGCGGGGTAGTTAGTCCTGGACAAATCCCTGCTCTAGTACTGCCTGGCACACCTTAAAGTCAACAGTCTAAAAGGTCAAACTGACTCCAAATAATTTAACCAAGTTAGGAACAAAACTCAAGAACACTCACAGAAACATAAAAGCATCTAGCACACAAGTCAAAACCCATGATGCCTGGCATCCAGTCAGAGCTACCACACAGGCAGAACAGGAGGAAAACAACGCCAGTGGAGAAAAATCAGCCACGCCAAGCAGCCCGGAATCAGCCACGCCAAGCAGCCCGGAATGGAGGCGAGGCAGATCAGGATGCAGGAGAGCCATGACCATGTCCACATGTCAAAAAAGCTAGCTAGAGACAGAGGAAATACAAAAAGGATTCAAACTGAACACCTAGAGAGGAAAACAATGCAGGGTTGAAAATTACACCAGATGACATTAAAGGCAGATTAGACACCGCAGAAGAAGAATGAACTTAAAGAAGTGGATAAACTGAATAGCTTCATATCCACTAAGGAAATCTGTAGCTGAAAATCCTTCCAAGAAAGCCAAGATGGCTTCCCTGGGGAATTCTCTCAACCCTTTAGAGAGAAATAATACCAACTCTATACAAAGTATTCCAGAAAATGAAGAGAAGAGAATATTTCCAATTCATTTTTTGAGGCCACCATTACTGTGGCACCAAAACCAGACACAGACATTACATGAAAATAACACATCAACATCCTCTGTGGTCACAGGTACAAAAATTAACAAATGACTGGCAGACTGAATCTAACAACACATTAAAAAAAAAAATACTCATGACCAAGCAGGATTTATCCCAAAATGAAAGACCAGTCTAAGATTTGAAAAATCAATCAATGCAATTAGCAAATGAAAAAAAAAAAAAATCAGACGACCACCTCGACAGTCACAGAAGAATTTATCAAATTCCAGCATGTATTTCTGATAAAAATGCTCAGCAAAATAGGAACAGAGAGGAACTACCTTAAATTGATAATGCGTATTGTGGAAAAACCCACAGCTAGCATCGCATGATGTTAAATGATGAAAGACTAAAAGCTTTCTTTCCTAAGACTGGGAACAAAACAAGTGTACCTGCTCTTTACATTTCTATTAACCATCAGAGGCTCTAAACAGTGTAATCAGGCAACAAAAGGAAATAAAAGGAATGCAGATTAGAAAGGGAGAAGTGAAGTTATTTCTGTTCACAGGCAATGTGACTGTATAGAAAATCCAACGGCATCTACAAAAAAAGCTACCAAAAAAAGTGCTATCAGCAAGACATAGTACAGAAGATCAATATATAAAATCATTTGTATTTACATGTACTATCAAGAAATTAAAATTTATACCACCTGACACTATAAAAACATGAACCGAAAAAACAAACAAACAAAAAAACATGAACCGCTTTAGGGATGAACCTCACAAGGCCCGTGCAGTGGAACTACGGACACTGCTGAGACGGAGCAAAGCGAGCGGCCCCTGGTGACCGGCTGGGCCAGCACTGTCGAGGCACAGCTCTCCCCAAGCTCCCCTGGCGTTCCACAGAACCCCACCTAAAATCCTGGAGCACTTTTCTGAGTGGCAAGCACTTTTCTGAGAATTTGGCAAGCAAATTCTAAAATTCATAAGGAAATACAATGGACCTAGAACAGCCAAAACAAGTTTATCCTAAAAAGGATAAAGCTGGAGGGTCAATGCTCCAGACTTTGAGACTTAGGGCTCTCATGTGGACAACAATTTCTGATGAAGGAGCAAAGCAGCTTGCTGGGGCAAGTTCAGATGCCTCGCCACGTGGTACTGGACCGAGCGGACACCCACAGGGAGGACAATGAGCTTGGATTTACACCTCACAAGAGAGACAACCACTCACCTGCAAACAGGTAATACACTTAAATGTGAAACTGAAACCCTGAAATGTCCACAAGGAAATAAAACAGAGAATCTACACCACCTTAGACTTCTCAGACACTACAAGCACAGTCCATAAAAAACGAAACTGATACAAAGACTTCATCAAAATTTAAAACTTCTACTCTCTGAAAGCCATAGTTAGGAGAATCAAAAGGCAAGTTATAAACTGGGAGAACATAAGTGCAAGGCAAATATCTGGAATACGATATGTACCTAGAATACATAATAACCCCAAACACTTGATGGTGAGAAAATAAACAAGACCACGAAAAATAAGCAGATGTGAACACACACTTCAGTAAAGCAGGTATGAGGAATGGCAATGGGCACAAGAAAAAATACTTCACATCATTAGGGAATTGCAACTTAAAACCAAGGTGAAATGCTACTACATACCAAACTAGAACAGCAAAAATTAAAGACTGACAATACCAGACACTGGCATGGGCATGGAGCATCTTAAACTCTCACACGCCACGGACAGACAAAATCATGATGCCACTTTGAAAAAGCTATGAAACGTCTTATGAAACCCAGACGTTCATTAACTCAGGATAACCAACCGTGGTACCCAGAGTACTCAGCGACAAAGAAGCCAGTTACTGTCAAAAGGCCCACACCGAATGCAGAAGCACTGCCCTAAGCGAAAGGAGCCAGGTACAAGAGGCTGCAAGAGGCACGGTTCCGCTTAGACGAGGTTCCAGGGGCGGCAGAATGCACTGACAGACCGAATCGGGGGCAGCCGAGGCCTGGGAGCGAGGCAGGACGGCTGGCTGCACAGTGGCCTCCGGGCACCGCCTGTGGTGACGCAGTGTTCTCCAAGCGGACACATCGTTAAAACCTACTCAAGGACACATTCCATACCTTAACAAAGTGGTTAAAACACACAACAGACTTAAACTTAAGACAAAGAAGGCACATACGTTCATCAAACTGTCACCAGGAGTCTTCATTGGGTGGTAGGAATTGAGGGGATTTTCATTTTCTTCAATGTACTTTTTGCAGTTTCCATAATTTTTACAATGTAATTGCTTATGTAAACATGAAAGGTTTTACTTATTTGTTTACAATTATCAAACTTTAAACTCTTTATGTTACACTGGGGTGCAGCCAATTAATGATGTTGTTGTAGTTTCCACTGAGCAGCAAAGGGACTCAGCCACACACATACATGTACCCATTCTCCCCCAAACCCTCCTAGGAAAAAAGTTTAAATTCAAGTCTCTTAATAGAGAAGCTATATATTAATAGAAATGCTATTCTATTACCTAAAACATAGATAAGAGTTTCATATATAATATAATGGATAATAATTTGCTGCATATTTGGAAAATGTTAAAAGTCCTATGGCTCTTAGAAACACATTTCTCTCCCATAAATGAGTTAAATTTAAATGCCTTTCAACAGCTTAAGCCTGAAAACGAAATAAAAATCCCACAACCACCAAAACCAGAAAACATTCCTTGACTCAGGACAGGATGACACAGAACTCCTACTGTTCCTGTTGGAGGCAAATACTCGGATTCTATTACCTCCTTCCTTATTGTCTCTGAAAAACACTGAGGGCCACAAAATCCATGGCAGCGTCACGTTTCACCGGAGCTGGATTATCGTGCTATTTAGACAGCTATAAAAAAAGTCAGGTAAGTGGGAAACAGGAAGCCAGCACCCTAAGAAAAGGGAACCTTTACATCTCAGTAAGCGTTCTTTAAAGCTCTGCTTTTAGCCACCTGTGGATGCTTACCTGATAGAGCTCTTCCAGGTTATAGCGGATGGAGGTACTACTCTGTATGGCTTTGACTGCTTCATGAAGCTTCTGCCAGGTGTCCTGAGTGTAGTTATCAGGCAATTTAGGTCTGTCTGTAAGGGCAGACAGAGTCAGTAGGTAACGGCACCCATGCCAACAACCACAGGTCTTTAAAAAACCATTCTACAAAAAAAGTACGTCAAAGACACATAGCTAAGGAACGCAGGACGTTGTTTTCCCAGTACAAGGTATCGTATTTATAAATCTCTCGGGTTACAGACTCTGCAACCATCCCACCTTCGTTTTGCTAAGTAAACACATCTAATACTGATGATCAGTGTAAGTGCATGTAGAAAACATAAAAATCTTAGTGTTCTTTTACTTAACGAGTGGATTTCCCAAACGGGAG
>CM035276.1:80571711-80605261 GCA_020226075.1 Hydropotes inermis | reverse complement strand
CAGTCCGCGTCCGCCGCGGCCCGTGAGGAACCCGCAGCCGCTAAGGGAGCGGCGGGCCCGGACACCCGCGGCGCCTATGAGGCGGTCGCGCGAGGGGAGAAGGGAGTCGCAGCGTAGCCGCCGGCCGTCCTCAGCCCGGGCGCGCCGCCATGCCGGCCCGGGGCTCGCGCTCCAGCGAACACACCGCCTCCGGAACCAACGCGCGCGGAAGGCGGGGCCGGGGGCGCGGGGTCGGGGCCGGACCGCGGCCCGGAAGTGACGCGCGGCGGCGGCGGCGGCGGCGGCGGACGCGACCATGGCGCACATCACCATCAACCAGTACCTGCAGCAGGTAAGGTTCCCGGTCTGCGGACCGCCTGCCGACCGCCCGCCCGCTGCCTTTTCCCGTGCGCTGCAGCGGGAGCCTGGTGGGGGGGTGGGGTCTTTTCGCCGGCTGCGCCCGCGCCGTCGGCCGCCGGACGGCAGGCAGACCCGGTGTGTGTCCTGGGGGCCGGGGACGGAGAGAGCCGGGATCCGCCTGCGAGCGGGCCGCGCCCGGCGGGCTTGCGTCCTTCGGTAATTGTGTCTCTCAGGGCTGTGTCCACGCAGCCTGTAAACGCAGGAGCACAGCGCGAACACAGGCATCGACGGATTCAAAGCCTACAGTCTGCTGGAAGCAGGACTTCTCTTATAGCTCAGATGGTAAAGAATCCGCCTGCGATACAGGAGACCCAGGTTCGCTCCCTGGATGGGGAAGATCCCCTGGAGGAGGGCATGGCAACCCACTCCAGTATTCTGACCTGGAGAATCCCATGTACAGAGGAGCCCGTGGGCTGCTGAGTCCCACAGACTCAGACACGACTGAGCGACTAAACATAGCACAGCATAACCCTGAGGGCTTCCCTGGTGGCTCAGACAGTAAAGGATCCGCCTGCAATACAGGAGAGCCAGGTTCGGTCCCTGGGTCGGGAAGATCCCCTGGCGAAGGGAATGACAGCCCACTCCAGTATTCTTGCTTGGGGAATCCCATGGACAGAGGGGTCTAGCAGGCTGCAGTCCATGGGTTGCCAAGACTAGGACACGACTGAACGACTAACACAGTCTTTCCTCTGAGCTATGCTAATTGGCAGAGCTAGAACCCTGGTAACAGGATTAAGGAAAGGGGGGTGGGGGTGGGCGTGGACTTTAAAAAATATCTGAAGACTGCCAGGACTTAGTGAGTAAAGGTGTGTGGTTGGGGCACCGGGAGGAATCAAGAATCATTCCCAGGTTTCTAGCTTGACAGCAGATGAGCAGAACCGATTTTGAAGGAAAAATAAATTACTCTGGACCTGTTGTGTTGGAGATGTCGGTTGACAGCCAGGCAAAGATACCTAGTTGGCAGTTGAATATAGTAATAACAAGATTAGAACTATTAGCTTAATGGTTAATGGTTCATTGAGAAAACTGGTTAAAACAAGAATCATGAAAATACAAATACATGCCTTTGTTTTAACTTATAGCTTGCACATATAATACATTTGTTTGCAGTCTTCTGGTTGAGGCCTAAGACTTTTTCTTTAAGGATATGTTTATCTTGGCCTTATCTTTGCAGAGTTAACATTTTTCAATACCAGTTTTTATATAAAGTTGAACAAGAACACAGACATTTGAAAACCAATGTGGGTATAGAATCTCTAGAAGTTTATGCTTTTTTAATATCTTTTGGATATAAATGTTGTGTTTTCTGTACATTTTTATATTACTCAAAATTTTCTTGCCCACACGTAACTGCAGAGTTGGAGGAGGTAGCTTGCCACCATCACCGTTTTCCTGGAAGGTTGAACCATTACAAACCTTATTTCACAGAGCAGGTTAAGTGACGGAGTAGGGTCACTGGGCAAGTAGGTGATACATTCAGACCAGGAATCCTGGCTCCAGAGTCCATGCTCTGACACCAGGCTCACTATCTCTGTTAGCCCAGGTTTCACCCATTTCCTTTCTGAGTCAGAACCTGCCTATTCCTTTGCTTCCAAAGTTTATTGTATCTTGAATTTCAGTGACCTTGTCAGCTTGGACTTAATTCACACCTTTGCAGCCTCCTTGGCCAGGGCCACCCGTGGACAAGTTGTATGTCTTGCATTTCCCGTGGTCTCTGATAGCTTCCATTGGCTTTTGGGTCTGGAGTTTGATTTCACCTGCATAAGCTCGTAAGGTCTCTTGTTTCTTGGATGCTGGCAGAACACATGCAGTGACTTTCCATTTTGAACATATGTGATTTTCAAGCTTCTTTTTCTTTTTCATTAGCTGAATAAGTGGATTTTCAAATGTTTATTAGTATGACTGAGTAAACTGGCCTAATTAACCCTCTTTAATAAGCAAATAATAAACCACTGGCTGATTCCGCTTTTTCATTGTTTTTAATGGTAAGTCACCTGTTTGCCTCCAGATCTCATTTTGAAATGCAGTGATTATTTGCTCATTATGGAGGGTACTAATTATGCCTCCACTCCTTTCAAAGCAGGGGAAAGTGGTGCAGTGTGTGGTCTAGGTTCTGTTGGGTTTAAATGTTTCACTTTCCACTTAACAGCTCTTCTCTTTCCAAACGCTTCAGGTCTATGAAGCAATTGACACCAGAGATGGGGCATCCCTTGCAGAGCTGGTGTCTTTCAAGCATCCTCATGTTGCCAACCCGAGGCTTCAGGTAGGTGGGGGTCAACTCACGCAGATGTCTGAGAGGGTCACTGGGTCACCACCTTCCTAAGTTTAGGGTGTGAGCTGGAAGAATACTGTTGCCATTCTTGTTTGAAAATCGCCAAGTTCCTTCACAATTTACCTAATTTCAGTTCATTTATTGAACATTAATTGAGCACCATGTGTCAGAACCCGTGCTGAGGTCTGTGCTTGTTTTCCTGCCTATAATTGCCTCAGGACTCTCCCGGCCTCAGAGAAGCGCAGCAGGGTGGCAAGATGATCAGCAGACAGGCAGTGGGCTCGGGCTCTGGCAGGCCTGTCTGTCCCTGAAGCCCACAGCTGTGTGGTGTTGCTGCCAGTGAGGTTTTGTGCCTGTGGCCACAGAGGCAGACCTGGGCCCACAGAGCCTGCAGCATTTCCTGGCTGGCTCTTTATGCAAATGTCTGCCAGGCCCTGCTCTCAATTGTAAGCATCCTTGATTCAGATGATAGATGGTATCCAGGTAGAAGCTTCTGTGTAAAGCACTGTTGAAACCTTGTTGAAGTAGTGCCCACTTCCTTGTCGATTGGCATTACATATCGGAGTGTGTTCTATCGGGAGCTAAACTTTTCTTTTGAAAGAAAGTGCCTGGAGTCTTGGTGGGTCTCAGATTGCTTGCTGGCAGGTAGCCCCATATGTGACCTGAGGCTGATCCCTTCGTTACAAAACTCCGCCTAACCTTCCATCTGCAGCTCCCTTTACTGGCGGCCTTCGTCCACTCAGTCATTTCGTCAGAGACTGTGGAGCGGTGACCTTTCCCGTGTTGTCATCTCCCCTCTCACTTTTATTGACATGAATATGCAAGTATAGTTATGGTGCCAGAGTAGAGTTCCCCAGTCCCTTTCTTGTTGTGTAAGCCGTCCTGTTACACATTATCTAAAATCTGGCCACTGAGAGGAGAGGGCAGGTGACAGGTGAGTGTCTGCCGTCCCCCAGGACTCCTGAGTGGGCAGTCTGTCAGCAGGACGTGAGGACCCCCCCATCTCCCCTCCCCCCAGGCATTGTCTCCAGCTCCTTTGACCTCACATGAGCTACCTACGTTTATTAGGCACGTAGTGGCTGCTTAATAAACACACAAAGACATCTGTGAGCACGCCTAGAATGCTTCCTGACCTGTGGTAGACAAAGCAGACCACGTTCATCTGTGTGCAGGTTGGGCTTGATAGACATGTATGGAGGTAATGAACCTTTTTTTGAATTGCTAAAGTGTGAAGAGCTTCTGTCAACTGTAAAGTGTAAATTCTCTTGAAACAAAGGTTTGTCTGAATCTCTTCCTTTGCATTGAATTCTTTCTGTCCCAGTTAATTTTCTTTTTACCATTTTTCTTATTGGCATGCAGATGGCCTCTCCAGAAGAGAAGTGTCAACAAGTCTTAGAGCCCCCTTATGACGAAATGTTTGCAGCTCACTTAAGGTAAGCCATGGTTGAGGTAGGAGAACAAGCAAGTCTGGAGGTTGCTGTCTTGATTAGGGGTTTTTACACCATCTTGAAGTGTTGAAAAATTTCCTTTGAAAAAGTAGAAAAGTATGTTTGTAATTGCACTTTGGTAAAACCTGTGAAAATCTTGTGAAGTTTAAAATACTTTAAAATTTAATAAACTTTTCTATCTCAGGGACTACATGTGTTTTAAAAGTTAATGGAATGGTGATTATGTCTCTGTGTCCCCCTGTAATCTCGAGGAGGCGTTTGATGCCCCTCCCACTGGCTGTGTGGTGGTCTTTACTCAGAAGGGTGTTGAGCCCACTGGCGTTTTTCATGGAAACATCCGGTTTTTAACCTCTTTGCCTTGAACTGGAAAAGAAATTGGATCAGAGGAGCAAATGAAATTTTGCTTTTTATTTACATGTCCTGTCTGCTATTTTCACCTCTGAAGCCTCGATTCAGGCCAAGCTATGGGTCCTAAAGCGTGTGGTCTGGACTGTCCTCCTGCTGACATGCTCCGCCAGTGTCTCTGGCAGAGGACTGCAGTGGCGGAGTAGGCCTGGCCCCGCTCAGATCTCTGGAAGAGTTGGAGTGCCACTGTGTTCCTGAAGCATCTTCCTAGATCTGTGCCGTGTGCAAAGAGGCTTGGGCTTGGGGAGGGACTGACTGATGCTGACGCTACCAGCAGGCACCTGGGTGCAGCGTCCTCGCCCACTGATGCCCTGGAAGGGCCACTGGCATGTTAACAGCGGAACCTCTGCAGCTCAGCTTCTCCTTCTGGGACTTGACAGACTTCCTTTTACACTCAGTGGTCTCCTGCGAGCCGGAGCTCCGGCTCGGCTCTGGGCCAGCAGAGAGCAGGGTGTTGTGACAGCCGTGAGCCGTGCAGCCGAGTGGCTTGCGCCTGGTCCTCAGTCCCCTCTGCTCGCTCTGCAGGTGCACGTATGCGGTGGGGAACCACGACTTCATCGAGGCCTACAAGTGCCAGACCGTCATCGTCCAATATCTTTTGTCGTGTGCGTTCCTGTTCAGTGCGTGACAGACGCAGTGGGTTACCTGGGGGTTGAGATCTCGAAACATCAGACCAGTTTGAGTCATACCTTTAATTAGGGAGAATTAAAACCTTTTGGAAGAGAAATTCATTTAGCTGCTCCACTCAGGTACTTAAACTTGGTTTGAGCTTTCATACTGGTGTTCAGTCACGCAGTAGGGAAGAGCACTGGTTATGATTAAGAGTTTTATTTAATCGTGTTGTGAAGAATAGTATTTTGTTGCCTTTAAAGCAATTGCGTATACTTAAGGGATGGGTTAGTCTCCTTGTGGAAATGGAAGAACTCCCAGATCCAGGTGGGCCCAGGGGGAGGAGTGGAGGCTTTGGTCAGGCTGGCTCCGGCTCTCATCACTGCAGGGATATCTCCTGGCTGCAGCTGTGGCCAGTGGGTGTTTTCAGGCTTATGTGCATCTCCAGACTTTAGTTGATTTGCTTTTTTTTTTTTTTACCTCACTGCATGGTTTGTGGGATCTTAGTTTCCTGACCAGGAATGGAACCCAGGTCCCGGCAGTGAAGGTACCAAGTCCTAACCACTGGACCACCTGGGAACTCCCTCCAGTTGCTTACTTTTCAGTCATCTTGTTTAGTATGCACAGAAGAGAATTGGTTACTGACCAAGTGAATCTCGTTTGAATTAAAGACTTTTGTAATCAACAAAATAGACTTTATACTAGAGATTCTAAGCACATTATATGTAACTTACGATGATCGGGAGACTCAAAGAAACCAAACAAAATGTGTGAAATTGCCAATTTAAAAGATCTTCAAACAATAGTGTTTTTCTTACTTTGGGGAAAAGATGTGTGAAATCAGTATATTTACTTATCCCGAATGACACTCAGGTGTCTGTAATGTGGGCTTATGTGTTTCTTTCCTTCGAAAACCTACTGCTGTGGTACATAACCTTCTGAGTGGTGAGCTGGAGCCCTTACAGTTCAGAACGTGTTGTTCGTCATCCTTTCACTTGTAGCATCACCTGAGCTTTTTATGTAGGGCCTTCCTTAACATAGTACATCATTCCTACGAGCATTTCAGGCCCACAAAGAAGAAAACTGGTAAGTACAAACAGAAAGAGCTGGAAATGAGCAGATGGCTTTTTCTCTTTATCAAAAGCAGAAGTTTTTAAAAGATTTACTCTAAATAAATATGTATTGTGTTTTCTGTGTTGGTATTTGATACTGTGTGTTGACATAGGATGATATCAACACAGATACTGGAATTTTAATAGTCAGTGTAAACTTAAATGGCAGGTCAGCCAGATTATGTCCAATGTTTTTCTGTAAATATGAAGTATTATTTCAGCCATTCCATGCTCCCAGGTATTTATTAAATACAACTTTTTTTCCTTTGTCAATTTTGATGTTACTTGGGCTTCCCTGGTGGCTCAGCTGGTAAAGAATCTGCCTGCAATGCAGGAAACCTGGGTTTGAATCCTGGGTTGGGAAGATCCCTTGGAGGAGGGAACGGCTACCCACTCCAGTATTCTGGCCTGGAGAAGTCCTTGGGGTTGCAATGAGTCGGACATGACTGAGCAACTTTCACTTTCACTTTTTGGTTTTAAACTTGGATAAAGATGTAGATCAACTACAGTTCATTTGGGATGACAGATACAGAATATTTGGGTTATCTTAAACTGTCTTATGATTTATTAAAAGTCTTGGTAAATACTGAAATTTTGTTTATACTAAAGTAACTGAAGAATTACAGATACCTTTTACCAAAAAAAAAAGTTTTGACTGAAGATCTGTCTTACATGTGAAACTGACACTGCCGGCTAGATTTTAGAAGTCTTTTGACGACACCTGTCTGCTCCATACCTTGGGGCCCGTTAGGAAATCATTCTGAACCACACCTCTTGTTTTCATGGAGCCGTTTAGGTGGTGGTGGGGCTGAGGGGAAGGAGAATTCCTGGCCCAGCATGGGGTGGGGGCAGTCAGGGCCGAGGCCCTGGCCTCTGGGGAGGCTGGGTCAGCAGGCGCAGAGCTCTTCCTGCCAGATGCACAGACCAGGAGGGGCTGTAGCTCCTGGAAGGAAGGTGAGGGGAGGACCATGGGGCTGTGGGGGTGGGGCCCTCCTGTCCAGTTGGGGACCCTGGGTGTCCCCAGTGCTGGTGAGCGAGTTTCTGACCTCAGAGCCTCACACACACTTCTTTTTGCCCCATAGGGCTCTGCCTGTCATGTATGCAGTGGCCTTGGACCTTCGAATATTTGCCAACAATGTAAGTTTGGTTTCTGTCACTATTTTAAACCCAAACTCACTGTGGCTGTTGCTTAATTTCATGTCACTCCTCCCACAAGTTTTGGGGGGTGCGTGGGGTCGGGACACCCCTGGTGCAGAAAGCAACAAAGTGGGGCGGCTCGGCTCGCTGCTGAGGGACTGCCCGTGTCTGCCGTGAAGACACGCCCAGTGCCACCTTGCTGGACTTGGCGGAGCCAGGGGACACTCTGCTGTGCAGAGGCAAAGGACTGGACTTGACGCGTCCATTTTCCCAGCAGCATCAGCTGGTCAGGGAGCAGCAGTTCCTAACTCTTTGGTTCGCACATCCCTTTACTGGGTCAAAAGCCGTCACTAACATCCGGTTGTGGACAGGTGGGCGCAGTCACGTGTCTCCTCTCCCCGCTGCTGGGGACTTCAAG
Organism: Hydropotes inermis; assembly: GCA_020226075.1. Classification (NCBI taxonomy): domain Eukaryota; kingdom Metazoa; phylum Chordata; class Mammalia; order Artiodactyla; family Cervidae; genus Hydropotes; species Hydropotes inermis. The sequence continues at coordinate 80,597,461 of CM035276.1, read as the reverse complement.
GCCGGCAAGGCTCTGAGAGGTGGGAAGCGCAGAGCAGCGAGCTCCCTGCCTGTCCTTCTTGTCTCCTGGGCGTCCTGGATCCGGGCACAGCGGGCCATGTCCCGGATGGGATTCCACACCCGCCGCTTGTGGTAAAACCCCCGGAGCAAGTGCAAGGGCTGAAACAGACGTCTCCACAAAGAAATGGAAGATGTCAAACAGCCTTGAATGGAAGCCGTGGAACCAAAATAACTTACACAGAAACCGTCAAGGGCGCCCAAAGCTTCTGCTTGTGTAGTTTACATCCATCCTTAGTGTACTTACGCACCTAAAGTAATAAACCTTTTACACGGTAACATCACTGACTTCCTAAATAGAAGGGAGACACTCGGATTCTCGCATCTGCTTCTGCGGTCACTCTGCTGGCACCATTCTGGCTGAGTATGTGCAGCAGTCTGGCTTCACACAGACGTGGGTGGAAGTGGAGTCCTGTTCTGATAGCCTCTCCAGGTGATCGCTGGCGTCCTTGTCTGGCCGGCACCTTTTCAGGCTCCGGGATGGCTTTTACTCTTGGCCACAGTGTGGCCTCTGAGGCCGGCAGTGTGACCTCCAACCCCAGCGGTGTGGATGGATCTTCCAGCCCTGCAGGATTTTGTGACTTCCAACAAAATTTTGATCATCTGGAAACATTTCAGTCAACGTCTGAGCTGCTCAGACATTCCAAATGTTGACGTATTTCATTATGTAAAAAATGAAATCCAGGAAAACTCTACCTTTATTAGTATATCCAGTGACCTCCTTAGAGACATCTTGAAGTAATGAAAAGCTGCCAGGCTCTTGGTGGTCAGTACAAGTTTTCCAAAATTCTAAGTTTTTCTTGAAAGTGCGAATGTTGTCATTGGAAGTACTGTCAGTGTTTCCTGGTGGGACAGGCCTGTGTCCTTCACTTTCTGGAGACTCATGCTGGCCGGTGGTCCACACTGGCTGGCTAGGCTCTGCAGCTGTCTGTTCCCTGTCCAGCTTGCAACCCCAACCATGGCCCTGGTGCTTTACCTTAAAAAACAGACTTGCTGTGTTCGTGCTTCCTGCTTCATCACAAGGAACACTAAAACTACGTGTGTATTCAAGGACCAAGACTCACTGACATGTTCACTGCATTGTCACCGACTGAAGTGAAGCTCGCTGTGCTGGTCGGTAGAGGGGGGACGCAGAGGGGGGACGCGGGCCTGCATGTCGAGGACGTGGGAGGGTGCCCACACTGCCTCCTGCTGCCTTCTCTGTACTGTCCCCTCCATGTTGTCTGTGAGACAGGTCAGGGGGTTTGTGCCAAGGAAGAAAAGGCCCCTTAGCAGCACACGGCTTGGGCGACGCAGGCTTAAAAACTCGGTGACCAGCGCACTGGTCTGAATCGGTTGAAGAGCCATGTGGCCTGTAGAAAGTTGGAACAAGTGGTAGACACCGCAGCTTTGAGAAATACCGCAGCACAGCCTAGAGGGTCTCTTCGGAGCCTGGGGCCACCCCTAAGTTGTCTGTTCTTGCTTCTGGCTCTGTGGTGATTTTCTTTCTAATTGAAGAATCAAGAGGAGATGAAAAGTGAAGGCTTTTACTTCTTGTCAGGCAGACCAGCAGCTGGTGAAGAAGGGGAAGAGCAAGGTGGGGGACATGCTGGAGAAGGCAGCCGAGCTGCTGATGGGCTGCTTCCGCGTCTGCGCCAGCGACACGTGAGTCCGGGGTGGGCGGCCGTGGCCATAACCGCACAGCCATGGTCATTTCTGCTTTGAATAATCTGTTGCTTGGTAAGGGATAAGAGAAAAGAATCCTCTTCCGTGCTCAGCACACATTGGGCATGGTGCCTCTGGGCCCACTTGGCCAGCATGCTGGGTCTCATGCTTTCTGAAATTCATGTGTTGTGTCTCAGTGGTTCATGATGTTGTAATGACAAGAGAAAATACTTTCACCACATGTCACAAATGCTTAATAACAGTCTGCTGTTACACAACATTGCTGCAGACAAAGCGGTTTTCATCTGCTGCCCCCCAGATGCTCAGCCAGTGTCAGAACTCCTGGGGCCATCTCTCCAGGTTTACCTGTCAGAGGAGACACCTGCCTTTGTAGTGTTACATTCTTTCATGAATTTGACTTGAACTGTGGGGTTTTATCTCAGGATGCGAATTCGTTTTGGGAAGTTTGCTTTGTGATTTGTACATAAAATTTTTGTTTCCTATGTAACCTTTAAAACATCATTTTCCCTGCAGTCGTGCTGGTATAGAGGATTCCAAGAAGTGGGGAATGCTGTTTCTGGTGAATCAGTTATTCAAGATTTATTTTAAGGTAAACTCTGCTTGAATTCTGCCTGTCTTCCCAGAGAACATTTCTCTCCCTTGTCAGCCAGCCTGCCAGGCCTGGCTTGAGAATCAGTCCCCACCAGCCACACACAGTCCTGGGGGCTGGTGTTGGTTGAGGGCCTCTGGGTGCACGGACTGTTGTGATGCTCCGCACTCATCGTCTCTGTTCACCTCCACCCTCGGAGGCTTCAGGGAACCGGGTGCTGGCACCTCACACAGATCCAGATGTGACTATGGTGTGGTCAGGTGGGGAGCGTGTCTGGTCAGCCCCTCTGCAGGTGGGCGTTCCCCTGTGGCCTGGTTTGGACAGAGCAGCGATGTGCTGTGTCCTTAGTGAGCCCTCAGTTCTGATCATGTGAACCCACCTCAGGAGACGTGTTCTTAGTGACCAGGGATTGGTGGCTGTCCTGCCTGTTTATCTGGAAGACCGTCTGGAGTGGATTCTTACTTGTTCTAGATCAACAAGCTCCATCTGTGTAAACCGCTCATCAGAGCCATCGACAGCTCAAACCTGAAGGACGACTACAGCACGGCCCAGAGGGTGACCTATAGGTACTATGTGGGGCGCAAGGCCATGTTCGACAGTGACTTCAAGCAAGGTGCGTCGCTACTGCCAAGCAACCGGGGGTCCAGAGCACCTTCATGCCTTCTGATGTGGAGGTGGACATGGTGTCCACTGCATCGCTCCAACACCAAGTTGGCTCCATAAAGGAAAATCCCATTTGCATTTCTTGGTCGGCACCAGGCCTCTGAGCGGGTCAGCACTGTGTCCTTTGCTGGGAGAGGAAGCCACGCACCTCTGTCCCACGTGTGGGCTGTGCTCGGTGCTTCCCTGTGGCCTCGGTGGGTCCTGTCGGCACAGGATGTGGAGACTGGGCAGCTCATGGCTTGGCTCCAGCCTCAGGGGACATGCCTGTGGCTGGGGGCAGCAGGTCAGGGCCCCATCCAAGCTGCCCTTTCACGAAACCATGTTATGTGGTTTGTGTCCTTCCCTTTCTTGAGATTGGGAGGCTGTTTTTTCTTTCTGAGAGTTTGGAGTGGCCAGTATATGGTGGTCCTTTATGATTCTTCTGTCATTCTCAAATGAGACTTTTTAAACTCACTTCCTTGACAGTTACTCACATGTGAAGCTATGTGGCTTCAGGTGCCATATGAGACGTAAGAGCCTTCTCACTCCACGTGTCAACGGCCACAGAGGCTCTGGTGACAGAAAGAACAGCTCTTTCATAATGAGAGCTCTTTTTTTATTCCATGGGGTTGTACAGACCGACTTTTCACTTCCTTTCACAGAGTTTTCAATACATCAGTCACTCAGTCATGTCCGATTCTTTGTGACCCCATGAACTGCAGCACACCAGGCTTCCCTGTCCATCATCAACTCCTGGGGCTTGCTTTCAGTACATACAACTTTTGAAAGAGGACTTTCCTTGGTCCTTTTTCTTTCCCTTAAAATATGAAGTGTTGGAATAGCTGAACAGCGAGAGGGCTAATCCACAATTGACTCATGGTCGGCCCTGTGTCCTTGGTTACTCTGCATTCGTGATCAGCAGCCACAGATGGAGCAATATCGTAGTGTTTACGATTGAAAACACCCACGTGCAGGGCACCCGTGCAGAGCAGACCTGCCTCGTTCAGGTCAGCTGTATACTCAGTTGAAGTCTCATAAGGCATTGCTTTGCTTCTCCTCTGAATCTTCACTGAGTGCTCTTCTGGATATTTTTGAAAAATAGCTGACCCTATGGAAAATAATCTGTTAATGTTGATGGTAGACATTGTCGCCTCTGAAACCTTTGGGCCCTCGTGTAAGGGCGGGTGTAGCTCCAGGCACAGGGCAGGGACTGTGCTGACCGTGTCTGTGGTCGACTCTGCAGCTGAGGAGTACCTGTCCTTTGCTTTTGAGCACTGCCATCGTTCCAGCCAAAAGAACAAAAGAATGGTCCTCATTTACCTGCTTCCTGTGAAGATGCTCCTGGTAAGTGGTCTCTCCAGCTCTCCGGGGGCCTGTCCCCTACAAGGAATGCATAGTCATTTCACAGCATAGCCCATGGTGTGTGGTGGGTCTCATCTGAGCCACATGTGAGTGCACTCTCAGAGGAGGAACAAGCCTCGGGTGTGACCCAAACCACTCTTGTGACTGACACTTCCAGATCCTTCTAGAAAGGCTTGTCTGTTTCCTTTTTCCTAAAATTACCTCACTCAAAGGTTTAACATATGTAAGACAGGTAAAATAGTGCATGTTATGTCTGTTACTCCTGAAAATCTAGAATAATAGAGCTGGATTAACCAAGAGAGAAAAAGATCATTCCAGCCTGTCTGGGTGTCTCACTTGGTCACTGAAAGTTGTTTTTGGTATTTGTAAAAAAAAAAAAAAAGTCAAGTAACTAGCAAGTTAATTGACTAAAACATTCTCACAGTGATAGGGCTTCCTTTCCTCCCATTGAAGTTTCTTAAAAATTGTCAAAGCAGCACACACACAGGTAAAACTCACCCAGCTCTGGACGGTGTGTGGTGGGGAGGAGAGAGTGCCACACCCCTCCCCACAGCTCACCTGGCTTTGTGGAACAGCCAGTCTTGGGTTTTCAGCTCGTTGTTCTGTAAGCTGGGTCTGAATCCCTAAGTTGTAGCCTAGTGTTCCTTCAGGTGCCACCCGCTATGTGATCGCTAGCAAGAAGGTTGAGGTCAGGGTCACACGTCACTGTTGGCAGAGCTGTGTTGGTGCCAGGTTTTCTGATTTCTGAACCAGCATTTGTTTTCTTCCCAGTTGGCTAGGACGCGTTTTTTGTTCAGTTATTTAGGAAGAAAGTCTGAGAGACACAGGTTAAAAGTTTTTAAAACTTGGTAAGGGTTTTGTCAAAGACAGTTCTGTTAAAAATGAGAAGGTTCTTATTCTGGAAAATTACTCTGTCTCAGGGCCACATGCCAACTGTAGAGCTTCTGAGGAAGTACCATCTCATGCAGTTTGCGGAGGTGACCCGAGCCGTGAGGTAGCTTCTTCTCTTCCCTTGGGGGCCGCTGAGAATAGAAAGTCTGTGCAGAGGTCCCCGTGTTTCCAGGGAACTAATGGGGTCCTGTCTCCTGTCCTGGGTGGCATCCTGCCTGCGTCTGCACGTCTCTGGGCCCAGCGAAGGCAACCTGCTCCTCCTGAACGAGGCCTTGGCCGCGCATGAGACCTTCTTCATCCGCTGCGGCATCTTCCTCATCCTCGAGAAGCTGAAGATCATCACCTACAGGAATCTCTTCAAGAAAGTGTGAGCACAGCCTTCCCTCCTGATTCTATGGGATGAAGTTGATCTGCAGCCCCACACCTTGGTGCTGGTGCTGTCCAGACGAGGGAGTGCACAGCTGAGGGAGGGCACAGGGCCCAGGCGAGGGCGCACTCGAGTGAGGGAGCGCGCAGGCCCGGGTGAGGGAGCGTCCGGGTGAGGGAGCGCCAGACTGAGAGAACACCCAGGTGAGGGAGCGCCCGGCTGAGGGAGTAGGCGCAGTGGCTCGGGCTGTGTGAAGTGTGGACTCTGGCAGGGGTTCTGACACCAGCCCTGAGCACCCACCTACACTACTGTCAGAGCGTGGCACTGGCGCCTGTTTCCTTTACTCGTGACCCACTGACCCTCCCGCCACTCCTGTGCGTCAGAAGTTGCTCTTTTTGTGGAACTCAGAAGTGGCCTCTTGTCTGAGGCCCAGAGATCCCAGCAGGATCTCTGTCAGACTCCGCTGTGAGGATCACATCCAGGTTAGAGAGGCCTGAAGGTCCTCAGATTCCTGACAGTCCCTGTCAGGTGCTTCCCAACTTGAGGGGTATTGAAACGTGAGAATGGAAGCATCTGAGATTCAAGGAAGTGGTCAAGTGTACTTGTACTGGTGGCTCTTTAAATGGGAAAGTCAGTTACACCAGGAAGGTCTTGTTTTCTGAGGAGCCTGGCTGGTGGGAGGTGCTGTGTTCCTCCCGAGCAGAGGGTCTCCTGCCCACTTGCCTCCTATCAGCAACAGCCTGAGCTCTGCCTCTTCCAGGTACTTGCTGCTCAAGACCCACCAACTGTCCCTGGACGCATTCCTGGTGGCCTTGAAGTTCATGCAGGTGGAGGACGTGGACATCGCCGAGGTCCAGTGCATCCTGGCCAACCTCATCTACATGGTGTGTGGGCTCCATCCAGGCTGGGGGGTCTGGTACCTGCCATGTCCATGTCCTCAGAGGGCATGGTGGGGCTGGTGTGTGTGTGTGTGTGTGTGTGTGTGTGTGTGTGTACACACGTTTTCCTCTCAGCGAGTGGCTGGGGGGTCTGGTACGTGTGTGTGTGTGTGTGTGTGTGTGTGTACACACACATGTTTTCCTCTCAGCGAGCGGCTGGGGGGTCTGGTACCTGCCATGTCCATGTCCTCAGAGGGTGTGGTGGGGCTGGTGTGTTGTGTGTGTGTCTGTACACACACACACACACGTTTTCCTCTCAGCGAGCTGACTGTGCAATAGCTGGGGTGGTGGGGGTAGGGGGTGATGTGTGTGTGTGTGCGTGCACGGGCCACACAATAGCTGAGGTGGTGGGGGTGGGGGTGCTCTGTGTGTGTCTGTCTGTCTGTCTGTGTGTGTGTGTGTACACACGCTCGTTTTCCTCTCAGCGAGCTGACTGCACAATAGCTGGGGCCCTGGGTGTGGGAGGCACTGTGCCCTGGCTCCAGCTCACTCACCCTGACAGCCTTGACCTTCAGAGTCATGAGCCCCCCTCTCTCCCATCCCCTAGGGTCACATCAAAGGCTATATCTCACACCAGCACCAGAAGCTGGTTGTCAGCAAGCAGAACCCGTTCCCCCCACTGTCCACGGTGTGCTGATGACCCCGGCCCGACCACAGGGGCAGGCTGATCCTGGCCCTCCTCCCGCCCGGAGCGCGTGCTCTGCAGCAGAGCCTCTCGGGTCTCATCCCGGGAATGACATCTCCAGCACCACGGCTGACGAACGTCCCCGTCACAAAGGCTGGGACTCGGGCCTCAGTGCTGCCACCTCCGCCGGCCAGGCTGCTGGTGACACTCCCCAAAGGCCACTACATCTCCCAGGCAGCTGCTGTTTACTTCCCAAGAGGACTGTTTGTGAAGGTGTCTTTGTAATTGTTTCTATAAAAACAAAAAGGTGTTTAAATTTATACAGATGGGATATTCTTTATTGTATTATCTGGGACACATCTAATTTTATGTTAAATTTGAACACTTTGTGTGATCAAAATGTTTGGTTAACTTAATGTTTCTTTTTACAAGCTGAATTTGATTTAAATTTTCCAGGTACTATAGCTATTTTTTTTCTCAGATTACACACGTTTCCTCTGTTTATGCAAAAACTTACTAAAGAAGAAAATTCTTGGACTAGAGTGACTCATCTTTGCAAAGGTGCCGAGTCTGGAGGGGGCTGTGGCCTTTGTGTGGAGAGGGGCCACCATGGGATTTGGACCCCCCTCCCTGAGGCCTGCTCAAGGCCTCCCATCTGTGCCCCCACGTCTGCCCCTCCAGCAGCCAGACTGAGCGTCTAGGTTTGTTCCGAAGTCTGCAGCGTGTCCTCGGCTTCTCCATGCAGCTCGTCTGGAGGGCTCTTTGGGGCTCTGCAACCCACCCTGAAGGCGTGTTGCCCCGGGCTCTGACCTGGTGCTCGGTGGCCTCTCCAGGCTGATGGAGCTGGGTTCCTAGAGCGAGGACCCCAAAGAACCAAGTGGCGCTGGATCCACTCTGAGCCGGCCTCCTGAGTCACAGAGCATAGCCTCCACCCCAGGCATGTCCAGACTTGGGCATGGGAATGGGGCGTGCTGGGAACGGCCTGCCGTCGGTGTCCGGTCATCAGCCTCCCCAGCCCCACCAGTCCCCTGAGCGGGAGAGTGTGCCCTGGGGGAGGCGCAGACGCCAGGGTGGGACAGTCTCTCCATGTTTCCTGGGGTGCTGTCCTCACAGCATCACTGCTCCTCAGGGTCGGGCACGGCCTCCAGCTAGGATGAGAGCCGCATCCTCCTTGGAGGGGGACCCTGGACTTCTGTGAATGTGCCTGGATCTCGTAGTGTGGAAAGCTGGGTGTTTTCAACACTTTCAGGTACTGTCATTTTGACCAGTAAATAGTGACACTGAAAATCAAGGAGTGACAATGAACGATAACACGAGGTCAAAGTCGTACTTGGCAAAACAATGAAAGAAACAGAACCTCAGGCCTGAGTCCGCTGCGTTCCCACTGGTTTGGAAGCCTGTGCAGAGTGGTCGGCCCGGCCTTGAGAACACTGATGCCAAAGCAGCAGACAGTCTCTGCCATCTAATCACATTCCTTTTCTTGAGTTTTATTGTTTAGATTTGCTTACTTCATGTGACTTGTAACCATTTTATTAAGTTAACGCGTGATGGATGAGCAGTTTTCATTCTGTGCCTCAGCTGCCCTGCAGGCCTGCAGTGTTCTCAGCAGTGGTCTGTGTTCAGTGGAAGTGAAAATGTGAGTTCCTCAGTCATGTCCGACTCTTTGTGATCCCATGGACTGTAGCCCGCCAGGCTCCTCTGTCCATGAAATTCTCCAGGCAAGAATACTAGAGTGGGTAGCCATTCCCTTCTCCAGGGGATCTCCCCGACCCAGGAGTCAAACTCAGGTCTGTACTGCAGGCAGATTCTTTACTATCTGAGCCACCAGGGAAGTACAGCCTATAAATACTGCAAGGAGAGTCCTATGTCTGCCTGTGCTGTTTGTCATAATTTCCAGATAGCGTTTCTGCTTCAGCAAATACAGATTTGTATGGCAAATTAATGTCAGCGGCAAAATTGCAGATATTTTTGCAGGATTATTCATGTAAAACCGCAGTGCTCCTTTGCTAGATTTCAAATCTTGGGCAGCCAATGACCTTAGTTTGAAGATAATACCACTGTACTTTTGGGAGTTTAAACACAATTCAGATTTTTAAGTCTAACAATTCAAAAACACTTTCATTTCTGATATTATACTTTAATCCCAAAATTAACGTTTTTTTGGCCATCTGCAGATGCACTGGCCCATTTCTCTGAAAGGACCTTGGCAAAAACAAAGGAAGGCAATGGAGGAACAGTAGACTTTGAAATCCTACCAGTTTTCCAGTCAGAAGAATGTATAAATCACAATTCTAACCCCTTAAAACAACGCTGCCTTCCCCAGCAGTGCGGTGCCTCATGCATGAGCCTCTGGATCCCGCCCACCTCGAGGCTCCATCCTGGGGTCCAGGGAGCTCAGTCGTGGGGGCGCCTCCATTCTCGGGAGCCAGGCACCTCCTGGCTCAGACAGGATGGCGGAAGCGCACAGCGCGTCCGGCCAGTGCTCTTGCAGTCACTTGGGCGCAGAGGGGGCGGGGTCCTGTCTGTCTGGGGGCTGCAGTCTGGGTGGGACTCGCTGGTGGGTTCCGGCTGCTCTGCCCTCTTGGGGCCTGCAGACCCTCCATGCAGAAGGTCTCCCCAGACGTGAGCCGTGCACAGGCCCTAGTTCCTCCGCTGCGCCGCCGCCTCCCCGAGCTCCACACCCCCTCCCCCCCCCCCCCCCCCCCCCCCCCCCCCCCGCCCCGCGTAGAGCCGGGGGGTCCCCGTGCCCCACTACCCCCCGCCCCCCCCAACCCAAGTCGCTGCTGTTGGATCGAACCCGGTTCCCCAGCCGGTTTAGGAGAGCGCTGTTTGGGGTCTGTTTTTATTGCTGGACACGCCTCCTTCCCTCCTAAGGGCTCAGGTCAGACGAGAGGTCCAGGAGGAAGGGCCGTAGGTGCCCACCGCCCACCAAGGTCACCCGGCCCTGGTTCCCCGACGCGCCCCTGACCCTGGTCGCCTCTCGGACTGGCGAGGTTCGGCTGCTGAGTGACTTGCCGGAGCCAGAGCGCGTATCTAGGGACCTTGATGAGCAGGAGCGGCCCGGGCCCTTCGGGGGGCACGGCGCCCAACAGGCCGGTGAGGAACCAGGCGCCCCGGTGCTCCCGGGTCACCGCGCCGCCCGCCACCCACCGCGCCGCCTCGGCTGCCGCGCCCCGCTCGCAGCTGGTCCGTGTGGTCACCGTGGCATTGAGGGCGCGGCCGCACTCCGCGGGCTCCACGTGCATGACGCGTAGCCGCAAGGGTACCATCTCGTGGCCGCGGAGGGTCCAGCCGCCCAGGACGCCCGGCTGCGGCAGGAGGACGCGCTCAGCGAAGTCCGCGTCGGCCGTGCAGACTGGCCGCCCGGCGTCGGGGCAGCGCACGGGCCGCGCCAGGTGCAGCAGGGCCACGTCGTTGTGCCCGGCGTCCGCCTCGAACCTCGTGTGCACGTGGACGGCCTTCACGCGCACCCGGAGGTCGGAACCTGGAAGGAGGCGCCGGGGCTCAGGGCGGCTCCTGGCGCCCCCTTCCCCCGCGTCCCCGCCCCCGCCCCTCCTGCGCCATCTGCCCGGGCCGGAGGGCCCGAGCGGGGCCTCTCCCACACTCCAAGTGAGGCGTCCTGGGCGCGGCGGGAGCACAGTGAGGGGAGGCTGAAAAGGTCGGAGGAAATTAGGAAGACCCTCTCAGGGCGAATCAGGCTTGCCTGTTCAGGAGCCATTTTCTAGGCTGAAGGCCTGTTGACTGAAAAATGTCTGAGGAAGGAGGGTAGAATGCATTCACTATTCGCGGGTCCTGGGGACTGTGGAGCAGTTCGCCGCACAGCCCAGGCCCCCGTGAGGACGGGGTCTGAACGCTCCACTTCAGCGTCAAACCAAGGGCCCCTTTCCTCGGCTGTCAAATTCCACACTGCCTGCGTTCTGCGCCCAGAATTCGCTAGCTAGTCCCCATTGCTTTGACTGTATGAGTGATCTCGCCAGCGGGAAGCTGAACCGAGTCTGTATTTCATTAGAAACGAGAATTCGAGATTAAAGGGCTTCTTTTTATTTCTACCTGGAGAAGGAAACGGCAACCCACTCCAGTACTCTTGCCTGGAAAATCCCATGGATGGAGGAGCCTGGTGGGCTACAACCCATGGGGTCGCAAAGAGTCGGACACGACTGAGCGACTTCACTTTCACTTTTATTTCTACATAGGATAGTTTTTGTTTCTGGTGCCATCTTATAAAACTGAATGACAAAGTACTCACTCGTTCTCACACTAGTGTTTCTGTACAATAGTGAGCATTTTGCTGTAGTCAGCACAAAATTGTCCTGTATTAGAACACCCCCGCAGAAGTCTTTTCCTTCAGAATTTGTTAGCTTTACCTTTAAAAACCAAAACAGACAAGAAAGAGTTAGTGTCCATTTGCAGCATTTGGGGCAGCACGGTGTTGTGGTTGAGCATGTGGGCGCACAGCCTCCAGCCAGCCCAGCGCACCCACCCATCACTGAGGCCCCCTCAGCGGGCGGAGGCGGGCGAGGAGGGGCGAGGTGAGTGACGGACGCGCGGGGTTTGGAGGGGGCAGTCGGCAGAGGTGCAGTTCCGGGGAGACCGAGCCCCAGCCCCGGCTCGACCCTCATTTGAGTCCCCTCCCTTGACCCTTCCAGTCCTGGTGGTCACTCAGCTGTGGCCGTCACTTGGCCAGGCCTCCACACAGCGGCTACGTGCTTCCACCTGGCCAGCCCGGCGAGTGAGCGTCAGGTGAGGGAGACACGCTCCACACCTGCACACAAGTGTGCGCGCACGCGCTGGGGGCCGAGAGCAGCCCGTAAAGCTCTCTGTCAAGTGAAGGTCAGTATGGTTACTGAGCACTTGGGATCCACCGGTCCAACCCAGGACGTGCTGCAAGTGAGAAATCCTGTACTGTACACGCCCGGGAGCCAGGACTTAGGTAGAAAGAGGAAACGTAAATATCTCAATTTTTAAACTATTCATTACGTGTTGAAATAATATGTAGACATATTGAGGTAAGTGAAGCACATCATCAAAATTAATTTCACCCGCTTTCTATGCACGTGGCTGCTAGAAAATTTAAGTCAGGTCTGTGGCCAACTTGGTGTTTCTCTTGACACGGCTGAGGAAGAACAGGGTGATCTGTATTAGAGGCCTGGGATTCAAGGAAAATGCAAAATGTAGGTAAACCCAAACCCACATCGGTAGTAGGTTGGTGGTATTACTAAAAATGGTGCTTATTTTGTGGGGGTGCTGGAAAAGCAAGAAAAGAATAAAATACTGGTCAAAGTAGCAGATGAGCATAAAGGAAAGTGCTTGAAACAGTTTGGCAGAAGTGTCAACATAACTTCATGTGTTGCTAAGTTAAAACATAAGACACTGAAGCTCTGAGTTCAGCATGAGAAAGTGCTTTGAAGTGTGATGTGGAGGTTGTAGGTAGTTTGCCTAAATCAAAGAAAGGAGAGAGGACAGACAGGTGAAACATAAGGAAAGATTAAAATGTGTTTTTGTTACCTGCCACGGGAAAGGCGGAAGGTTCTGCTGGCTTCGCTGGGGCCTCTGGCAGCACTCAGAACCGAGGGTTCCACACGCACACCCGTCTTCATTGTGACGGCCACACAGAAAGAAAGGTCAGTGCCTCCCAGGGCAGGCAGAGGGGTGGCCATGGTGCTGACCCTTCCAGCCTGCTCCATGGGGCCCATACACTTCGTGTATACGCAGAGCAGGTGGGATTCACACCTGCTCTCAGAGATGGGGGGGTGGGTAGGGGAGCCTGGCGGGGGCTGGGAAGCCCCCTTCCCACCCCCCAGCCACAGCAGGGGCGGTGGGCTTTCAGAGTCGCTGCAGAGGAAGGCCCAGGGTACGGGGGGAGGGGACTCACCGTGGGGGAGGCAGGACCTGTGGTCTTGGCCCAGCTTGTGGCCCCTTGCACAGCTGCACGTGTAGGACTCCGGTCCTGGGTGGCAGAAGTGCTGACACCCGTCCAGCCTCAGAGGGTGACATTCGTTTTTAGCTAAAAAGAGAAAAAGGGGAAACCAAAAATGTTACCCTAGAAATAGCCATTCTGAACTATCCTTTAGTCCATCCTAAAGGAAATCAGTCCTGAATATTCATTGGAAGGACTGATGCTGAAGCTAAAACTCCAATACTTTGGCCACCTGATGCGAAGAACTGACTCATTTAAAAAGACCCTGATGCTGAGAAGGATTGAAGGCGGGAGGACAAGGGGACAAAAGAGGATGAGATGGTTGGATGGCGTCACCCACTCAATGGACCCTGAGTTTGAGTAAGCTCTGGGAGTTGGTGATAGACAGGGAGGCCTGGCGTGCTGCAGTCCATGGGGTCGCCAAGAGTTGGACACGACTGAGTGACTGAACTGAACCGAACTATCCTTGAGCTATCCTTGGGCTCTGGCTTTTCATTCCAAACGTGCACATGTGAGTGTTTCCATTCCGTGTCAGGAACGAACGGGGGTGGAGCCGGCAGGCGGGGTACGGTCTGCGAGCCCCTCACAAGGGTCCGCGTGGCCCCTCCGTGGGCTCACTGCCCACCACGGCAGCCAGAGTTCTTAAGGGGCTTCTTTGAGGTGGGGGTCGGGACGGGCAGGGGCACATGTGGGGTGAAGCTGGGAGCCCTGCTCGGCGCACTGCACTTGGGGTGCCCTCCCAGCACCGGCCAAGCTCTCAGGGAGGCCGCTGGAGCAGAGCGCTGGCAGCGCTGGCAAGTTCATTTCTGCATGAAGCGGTCTTTGGCAGGAATCGGCTTTGACCCCCCAGCCCCCCACCCCCTCCCCAGCGCCCCAACCCACAACATTTAAGGGACATCATGTGATGAAGCTGAAGACGGTCTCACACCCACGAACCAGGGAGCCGTGCCCTCGGGGGAGGGGCAGGGGCCCAGGGAGGGGCGAGGGGGGGGGGCAGAGCGGGGGTCCCGGGGGAGGGGCAGGGGTCCCAGGAAGGGCGGGGGTCTGGGAAGCAGCTGGGGGGGTGTTGCGGGAGAGGGGTGGGGGTCCCGGGGAAGGGGACTCCCAGGGGAGGAGTGGGGGGTACAGGGGAGGGGCAGGGGTCCCAGGAAGGGGTGGGGGTCTGGGGAGGGGCGGGGCTCACCGAAGGCGCAGTTGGGGCCTTCATAGCCCGGGGCGCAGGTGCAGGCGTAGCCGCGAATGGTGTCCTGGCAGGACCCGTTGTTGAGGCAAGGCTGGGAGGTGCAAGGGGAGCCGCCTGCGGAGAGGACGCCCCACGTGAGTGACCCCCTGATGCCCCCGGCCCAGCCGGCCCACCTGCCCCTCTAGGACCTGCCTCCTTGCCGAGAGGCCTCCTGGAGACCCCTGGTCACTGTGGTACCCAGACAGCACCCCCAAGCCTAGCCTTCCGTAGCTTAACCGGCTTCGGGCCGTCTGCACGAGGCCCACGGGAGCCCCGGGAGCAGACAAGCTTCCCCCTCATCCCGCGGGCCAGGGCTCTTCCTTTGGATCATGGTCCAGGACCCCAAGGCTGGACTGGGAATCCTCTGGCCTCGAGTTCACAACCCTGGAGAGTGTACTGTCTCCTCCAATCAAAGCAAAAAGCAGAGGAGGTGGTGGGCCGGGTGGAGGGAACACTCACCCATGTATGTCCTCCAGAATTCATCCTGTATGAGTGAACATAAGAGTGTTAGAAATCAAACACCTGTTCTTCCACCTTCTCCTGGGGCTGGGCTTGAAGATAAGAAAATGCTGACTCTGTTCACTTAGTAGGAAAATGCTGGTTGAGACAAAGAATATGAAATTCTCTACATTTATTTCACTTAAGTGAAGCAAAGCCACTTAGTCGTGTCTGACTCTTTGTGACCCCATGGACTGTAGTCTGGCAGGCTTTTCCATCCGTGGAATTCTCTAAGCAAGAACACTGGAATGGGTTGCCATTTCCTTCTCCAGGGGAACTTCCCCACCCAGGGTTTGAACGCGGGTCTCCTGTTTGCAGGCACACTCTTTAGCCAGCTAAGCCACCAGGGAAGCTGCATCTACTTAACGCCCTCTTTAATGCACGTTCCGGGCTTCCAAGGTGGCTCAGTGGTGAAGAATCGCCTGCAATGCAGGAGATGTGGGTTTAACCCCTGGGTCAGGAAGATCCCCTGGAGGAGAGCATGGCAACCCACTCCAGTATTCTTGCTGGGAAATCCTGTGGACAGAGGAGCCGGTGGGCTGCAGTCCGAGTCTCAGAGTCGGACAGGACTGAGTGACTGAACATCCACAGCAACGTGTGCTCCACGTCCTGTTGGGTGTGGATTTGCTGCGACCCACCTGAGGAAGGGAAAGTGTCAGTAGCTGAGACGCAGCTCAGACCCCATGGCCTCCTGAGCACCTCCCCTCCCAGTCGTCTCCAGGGTCCCATTCCACAGAGTACCGGATGCAGATGTGAGAGACTCACACTGCTTTTTCCATTTTATAAGCCAATTCAACAATGATGGAAATTTATAAATTGTGTATGGGAGGTGTTATTTTCTGGCGGGGCATCTAAAGGCAGGAGACTACTCAGGCTTAAAGCCTGGAGGTAAGTGCATGAACAGGCCACACATCATCCCTAGCTTCCAACAGCTCTAGTCGGGTTGCAGTCTCAGGGGGGCGAGCCCAGCTTTCCCTTCACCAGGAAGTTTTCATTTCTCCCAGTTCTATGAAAGATGATCTATTTCAGAAGAATTTTTTTATACATGGGCATCTGAGAAAATATATTTTAAAACAGCTAAAAAATATATTAGAAAGAGGCTTCCCTGGTCCCATGGTAAAGAGTCTGCCTGCCAATGCAAAGGACACAGTTTCCACCGCTGGCCCAGGAAGACCCCACGTGCCTTGGAGCACCTAAGCCCGCATGCACAGCGACTGAGCCGGTGCTTTAGCGCCTTCAGGCCGCAGCTGCTGAGTCCACGAGCCCCGAGATGTGCTCCTCAAGAGGAGCCACCGCGCCGAGAAGCCTGAGCAGTGTGAGGGAGAGGGTGCCCACCTGCCACGAGAGAAAGCCTGCAGCAGAGAAGCCCCGCCACAGCCAAAGCAAACGACACACAAGCCGATCTCAAAACACACATGGTGGTGGTTTGGTTGCTGAGCTGTGTCCGACTCTTGGGACTCCACGGACTGTAGCCCATGCAGTCTCCTCTGTCCATGGCATTCTCCAGGCCAGAATACTGGAGCGGGTTGCTGTTCCCTTCTCCAGGGGATCTTCCCAACCCGAGGATCAAACCCAGGTCCCCTGCATTGCAGGCAGATTCTTTACTGACTGAGCTATGAGGGAAGCCCCCTTAAATATATATATATATATTCAAGAAACGGGTCAACATTTGTTCAGAGTCAACTTTAAATATTGCTGCCTTGATATGTAAAGCATGTTACATAGTTTGCTGTTCTGAGAATTTACGCACAAACACCCAGCCCCCATCTGCCCCCAACAAGCCTCCGGGTAACTGACGCAGGGGAGGTCTCCGCCTGGTCTTTAGTGTATGTGTCGTCACTTCTGATCCAAGTTGCTCATTATGAGAGATGTTCTTACTGTGGAGGCATCCTAAGGAGGATTTTTGTGTTGTTGGTACATTGAAACCATTTCATCTCTATTAAAAGTACTAAAATCTGTCAGAGCCCTGACAGGCTGAGTGACCTCTGAGGAGTCCGGCTACTCATGTGCTGACTTGCTGAATCTGAAGCGTGAGTTTATGGGGTTTAGGGGGACTAAGCTGCCGTCCGGGTCCCCCACCGACAGGCTGGGGAAAGCGATTTCCCTGCAATGTCCAGTTCCTCGTCTGTACAACCGGGTTAGATCAACCTCCCACTTACGTGAGTAGGTTCCTTCATTGAGTCTCTCTGGGAGAGCACGCCCCCTAAGGCAGAGAGTCATCGGGAAGCGGGTGAGTGTGTGGCGGGGATGCGTACCGTGGACTCGTCGTGTTCAAACACTTCTCTTGCCTCCTCATAGACGCAGATCTCCTCGAAGCACTCCTTCTCTAAATGCCCCTCGAAGAGCTCTTCTAAGAGGTAGGAGCCGGCTCGCCTCCACCTGGCCAGAAGTTCGTGCGCTTTCGATGCGGGAAGAAAAACTGCAGGGCGGGACGGGGGTGCAGGCGCCTCAGTGCGGCTGCGGCCGAGGCCCGAGGGCCAGGCTCTGGGCGACGGGCGGGCAGACCCACACGTGGCCCTCAGACCCGGGAAGACCAAAGTTGTCCTCCTGCTCATGATGACACCGGGTCCCAGCCCTTCATGTGCAGCCAGGAGAGCAGGACAGAGCTTAGAACAGCAGGGCAGGCGCCCAAGAGGACGGGGCGGAGAGCAGGCTGTGTCCTCTGGCAGTCCTCTGCAGGATGAGAGCCCTCTATTTCCAGCTGAACCCGATTTGAGGAAGACCACGTCTCTGCCATTGAGGCGGACGGGACAAGGGATTACTGCTGTTTCCAGACCCCAGGCCGAGAGCAGTGACGGAATCTCGGGAAGAGGTTCTCCACCAGCACCCCTGTCCCCTCGGGGACTGTGTATCTTTCCTCTGAGCGGTGCCAAGGGCGGCCTAGGCCGGGCGGGGTTCTCCTCCTGGGTCCACTCGGGCCGTTAGGAGGTTGCGGTCATTTTAATAATATACTTATCTAACCGACAGATCCAGAATACTACTGTTTCAAGACACAACTGTTGAAAGAAACTAAATTTGCATTCTGATTTCTGTGCTAAAGCTGTGCAATCGGGTGTATTTTGAACTCCCGGCAACCTGACTTTGGCTGCCAGTTGGGGAGGAGGCACTGTGGCCGGATGGGTGGCAGGGGTCCAGGGTCCCCGGTCTGCAGTCGCTGGTTTGGGTTCAGAGATATAGGAAGGTTGAAGAGGGGGGTGGGGTCCCGGGCAGGGGCTCTGGAGGGGCTGGGGTCCCCTCAGAGCTCCTCGGAAGCTGTGCCCCATCCTGTCCTGAGCCCCGGACCTGGCGGCTAGCTCTGTCTGGGCCCCTGGGGACCCCAGAGGACATTGTCACTTCCGACATACTCGACATGAACAGCAGAGACTGGGAGCTGGGCGCAGGCCACCCTGGTCCTGCTGGAGCCCCTGTGCTCCCAGAGAAAGCCCCCGGGTGCCCCCCTGCCACGCTGCCTGAGTGCACCTACCTGTGGGCCAGGCGGCGTGCGGGGCGAGAAGGGCCAGGACCCCGAGGATGGCGAACGGTGGCGGGATGCAGCCGGCCATGGTCAGCCGCGGCCAAAGTCCCCACCGGCTCCTGTGCAGGGCGGCCGCGTGGGGGCAGGGAGCCAGCCCCGCAGAGAGAGGCTGCCCTCAGAGGACACTGCGTCAGCGCGGTCAGGGTTCTGCGTGCAGGCTCCTCTCCCGCGTTTCTCTGTTAAAGCAGAGAGGGGAAATGACGGAGAAATGGAAGCCCAAGGCAGAGGGACGTGGCGCTGGCTCGTGGGGGTCGAAGTGGGAGCCTGTCAGCTTCCGGCGAGGATGGGGGGAGGTTTCACCTCTCCCTGGTGCGGGAATGAGAGCCAAGAGCGTGGAGCCCGGGCTGTTTAGGACAAGCCGGTCCCCGGGGCCGCCTTTGGGAGGAACCTGAACACAGCAGTGAGCAGACCGCGCCCCCAGGGAGGGGGCTGAGGCAGGCCCTCGGGGGCAGGGCCAGGGGCCTCACGTGGTCCACAAGGCCGGCCGGGCCCGGGTGGGGAGGCCGGGCCTGTGAGGTCTTCTGTCAAGGGCGGGGGGAGCCCACCACCGCCTCCCAGGGAGACCAGCTCCCTGGGGTGCCAAGTGCCACGTGGGGACACACGCTGAGAGCCACGCTCAGCACGTGAGGGCGGCAGCACGCTGACTGTGCCGGGGACAGCAAACGCCCAGGGCGGTCAGCCCGGAGTCCACCCGGGGACACTGTGTCCGTCCATCTCTGGGTCTCTGTCTCTCTGGCTGCTGGTCTCTCCTTCTGTGCCTGCACAACCTGGGTGCCGGTCCCCGCCTGCTAAGGCCCCTGGCGAGAACTCCACGCGCCCCCGCCCCGCACCCTCTGTCTGAGTCTCCCTCGGACTCTGGTGCGACGTGTTTCCCGGGCTGTCTCGGTCTTGGCTGTGGGCACCGCAGAGGCCCCGCTGAGCCCTCTGGGCGTCGTCTTGGCGGGCACACTCCCGCGTGGTCATGGCGTGCCCTGGCTCTCATCCAAGTTACACTGTCCTGCCTGCAGCTCAGGACGACCTTCCCCAGGGCTCTGGGCTCCTGTCCGGGTGGCTCAGTGGCTGTCGTGAGAGCCCCACCCTAAGCCCCGAGGGCTGGGGGCTGCACCTGCTGCAGGCCGACCCCTGGGGGCCTCAGGGACCCAGAGTGTGCCGGCCCCCGGTCCTGGGCCTCTGCGCCCCCTGCACTCCTGTCCCCCCCACAGGGACCCCAGGTGCTGGCGAGGGGGCCCCCACTCTCGGGAGGGTGGTCAGACCCTGTCCCCTGTGTTTCCTCTCTGTCAGCTTTCTGCTCCTCTCTGTTCCCAGAGGAGACTTCCTCGGAGACGTCCGGCGGACTGGCTATCCTGGGGCGCAGGCCTGGCACAGGTCCACCTTGAGACCAGCTCTGTCTCCCTCCAGAGGGAGACGCTCAGACCGTGAGGCAGGTCCTCCCAGGCCCAGAGTCAGCCCCGTGAGGCCCAGGACATACTCCCCACGGTGTGGCCGGAGCCCCCGCTGACGCTCCAAGTCCAGCTTCAGTTTCTGCAGGGACGGCTCGGCCCACGGGTGTTGGGGGCCCTCCCTTCCCAGGGCCCAGCCCCCTGCCCGCTAATCCGCGGGCTCGGCCCCAACAGGGGGACACGTGAGCGTGATGGGAGCCAGGCTCCCCAGAGCTGTCTCAGGACTCTGAACAGCTGCTGTCCGAGAGCCCACCCAGGTCACTCTGCCCAGAGAACCGGGTTCACTTTGCCCAGAGTCCCCGGGGTGACTCTGCCCAGAGGCCCTGGCCCCACCACGCCAGCCTGGCCTCCACCACCCTCTCTGTGGGGCCTCCCTTTGCAGAGGTCAAGGCGGGATGCTCAGGAACAAACCCTCTGGTTTGACCATTTCTGGGAAGCCTTTTTCCACTGATTTTTCCAAACTTGCAATATCTCCTGTTTACAGAACTGTCCGGTGACCCCTGGGGACTCTTGGGATGGAACTTTGAAACTTTGCTTTGTCGGGTTATGCAAAAGGCAGCTGGCATGGTAAACAGCAAGGCCCGCTGCCGTGACTGTGTCTTTGAGAAGCATGTCTGGTTTTCCTGACTGAGCTGCGGGCCTGGAGCTGGTGCAGGGGGGTGGGCTTGGCCTGGGATGTGACCATTCGAGGAGGGGGCCCCTCCCACAGCCCCCTGGCATGCGCCCAGCATGAAGGGGCCCTGGGGGGCAGTGGGGACTCGTCAGAGCTGGGTTAGTGCTCTGGACTCAGCCTGGACCTGGGACTTCAGCACCCCAGCTGGAGACAGTCACCCCGGGGGTGTGTGGGGGACTCCAGAGTCTATGAGGCTGGGCCTGGGGGACTCGCCAGTGAAGCCAGTAGAGAACTGGCCGATAGGTCGACATCAAAACACCCTTGCAACAGGAAGCCCTCTGGGCCCCTCTTCCCAGGGAGCCTGCCTTTCCTGGGAAGGCCCATGAGGGGAGACCCTGCCCAACCCAGCCCCCAGCCCAGCTCCCAGATCCTCTGCAGAGTCCAGAGTGGCCTGGACTGCAGCCTGGGGCCTCTGAGGACAGTGAGATGCACTGGGACAGGACAGGCTTTGAGGCTCCTTCCCGGAGCTGGGCCATCCTTCCCGCATCCCAGGGACACTCCCAGCAGGGGATGGGAGGCGGCCCTGGGCCTGGTCCCTGGAGTTCATTTCCGTTTCCGGGGGGCAAGAACAGACCCAGGCTAAGGAGAGGACACAGTTCTAATCAGGCAGGGAGGGAGCCCGCTCAGAGCCCAGCATGGGGCGGAAGGGGAGTTGGGATTGTCTGGGTGGCGGGGGCTGCACTGGGGCTGCGGCTGCCCACGGCCCCCGCCCTGGCCTTCATGATCTTGTCAATCCACTTGAGGAAGTTGGAGACCTTGGTGTAGACGCCGAACTTCCCCTTGCGTGCACACCCTTCGCCCCAGCTGACGATGCCGGTCACGTAGTAGGTGCCCCTGAAGCGGGTGACGTGGGGGCCGCCGCTGTCGCCCTGGCAGGCGTCCTCGGGCTGGGCGTCGTAGCCGGCGCAGAACATGTTGGGCGTGATGCCGAAGCTGCTGGAGAGCTTGCAGGTGTTCCGGTCCACGTAGGGCACCTCCAGCATCTTGAGCGTGGACGACAGGCGTCCCTTCTCGTGCGTGCGCCCGAAGCCGCTGACGATGCCTGTCTTCTGGGTCAGCAGCGTGGCCTCTGCCCAGTCCTTCTCGGGCAAGCAGGCGGGCGCCACGTTCCGGCGGAACCGGATGGGCGTCTTGAGCCTCAGCACCGCGATGTCGAAGTCGTAGGTCTCCTTGACGAAGCGGCTGTGCCTCACGGTCATCTCCACCTCGTGCGCCATCTCGTTGCCTTCCTCCCGATCCGTGTTCCGGTCGCCTGAGGACGGGACACAGCCATCAGCTCAGGGCCAGCGCGCTGCCGGCACCTGAAAGGAGTCGTGATAGTTTCTGCTTAAAGACTGGCACGTGGCCACTAGACAATGTGAGATATAGGCAAGAAGTGCGAAGTGGGGAGACGGCCTTCTGCTTCCCGGCCAGTGTCAGCGGTCGCTGACCCCTTGTTTGCCCGTTCATGGGCCGGCCCCCAGGTCTGACCTTCCAGAACCCCCAGGCCACAGGGCCAGGTGGGCACAGGTCAGAACCCACGTGTGCCACGAGTGCCAATTCTCAGACTCAGAATGAAGAAAATGACTGAAAATCTCCCCCAAGTACTGCAAAAACTCATTATATGTGGAGCTGACAGTATCTAAAATTGCTGAAATGAGAATCACCTGTAAACTTGTAAAATGGGTAATGAAAAGGTAATGTAACTATAAAGTTAGAAATTGCAGATGTGGCTTGCGTCTGTGGCTTGCACTGGGTGCTCACGGAGCAGCTCTAAGACCTCCAGAGAAGGGGGGTGATTGCAATTAACCCCCAGACAGAATGTCCTGGCTGCTCAGACCACTGGGGGTGCTGGCGGGCTTCCTGGAGGAGAGGGCCCCTCTTCCCCTTTCTCCCCCGCCGCCCCCTGCCCCGGCCCAGGGTTTCAGGGCTTTAACTCCTCATGTTTCCAGCATCTGTCGGTCCCGTGTCTGACACAGGAGGAGGGCGCTGTGGGCGTGGCTGGCACTCACCGACCCTCACTGTGAACCTCTTGGCCTGGTGCAGGCAGTGGGCGGCAGTGAGGATGTAGAACTCGCTCAGGATGGTGCCCCCGCAGAATCCCTCGTTCTCCTCGTTGACCAGGAGAGCCTGGGGAGGGGTGGACGCTGGGGAGTGTTACCCTTAACCTGCCTCCTCCCCGCCCCTGCCTGCGTGGGCCTTCCTGCCCCTGCCTGCAGTGGGCCTCCCCACAGACGGGCTCGTGGAGTCTTCAGGCTGGAATGAGGCCCTGGGCAGCGTGCCCCAGTGCCCACGCCCATGCCCACCCCCACGGGCCATCCTGCCCAGCGCTGCTGGTTCTCAGGGCAGGCCCACCATGGACCCCACGGTCCTACCAAGTGCCCAGCCCTCTGGTTCTTGGAGAGGGCCCACCATGGACCCTGGTCCTGCCCATCGCTGCTGGTTCTCGGAGCAGTCCCGCCGTGGATCCCACGGTCCCACCAAGTGCCCAGCACTGCGGGCTCCAGACTTGCCTGCCAGGCCCTCCTGGTCTTTATTCTCCCTGCCCTTCCTGGGTCACAACATTACACATCAGAGAAGAGGCCCTGGTGCCTTCAGACCGACAAGCAAAACACCCAGAGCTGCCGTGACCTGCATCGCGCTCTCTGGGGATGGTGGCTGCTGTGGTGTGTGCTTCCACGGGCTCGTGACACGTCAGACGCAGGCCCAGCGTGTAGCCGTGGGCCAGTGGACGTCATCACCGAGGACTGTCGCAGCTCTGGGAATGTCACTTGTAGCAGAAGCCATCTTGGCTTTGGACACTAAAACCCTGAGGTCCAAGCAAGGGATCCGGGTAAAATCGAGGCCCCAGTGAAACCCACCCAGTGAATGGCAAGTCGTCTTCAGGGTGTGTCCGGTGTGGTATTCGGGACATGTGCTGCTAAAAGCTGCTCACTGTTTACCTGAAATTCATACGTAAGGGGAAGCCTGTGTTTTCACTTGCTAAGTCTGGCAACTTTAGTCCAAATTGGCAACCAAAGAGTGATTTTTTTTTACGTTTGGAAATAAATGGATATACTTTTCTCTAAGGCACCATCTGCCTCATTAGGACTTAGGTGTTTGGGTAAAAGAATCTTTCAAATTAGAAGCGAAACAAGGAGAGCAACTCTTTTCACCTCCTATTAAACCCGAGAGCACGCACCGGCCTCGGGTCGCCCTGTGCCCACAGACCCCACCCTATGGCCCAGACTCGAGCCCCTCCTCTGCCTGGGGTGGGGTGCGTGGCGGCTGAGAGGCTGAGGTCCAGCGTCTGTGGCCCCAGCTCCCCCACCGGCCCGAGCGCCTGCCGCAGGCCCTCAGCTGCCTGCAGGGCCCGGAAGATGCCTCTCCAGCCCCGCCACCCGGCAGCCGAGCCCCCATTACCTGCCAAGGGCACTCGCCCTCCGCGCAGTCCCGGCCGCCCACTATCCGCACCAACTGGCTGCCGTCCTCCCCAGAGCTGGGCTCGGTCCTGTTGAGGCCCAGCAGGTGCAAGGAGCTCTCAGTGGGGCCCAGGTCTCCAGGGTCATACTGCTCCAGCTCGCTGGCGTCCTCACCATTGTGGATGATCCACCGCCGGCTGCGCCCCTGCGTGAACTTCCCGCAGGGGAAGGGCTCTGAAAGAAGCACACGGGCTCAGCCAGGCAAAGAAGACATGGTCTGCTCCGTGGGAGGAATAGGCGGAGAAGCGTGCCCGGGGACAAGGCGGGGGCCACAAGGAGTCCTTGGGGAGCGGGAGGCCCTGTGTCCTGCTGGGTGGGGGTGGGCCACGGGTGGGAGCCCTGACCTCTGGCTGGTCAGTGCTGAAGGGTCTCAGGGCCTCTGCAATCTGCTGCGATGCCTGCAGAGGTCAGGGGGCTGTGGATGAACAGAGGACCGTGGGCAGCAGGTGACATGGCTGGTGGAAATACATCGAGACGGATGGCAGAACAGAGGGGCTGGGGGGCACAGTGCCCCAAACGCTGTCGACACTGCTGTGTGTGTTAAACATAAGGAGATCCAACCAGTCCACCCTAAAGGAGATCAGTCCTGAATATTCACTGAGAGGATTGATGTTGAAGCTGAAACTCCAGTACTGTGGCCACCTGATGTGAAGAATCAACTCACTGGAAAACAGCCTAATGCTGGGAAAGATTGAAGGCGGGAGGAGAAGGGGACGATAGAGGATGAGATGGTTGGATGGCACCACTGACTCAATGGGCATGAGTTTGAGCAAGCTCCGGGAGTGGGTGATGGACGGGGAGGCCTGGGGTGCTGCAGTCCACGGGGTTGCAAAGAGTCAGACACAGCGGAGCGACTGAACTGAACTGAACTGAACCGAGTGCCACACCAGAGAAAAAGAAGTGTTCTGGGCAGAAGGAACACTGCACTGAGCTTCACAACGCCATGTCTGATGATGGCGGACAATTGCTACCCTGAGAAGTACCCAGCACAGGAAAGGTGTCAGTGCCCGTGAGAAGCCTCCTTTTGCAGTATGACCGCCCGCTGGGGGCCTGAGGCAGAGTGGGAGAGAAGCAGGACAGGGCGGAGAGCCGAGGACCTGCAGGGCCCCGAGGGCGTCCCTCTGTCTTGTGTGTCTAAGCTCAGACAAGCGGCTGCTGCCTCCTGATGGCCCTGGCCTGCAGGCCCGCTGAGGCCACAGGAGTGCTCATGGGGGTGACGCTTGTCACTCGACTTGCGCTGCTGCTGCGCTAGTATCTGTAATCTCTGCCCCCGGGAATTCTGCACCAGCTTGTCCATGACTTAGAACAGATATTTTTGCAGCAGGAAGTAGTTTACCTAATTTTATTTCCAAACATCAAAATTTATTTTAAATTGATCTGTGATTACTCCTGGAGTTAAAAAAAATTTGCAAGCATGTCAAAAAATGTCTTCAATTAAGATAATTTTGGACCAGCTTAAGTTTAAAATGTCATTACCAACAGAAACATAATCTCACTGTCCTCCACCTGCTGAGAGGCTCAATCTGCACAGTTGCCACTGCCCTGAAATTGCCCACCGCCCCAGCCAGTGGCTGGACTCTGCATTCCTAACCACTCCTGGTGATCGGGGCTGCAGGGCCAGTGGGAAGCATGCTGGAGGCCGGGCTGACCGAGGCCATGGTCTCTCAGGTCCTCTGACCCAACCCCGCCCCACACGGGGGGAGTCCTGGTCAGACAGGACCTCCCCTGGGGTGTGAGATGGTGGGGAGCGGCTTGCCCACCCTCAGGACCCAGGCCCTCATTCAGCCCTGCCTGAGCTTCTGGGCTGATGCGTGGAGTCTGGCTTTATCAAGGGAAAAGCCATTTCCATCTGACCCGCTGCAGCCAAATCATTTCTGGAGGGCCCTGGGCTCCCTCCTGGTCCCCGCACCCC
>CM035276.1:80551568-80563058 GCA_020226075.1 Hydropotes inermis | reverse complement strand
GGGGGGGGGGGGGGGGGGGGGGGGGGGGGGAGGCGGCTCTGGGGGCCTGGCCGCCCTGACCCTGCAGCCCCGGGGAGGTCCTGGTCGAGCTCTTTCTCGTCCGGAGCTGTAACCGGGGGCCTGGCGTGTGCGCAGAGCATTTGTTCTGAGAACAGACACACCGTTGTGTGGTTCTCAGACATCCACATCTAGCTGTTCTCATCCTTACGACTGTGACAAATGTCAAGTCTCATTTCCCCATCTGTTTTTCTGGGACAGAAAACTGAGGTTTAGAGAGCGGTGGGGCGCCGTCCACGGCCATCAGTGTGGACGTGGGATAGGACCTGGAGCTCTGTGCCCAGGCTGGGTGGGAGGCGAGGGCACCGCAGTGGGCTGGGGCTGCTCTCCCAGCCAGGAAGCCCCCTCTCGGGAGCGGCAGGTGTGGGACGTGACCGCCACGGCTGAGCGGGGCTCTGCAGGCAGCCGTCCACAGGCTGCCAGCGGGCGGTGCTGTCCCGGGAGGCCAGGGGGTCATGCTCTGTTCCTTGGCTGAGCCCGCCCAGCACGCCCCACGCGGGACGCCTGCCCACCAGGCCTGTGTCCGGCGCGGAGAGCGGCTCTGCATACAGCAGGTGTGAGGTAAGCACCAGTGCGCTGAACGAACCTCTGATGTCCCTAAACGCTGTCGCTGGGCGCCCAGGCAGGGCTGGTCTTTGGCAGAGAGGTGCCGCGGTAAAGTGAGGTCTCCCCTTTCTCTGTGCTGTCCCTGCCCTGCAGGGCGGGTGGGGTGAGGCTGGGCTCCGGCCAGCCAATGCCCCGCGCCTGCGTCCAGTGGTCTGGTTGGGCGATGCTCCCCGACGTTGCCCGGCGCGGTGAGGCCCACCCAGGACCTGGTCAATCCCTCCAGCCCCCTCCCCTCCTCTTCCAGGAAGAGGCATCCAGCCAGCTTTAGCTTCAGGAATAAACAGCAGGCTCCGTACTCGGGGCCTCTGGGGGCCTGGGGCATCTTGACTAGAGTCTCCTGAGTGTCTGCAGCCTGAGCTGGGGCTGTGAGGACGCTGGACGACCCGCTTCACCATCCACAGCTGGGTGACCCGTCCTCCCCACACCTCATCCTGCCTGCACCAGTTTCATGAACGCAGGACCCCACTTACAGACGAGATGGGGGGCAGAGAGGGTTAGCGGTGAGGCTGAGGGCACCAACCAGAGCTGGAGCCGAGGTGCGTGACGTGTGTGCCCAGTGAGAACCCCAAATACTACCGCCTGTGTGGGGTAGCAGAGGCCAGGCGGTGGGCACACAAGTCTGTGGGTCAGACGGCCTCTTCTTCAGCCTGGCAGCCTCTGACCCAGCAACTCCGCACTGCCGTTTCAGGCAGCCTGGGTGATGTGTGTGGCCAGACGTGTGGCCAGGCTTGCCCAGCCCTGCTCGGGACACGAGACGTGGCTGGACTGTCCAGCAGGGCATGGCCCCAGCACCCTAAGCTGAGGTGCCGGGCTGGACGGGTGAGACCCGAGGGGGCGGGTGCCCACCGGGCCGGGCTAGGGTGGGGTCTGGAGCTCCTGTTCCTGGTTCCTCATCCTTCCCCCTCACAGCCTGCGTGTCCGTCACCTGAGAGACTCGATAGAAGGTAGATCAGGGCCCCCCCCCCGACCCCGCCAAGCGGGGCAGGACCTGGGAGCCTGCATCCTGCAGAGGGTCCCTGCTGGTCCTCAGGCCGGCGTCATCTCCTGGGGCCTCAGCCAGGAGAGACACGCAGCCCCCGAACCCAGGAGAGTGTCTGTGTCGGAAAGGGCTTCACATGAAAGTTCATGTCAGCGAAGCCGGTGACTGTGGAGGAGCCCGGCTCGAGGACCAGCGTGAGGGTCTCTGGGAGATGACTCTGGACCGTTCGGGGAGAGCAGGGGGGTGGGCCCCCTGCGGTCAGGGGCAGGGGAGGGGATGCGTGTGCCGCACTCTCAGCAGGA
This sequence comes from Hydropotes inermis, assembly GCA_020226075.1. Classification (NCBI taxonomy): domain Eukaryota; kingdom Metazoa; phylum Chordata; class Mammalia; order Artiodactyla; family Cervidae; genus Hydropotes; species Hydropotes inermis. Next base: position 80,561,114 of record CM035276.1, on the reverse strand, counting down.
TGTGGGAGGCCGATGTCCACGGGGGTGCTCACATTTACCCGGAACGAGGACGCAATGCTAGGGGGAGCAATAAGCCAGACTGGGAGCGGCGCAGGTCACCGCGAGGACGGGCACCGGGCCTGTGCTGCCCGCGTGCGCCTCCCGTCCCGTCCGGACACCTCCAGCCCTGGCTGCACCCCGCTGCCGCCCTCCCCTCCCCGTCCGCCTCTGACTCTGGGTCTTTCTCTCTCCCGCCCTCCGTCTCTTCATGCCTCTGAGTCTCTCTGTCTCCACCTGTTTCCACCTGCCCCGCTTCCCTGCCCCAGGAACCACAGGAGAATCTCCGGCTTTGGCGCCTGGAGGCCAGGCACGTGCGGCGGCTTTATTGGCAGGGCAGGGGCTAGGCCAGCAGCGGGACCTGGAGGAGGCGCCCTTCGGGCAGCGGGTGGTCCATCAGCCGCCGCAGCCAGGCCGTGTAGCGGGAGACCCGCGTGTAGACCCCGAAGTGGCCGGCCGCCGCGCAGCCCTCGCCCCAGCTGACGATGCCGGTCAGGAACCAGGTGGCTCGGAAGTGCGTGGCGTGCGGGCCCCCGCTGTCCCCCTTGCAGGCGTCCTTGCTGCCGTCCGTGTAGCCGGCGCAGAACATGTTGTCTGTGACCGCGGGCCCGCCGGGCCTCTGGCGCGACTGCTGCAGGCAGTCCTGGGTCAGCAGCCGGGGCACCAGCACCACCATGAGCTTGCGGGCAGTGACCCCGCGCTCCAGGAGCTGGCCCCAGCCGCTGACGGCCGAGAAGCGCACGAAGGCCAGCGTCTCGTCCGCAAAGGCGGGGTCGGGCAGGCAGAGGGGCGACACGTGGTCGCCCAGGGCCACGGGCCGCGCCAGCTGCAGCAGGGCCACGTCGTGGTTCGTCTTGCCCGGCACGTACTCCTTGGGGACGATGACCCGCATCACCTGCCGCTCCTGCTCCGGGCCCTCCACCCGACCGAGGTCGTGCTCGCCTGCGGGGCACCAGGACATCTGCTCATGCCCCCCTTGCCGTGCGGGCCAGGGCCTCCTTTCCCAGGGAGCAGGGGGCGCACATTCCACCTCCCAAGGTGGGCAGGCAGCCTCTTGGAGGCTGCTGGTGGGTGAGTTGGGGCGAATCCAGACCCAGAGGTGCTGGAGGTGTGAGAGGGGATCCTGGCGGGCAGTGTGGTGGGTGAGGAGGGGTGCCCCAGTTTCTTGCCCCCCCGGGGCCCCCGTCATCCCATAAGCCCGCCGGGCGGAGCACCCCGGGGAGGGCACTCCCGTGGGGCTCCTGGCAGGAGCAGCGTCACCCAGGGCTGCGTCTGGGCGAGAGAGAGGCTGCAGGGGGTGGGCACCGGGGCCCCGGGGTGCGGGGTCTGCCCACACGCTGCCTGCATGCGTCTCTTTCCGGGAGAGTTGCCGCCCCTCATGGGAGCGGTGGCTGGAAGCCCAGAATCTTGGCCCGTGGGGCAGGAGGAGGCGCCCGCACCACCTACCCAGCACCGCGGTCAGGTTCCACCAGCTCCGGAGCCTGTCGAAGCAGTGGGCAGCGGAGACCACCCAGGAGGGGCTGACCAGGGTGCCCCCACAGAGCAGTGCCCCATTCAGCTTCAGCATGGCCTGGCGGGAGCGGCACACGGCGGGGGCCATGTCACGGTCACGTCACCCGCGTGGGGGCTGCTGGGGACGCCGCGTCCATCCAGCGAAGGGGACGGAGAGCTGGCGGGCCCCGGCCGGAGGGTGACAATGCCGGGTGGGGTCCTCTCTGCTCCCGCAGAGTGTCAGCCAGGTCCAAACAGCGGGGCTGGGGATTCGCCTGCTGGGTGACCCTCCCCTTCCTTCCACCCTCCCCCAGGCCTGAGGACCCTCCCCGCCCCTCCCTCAGGCCTGCAGCCTCACCTGCCAAGGGCACTCCCCTTTGGGGCACACGTGGCCCCCCACGATTCGCCCTTGGGGCTTGCTGCTGTTTCTTTTTTCTAAAACAGGTATTTTCCCGCACGGATATTCCACTGTGTGAGACAGAAGTCAGCAGGACGTGGGCGTGACAGAGGCCGTGCGGCTGGACTGGCGAGTGCCCTGTGTTGGCGCCTGTGCCCCTTCTCGGCCAGGGTTTCGGGGGTCCCGGGGAAGCTGCTGAGGCCAGGCGGCAGGGCCTGTGGGCCTGGGTCCTTCTGATGTGTTGGGTGGAGACAGGCAGCCTGATGCCCCCAAAGGGCCCAGGATGTGCTGCGGGGGTGGGCAGCGTCTCGGGCAGCCCGGCCACTCTCCAACCCCACTCTTGCTTTCCACCTGGCTCCGGGGAAGCCCCAGGCTGGAGGGGACAGGTTTGAGGCGGCCACTGTCTCTGGCCTCCTGGACGAGGCGGCCTGCACGATCTTCGGGAGACCAGGGCCGGGGGGTGGGGCACCTCCTCCCTCCGCCCAGAGCACCCCCTCGCCCTGGTGAGGCTCAGGGATGCTCCCCCCCGGGCCTCCACCTTTTAGCCACAGAGGACATGCAGCAGGGCGGTGGTGGCTCATCGGGAGTGGAAGCACACACTTCGGGCCTGGGCCCCGGGCCTGTTACCTGCGGGCGCACAGGTCACCCCATCTGCCTGGAGTGTGTAGTCCTCATGGCACCAGCAGAAGCGCCCGGCCCCCGGGTTGGCCCCGCAGTACTGCTCACAGCCGCCATTGTCGTTGGCGCAGATCAGCTGGCTCTGCTTGTCTGCGGACACAGGGCGCAGCTGACCGGGCCCCCGGGTCAGGGTAGGAAGCCCGGGGCCGCCCCTCCCTGGGCCAGGGGCCGGGCCTGTGCGGAGGAAGGGGACACCCTGCAGGTGCTGCAGGAGGGTGAGACCCGGGCCTGGGGGACCCGGCTCAGGGGACACCCTGCTTCCGGCTCTGACCACCCTGCAGATGACCCAGGAGGGTAAGACCCGGGTCTGGGGGTCTAGGGTCAGGGGACACCCTGCAGATGACCCAGGAGGGTGAGACCCGGGCCTGGGGGTCTCGGGTCAGGGGACACCCTGCTTCCGGCTCTGCCCACCCAGCAGACGGCCCAGGAGGGTAAGACCCGGGTCTGGGGGTCTAGGGTCAGGGGACACCCTGCAGACGGCCCAGGAGGGTGAGACCCGAGTCTGGGGGTCTCGGGTCAGGGGACACCCTACAGACGGCCCAGGAGGGTGAGACCCGGGTCTGGGAGTCCAGTGTCTGAGCACGCTGGCCACTGCGGTTGTGGGAACCCTGAGCAGGGTGCAGAGCTGGCAGAGATGAATGGCTCCCCCAGACTCGCCCCAGAAGCAGGTCAGCACCCAGAACCTTGCCCTCAAGATGCTCGGGTGGAAGCCTGCGCGGTCACGGGGCCCATGCTCCCACATGGTGAGCCGGCAGCCTCCGGGCCCGGCTCTTCACCTGTCTCGCAGTTCCGGCCCTCGAAGCCATCGGGGCAGAAGCAGACGTAGGACTGGAGCTGGTCCTCGCAGGAGCCCCCGTTCTGGCAGGGGCTGGAGGCACACTGGTCTCCGTCTGCAGGCAGCTCGCTGTTAGGGGGCTGACGGGGGCTGGAGGCCGATGGGGCCGGCCGGTCGCCTACTCACCATTGTAGGAAATCCAGAACTGCTTCTGAGGGAGCAAGAGGAAGCCGTGTGAGACGTGGGCGCCGGGGCAAGCTTTATGTCCCTGCAGGGGAGCCGCCAGAGCGGCTGGGGCTGAAGCCACACCGCTCCTCTGGAGAAGGGTGGGTTCATCCAGGGAAGCGAGTCTTTTCTCTAACACCCGCCCCTCCCGTTGCTAAGGCCACAGAGGTCCACATGGCCTCTCCCAAGTCCCAGCCCCAGGCTTCAGCCCCAGCCCTGCCAAGTCAGAGCTGTGAACATGGATGAGACCCCACACTCCCCGAGCCTCTAGGGCCTCCGCCAATGCTTCGCTGACCGTCCAGACACCCGCTGACCGAGGAGAATGTGGGAAAGACACACATGGGTGCCCTGACAGTTTCAGGGGCCTCTCCGTAACTGTGACTCCCCAGGGATTTTTAGGCCAAAGAAAAGCAACTCACAGCATTACTGTGAGAATAAAACAGGTGAAAACTGTTGGAAGGTTCTCAAAACCACAACCCCCTGCAGTATTCTGGCCTGGAGAATCTCATGGACAGGGGAACCTGGTGGGCTACAGTCCATGGGGTCGCACAGAGTCTGACAGACTCCAGGGGTGGACATCCTGAGCGCACCTGGGAAGGGGCGTGTGAGCCCTGCCCTGAGAGTGCGACGAGTGTGCCGCGTCAGACGTGTGTCCTGTGTGTGTGAGACGTGTGTCCTGTGTGGGGTGTCCCCCGGGTGTGCGGGGAGAGGGGGTCTTGTCTCCTGGCCTCCTGATCCTCAGCCCCCCGGAAGGAGTTCATTTCAGTGGAAGGAGGCAGTTTCAGCGGGCATCTCTCTGCTCTTGAACGGGAGGGGAGGCCTGCTCCGCCCTCCTCACGGGCGCATCCTGGAGGCGGCTCTGCCCGGGGTCTCCGGTGGCCAGGGTCCCCGAGGGCTGTTGGACAGGCGGCCCTTCCCAGGGCCTGGATGGCTTCCGGGGATGGGGGGCCTTCCTCGGGGGGCGGGGGCACAGGAGACTGAGCTTCCGGACAAGGGGTGAGGATGTGCAAGGGTCGCAGTGCGAGGAGACTCTGGCCCCCCGCGCCCAGAGCCCCCGCGCCCGCCGCCCAGCCCGGCACGCCGGGGCTCACCGTCCTCTCCTCGTTGCGGAAGATCTCGCGGGCCTCCTCGAAGGAGCAGAGCTCCTCCCTGCACTCCCGCTCCAGCGAGCCCGGCCGCAGCTCCTCCAGGAACCCGCTGGCACGCCGGGGCCGGTGCAGGACGCTGAGGGCCTGCTCCTGGGGCAGGAAGACTGGGGGGATGCGCTGTGAGATGCGGGGGCGCCAGCACCGTCCCCCCACCTGTGACAGCACCGTTCCCACCGCCCCGCCCCCGCCCCCAGTGATGGGATCACAGACCTCCCACCCGCCCTTCCCCCGTGACGGGGTCACAGGCCCCCACCCCCCGCCGCCGCCCATGGGCCGGCTGGTTTGCAGCAGGAGAGTTCCTCATGGCTGCCAGTGGGCAACACTGCACAAGCTTCACATGTGAGGAGAAGGCAATGTGTTCGATAAACTATAACAACATGTTCACGCCCTTGACCGGGTCCGTTCACTTCCAGTTTATCCTAAGGAGATGCTCTGAGCCCTGCGGACACCTGGCCGCTGGGAGAGCTGGAGACACGTCACTGGCAACACTGACGACCCACGCCCGGCGACGCCAGGTGAACAAAGAAGACAGGAAGGACCTGGGTGCCGCTGGCCCTGGAGCAGGGCTGCGGGCAGGGACCCCGCGGCCAGCCGTGGTTGCCGGGGCAGACGTGGACGGGCTTCAGGGGACAGTGCCGGTGCCTGGCTTCCACCTCGGCCATCCCTGGCGGCTGCGGGGTCACCGTGGTGATTGCTCACAGAGCCGCCCGCCCGTGTTTCCCACTCAGGCCTCTCTGCGTCCGCGGGTGGGGGTCGTGGTCACCGCCGCGGCGGCCGAGCATCAAGGCGCAGTGTCGGCGCCCTGTCCCTGGGGTGGGTCCCCCCACGAGGGGCCGAGAGCCAAGCAGGAGACAGGTTACCTCTGAGCCGGTGTCTGGGCCTGGGGGGCAGTGAGGGCAGGGGAGGGCCCGCCGTGGCCAGGGTGCCTGCCCCCATTCGCAGGGGGAGGATTCCTGTGGCCTATCCTCCAGGGGCTCCACTCGTCTTTTGAAAGGCAGGCAGGTCACAGAGGACGCACCAGCCAGGCTCCCGGCAGATGGGAGCGCCCACCATGCGGGCCAGCTTTGGGGGCGGCTGGCCTTCCACAGGGTTAATGGGGAGCCCCCCTCCACTTACCTGCCGGCAGGGACCCCTGCAGGCCGAGCAGAAGGCAGAGGAGGGCCAGCACCCGGGCCCGGGACAGCATGGTCAGATCCTAGGCCGCTCAGCCTGTTGACTCTCCGGGGGGCGGGGGGCGGGCAAAGTTCTCCCAGAGCCAGAGATGATGGGGGAGGGGGCCTGGCCTCCAAGCCCGCAGTGCGGTCCTGGCCCGGGGCCTGCGGACGGGGGCTGGCCAGGCCGCACCAAGGGCTCTGTCCATAAGACGGCTCCGGGACACGTGTCTGGAGGGCACCGCTCCAGTGTGGCTGCTGGGGGAGAGCGGCGCCCGCCGCCCCGTGACGGTCCCAGCAGGGCGGCATGCTCGCGGGGTGATGGTGAACATGGCCCAGAGCGGTGCTCCTGGCTCGGGGGCCTGGCTTCCCTGCTTGGGGGGCATGGGGGAGAGGCATGCCCCCAAGGAGCCCCTGCGGCGTCTCAGCCCCGGGCTGGTCCCTTGTGCCTTCCTGCCCCGGGGCCGCAGGCGGGAGTGACCAGCTGCTCTGGCTGCTGGGCACCGGCGGGTTTCTCAGGACCCTGGGCTTTCAGGATGAAATCGGGACGTCCGGGGCCACTGGGCTGGCGGTCTCCCCGTGAGGCTCCCTCGGGCGTCCAGCCTCCTCGGGAGGTGCCCCTTCTCTCTAAGCGGTGGGCTGGGGACACCCGTCCTCTGTGTGGGGGTGACGGGGCCCAGCTGTCGCTGCCGGTCCCGGGCACTCCCTCCCCGAGCGGGCGACAGCCCTCTGCTGCTGGCCTCTGGACTCTGCTTGTCACCGTCAGTAGCCGCTCGGTTGCTCGGGATCCAGGTGTAGCGGAACTTGTGAAGGAGGTGGGGGGACTCCAAGCCCCGCGGGGACACGTGAGGCAGGTGTAGCCGCTCTGGGCTCGGCCCCCTGGGGGTCCTGGCTCCACCTTCTCCAGCTCTGGAGGGGCCCACCCCTCTGAGCCTCGCTCTCCTCACGGGGCAGGGGCACTGGAGAGGCTGGCTGAGAGCTGGGGGTGCCCTGTGTCCTGTGATGGCTCCGAAAGGGTCCCCAGCACCCCCGCCATGAGCGGCCAGCGGTCCCCAGCTTCCTCCCGCCCCGGCCAACAGCCTCGCAGTCACTGGATTCCTTGTGTGTCCCTCCAGCTGCCCACCCAGCCCCACGCCCAGGGGCTCCCAGCCACAAGAACTAGCCTGTCCCTCCGAGGCTCTGCGGAGGGGCCTTCCTGCCCCTTCCAGCTCCCGAGGCTCCAGTGGCCTTTGGGCCCGGCTGCGTTGAGCGGACCGTTTCTGCCTCCGCCGCCCTGTATGTGTGTGAGTCTCCGGCTGCCTCTAAGCACAGCGGTCACTGGACTGGAGACACTGACCCCGTGTCAACCTGCAGTGCCTGCAGTGAGCCCATCAGAACCTAATGCACCTGCAGTGACCTCATCTCTGAGCGGTTGCTTTCTGGTGTTGCGGGTAGTGGGGGCTCTTAGGGGCTGCCCTCAGCCCGGAGCCCCTGGTTTCCTTTGAACAGAGCTGAGTTGTGCCTGTGTTTGTAGCCACACATGCAGTATCCTGAGCACAGGACGAGCAGGGACAAGGCTCCTTCTGCGGCTTCTCCAGGCCCCGCCACTGAGCCGGTTTCCACAGACAGATGAACCGCTGGCAGGGGTGTCGGCGTGCATTAGGTGAGTGTGAGGGGCAGAGACCCTCAGGTGCGGGGGATGGGGTCCCATGGCAGCCCAGGGGGACTTGGCTTTGAGGAGCCACCGATCGCCTGGCGTTGCACCCTTTCTCCCAGCGGCCTGGTCTTCTCAGTGGCCGGTGGCTGAGCAGGTGCAGACCTCACCTTGTCCTGCTCCTGCAGGACGACGGGGCACAGGCGCTGGGGCCCGAGGGGAGAAAGGCTGTCACTGTGCAGAGCCTGGGGGCCTGCTCACTTGCGCTGGGCTCTGGGGGCATTCCAGTGAGGGCGACCCTGGCATCACCACACAGCTTCAGGCCCTGTGCCTTTACAGACGAAGGCAGACTGCAAGAGTTGCCGATGTTTATTCAAACTCCATCCATACAATAAAGAATTCTGACTTTTAAATTTCATTTACATCAGAAGGTTAAAAAAACAAATATGACTGAAACATGAGGTTTTAAAGTGCCTTTATGAGGAAGAGGTGACAGAAACGGGGCTAATCCCAGGCTGAGACAGCAGGAACGATGTCTGAACAGTCAATATATTAAGTGAATTATGTGACTCATCGTTTTCCAAATAACTTACACACTTCCGGAGAAGAGCTGCGGAGCTTGCCCGCCATCTACTACTCGGTTCAGAGAGGCCTGACCCGCCCGCCGACGGGGGGCCCGTGGCGGGGCTGCAGCGGCCTGGGGCTCGGGGGCTGCGACCTGACACATTGCCAGCAGCTTGGAGGCTACAGACACACCGCCCGCGCTGGGTGCGTACGCACACACACGTCGACACACACACACACACACAGAAATATCTGCCCCAGCCAGACACAGAGAAGCACTTCCAGATAACGGGATTTGTTTCTGAATCACAGAGAAACAGAGGAACGGAAGAGTTTTCCTTCCAGTTCTGCCTTGAATAGAGTGACATACACTCAGCTCCCGGGTTCACACGCTTGCACACGGGCCACGGGGCGGGGGCGGTCCCGCTCAGGGCTTCCCCGGGCACCCGGGCCGGTGTCGGCTCAGGTGATACCTGCGAGCCTGCATCTTCACATGTAAAAACAGTAGATATACCCCAAACCAGTGAGGAGTGTTAAAAATCAGGAGTCCCCTCAGTTTTCTATAGAAAAGAAGGTTAACCCCTTAAATTATAGTTTACATGTTCTTTTGGAAATTAACCTACACAGATGAAGGGATTTCCTTGGTTTCTCACCGCCGGGCTGTAGAAACTCTGCCTGATCCTCCCGGGGGACCCCCTCCCCTGCACCTGGGACCAGGTGGCCTCAAAGAGTGCTGCCAAGTTCCCCGAGAGCATGCCCCCCAAGTCACCCAGTGCCATGTAAACCCCGGTAACAAAAAATAGTTTTATATCAAATACAGTATCAAATTGCCATTTCATGTAAACACAGTGATTCCTGGTAAAGATCAGAGGCCAAAGTACCACAAAAAAAAAGGGCTGTAGGATTAATCCCTGCCTAAAAAAAAATGTGTAAAAGACAAAGTGTCCCCACGCCCATCCGCAGACGTCGGCCGGCTCGGAGCTTCTCCTGGACGCAGTGTCGCTGGACGCCGCCGCACCAGAGGCGCCGGAAACCCGAGGCAGCGCTGGGGTCCAGGCCGAGGGGCGGCGGGGCCCTTCCCCCAGGTCTCCCCCTCCCAGGGGATCGGCACCGCGCTCACCCCGCGCCCAGGAAGGCGCCCCGCCCTCGGGGGCCGCGGCAGCGCTGGGTGTGGCATGGCTCCGTGGGCAGGCAGCCCAGCAGAGGCCAGCTCCCCGCGCGGCGGGCAGGGCGGCCGTGGCGCTACCCCCGCAGGTCGGCGATGGCGGCCGTGCAGCTCTCGCTGCAGCTGGACGAGGGGCTCAGCGCCGCGGACTCCGCGCTGGACTCTGTGGACAAGCAGGGGAGGGCTGTGGTGCGTGCTGGACGGGCTCGGACCCCGCTGGCCGCGCGAGCTGCCCCGCCGGCACCGCAGGCCTCGCCGGACGCTCAAAGGGCTGGGTGCTCAC
>CM035276.1:80524579-80546568 GCA_020226075.1 Hydropotes inermis | reverse complement strand
GGGAGGGAAGGGAGGGGGAGGGAAGGAGGGGGAGGGGGAAGGGGAGGGGAGGGAAGGGGAGGGGGAGGGGGCTGGTAGTGCTGGGCTTGCTCCAGGCTCTAACACGCCTCTGTGGACTCGAGGTCACCTCACTGTCTCACAGGTGAGCAGGGGAGCTCAGAGTCGACACCGCTGGGCTCAGAGACCATGCATAGCGTCTGAACTGGACTAGCCAGCAGGGCCCCGGACCAGGAGGCAGAGTGGGTAGGCACCTCGGACACCCCTGGTCTTAAGCAGGAACCCAAACAGCCCCAGCAGCCTCTCCCAGGAGCTGCTCAGGAGGTGACTCCTCTCCCCAGCCAGGGCTCCGCAGGGCTCCTGCCTGGGTTGTGGGAGGGCGCGGCCTGGGTTCCTGGGGCACAGACCGTCCTTTGAGGTTGGGGAGGGCCGGCGGCCCTGAGTGGTCTGAGCAGCGGGTCTGGTGCAGCTGCACCCCTGAGAGACCATCACGCTCTCTGGGAAACACAGGACAAATCATACAGTGGAATCCTCTCTGGGAACCTCAAGTCTCTCAACCTGGGCCGGGGGGCCTTGGGGTCTCCTGAGGCTCAGGGGCTAGAGAGGCCAAGCCCTGAGCTTCAGTGCGGAGCCGACCCCGTGTCTTCACGGTGGGAGCCCCCAGGAGACCTGCGGTGGAGAGCTGTGCCGGCCGCTGTCTCGGGAAGCGTGGGGACAAACGGTGAGGCAGGACGGGCCTGGGGCTCGGAGACCCCTGGGGCCAGGGTCCCCAGCCGCTGCCTAGCACTCTGTGGGCAGCTGTGCGGCGCTGGGCACAGCCAGCCTGAGGCCCTGGACCCAGAAGCGAGTCGGCACCAGGGCTGCTGTCGCTGGGGCTTCAGGTTTTGAACGGAACACTGACTCTGCCCCTGGCTGGGAGGGACCTACTTGGGCGGGCGGCTCAGATGACGGGTGAGGGTGAGACAGGGTCCCTAATCGGACGGGGAGGCGGGTGTCAGGCCTCGTCCAGAAGGTGAGCCACTCTACCTCGTAACCCAAAAGGCGTGGGGTCGCTCTTTACTTGGTGTCGCTTAGCTTTTTTGTCGGGACTGGTGGGAGACGCTGCAGAGGGGCGAGAGGCAGAGACAGAACAGGAGAGCGTGAGGCGCCGCGGCTGAGCGCGGGGCGAACATGGAACAAGAGCGGCAATGAGACGCGCGGCCAGAGCTGCCTTCCGGGGACTCCAAGCCGAGCTCGCAGGTGGACGGACCCAGGGGTGCACCTTCCGGGGACTCCGAGCCGAGCTCGCAGGGGTGCAGGGGGGGGGCCCGAGGGAGAGCAGGAAGGGCTGCAGATGACGTGGCATCGGCAGCGTGGTTTTAGGAAGCAGCCCGGTGTCCTGGACCCTGCGTGCAGCACGCGCCGTGCACGTGCTCTGCAAACCTGGCGAATGTGAGGACCAGGATGTGTCCATCTTTTCGTTTGTTTGAGGCCAATTTAAGATGATTTTATAAATTGGAAAAACAAAAAAGAAGCTGCAATTTTCTGGGCCCGTGCAAAGATCTCTAGTCTTTTGGTGTCTGGCGGGGAGCCCTCTAACGACCCGCCTGCAGCTTCTGGGCGTGTTTCTCCCGTGTATCTGCTGCCCAGGTGCCCTGGCAGGCTGTGAGACCTCCCAGGATACTCTGAACCTGCCTGTGCGTTCGAACCGCCCAGAGAAGAGAAAGCCTCGCGGTCTGGCAGATGGAGCGATGCTCCCGGGGGCCTGACAGGGAAGCGCGGGAGAGGGGCGGGCTCACAGGAAGAGCTGGGCCACCAGGCAAAGGACACTCAGGCCCCCAAGACGGGTCTCCATCAGAAGCGCTCGCCTCCTCCTTCCCGAAGGAAAGGCCCCGAAAAGAGCTCTGGCCACACGGATGACAGACACATCAGCGTCGGGGACAGAGAGCAACGGGGTGGAAGATGCCCTCCTGTGATGAAGGAGGCAGATGCCCTCCCGAGACGGTCCACATGGATGAACATGGCACCGCGAGTGATGACAGACAACCAGGGCACGAGCCGCCGGGAAGCCGTGGGCTGGCGAGCGCCTTTACCTTTCTGGGCTTTGAGGGCAGCAAAGCTCTGCAGGGTGAAGCGCTTTTTGGAAAGGGCAGAGCTTTCTGAGGTAGAGCTAGTGACCACGTCATCTGCGGGGAGAGAGGGTGGTGCGGGGGGGGCGGGTGCTGGGCAGTCACACCCGGGTCCCCCCCAGGCCCCACGCTTGCCACGGATCTGCCCGGGGCCACAGAGGTTGCATATGACATGCCTGCTGTGGGCACCCACACTGCTCCCGGCACTCCGGGCCCGCCCCAGCACCCATCTTTGCCCTTCTCAGGGGGCCCGGTGCTCCAAGCTCACCCTAGCACCCACCTTTGCCCTTCTCGGGGGGCCCGGTGCTCCCGGCTCAGCCCAGCACCCACCTTCGCCCTTCTCGGGGGGCCTGGCACTCCAGGCTCGCCCTAGCACTCATCTTTGCCCTTCTCGGGGGGCCCGGCGCTTCCAGCTCAGCCCAGAACGCACCTTCGCCCTTCTCGGGGGGCCTGGAGCTCCAGGCTCGGCCCAGCACCCACCTTCGCCCTTCCCGGGGGGTCCGGGGCTCCGGGCTCACTCCAGCACCCACCTTTACCCTTCTCAGGGGCCTGGCACTCTGGGCTCAGCCCAGCACCCACCTTTGCCCTTCTCTGGGGGCCCAGTGCTCCAGGCTAGCCCCAGCACCCATCTTTGCCCTTCTCGGGGGGCCCGGCACTCCAGGCTCGGCCCAGCACCCACCTTTGCCCTTTTCGGGGGCCCTCGGCAGTGGCGTCGACCCCCCGTATCCCTCCAGGCTCAACGGGTCCATTTTTCTTTCTTCTAACTTTTTGATGTTTCTTGTGCTCCCTTTCAAGGGACTGTTGTTGTCCGACGTGTGGAAAAAGAAGAGAACATTGCCGTCAGCATTCACAGGCCCCGAGGGTGGGGAGGGGCCGCACCTCCAGACTCCGGCTGCAGCCAGGGGGACACCCACCTCCACAGCTACTAAAAGGCTGTTTTGCTTTTTTTCCCCCACAGGGTGTCCTTGCTCCTTTAGAGCTATTGTTCTGTGGTTTATTCATTTAGACTACATCCTATTCCATAGACAATTAGACATGGCTTAGTGAATGGATAAAGTAACGGAGGAGAAACGAGGGCAGAAAAGGTGTAACGAGGCCAGTGTGAAATGCGTCCCCGCGCCGCTGCGTCCCTGTGAGCACGGGCCCCGCAGCTCTGAGCCAGCGTGCTCCCAGTGCCCGACCACCCAGGGCGCTGCCATCTCTGACACGCGGGTGCGGGGCTGCTCTCAGGACGGCCGCCCACCCCTCGCTGACCGTGATGGGATTTCCACCCCCTCCCCAGGAGAAAACAGGGAGACAGGAACTGGGCTCTGTGTGAGGCTGGGGCTAGAGACACAGGCCTTGACGCTGACCTCACGGGCCCTGGGCAGGGGACTTGGGGACCGGGAGACATGGTGGTGCGGGTTGGCTGGCTCCCACTGGGAACCCCCCACGTGGCGGGCCTCACCTGGTGCTGGCTGGCGCGGGCAGGGGCAGGCTCTGGGACTGCTCGAGGGCGCGGTGCTGGCTGGCCTCTGCAGGGACAGGGGCCCAGCACGGTCAGGACCCGTGGCCGTGCGCCCTCCTCTCCAGGAGCCTGGAGGGCCAAGGGGTGGGGCTGCTCCGAGGGACCAAACGCGCCCCAGGGGGCAGCCCAGGGGATGGGCCCTCACCTCTGCATGCCTGCAGCTGGCTGGTCAGCACCTTCCGGATCTCGCTCACCCAGGCTGCCTTGATTTCAGGAGTGGGTGCCTGTGCCCCAGAGCAGACCAGGGGTGAATGTGTGCCCACCGTGACGCGCGCCAGTGTATCCCTCTGCAGGGGCTCAGGACACGTGGGAACAGGGGGTGACAGTGCTGCTCTGGGGGTGCAGGAAGGACCCCCCCTCGGGTGAGGGCGCGCTGACTGCTGGGGCCTGAGGGCCATGTGGGCGGGCGCTGGGCTCTGAGGATCCCAGGCTCAAGCAGAGCCGGGCGCTGGCTGAGGGCACTCCTGCCGCAGCTCTGCGGGCCCTTGGCTGGCTGACCCGGCTGGTGGGCTGTGAGCTGTGACCAGGTCGCCGGGGCCTCCTCGCTGCCCTGTGGCCACATCCCCCAGGGTCCCGGCCCAGATCACCAAGGGCGTCAGAATTGTGGCGGGCAATGTGGCAAGGCGCCTCCCAGGCTGGGCCGCTCTCTCGGGGTCTCTTCCAGATGCGTGGACGCCCTGACAGCTCCACCACCTCCCACCCCCACGGAGAGGTGAGGACACACTTCCCGCACGAGAGCCAGGTGTGTGTGACCGCGTGCATGCGTGACAGCATGCGTGTGTGACACGGGCAGCCCACGCCGCCCGCCGTCCAGGCACGTAGGAGCCGGGCCCGGGACTGTGAGCCTGCTGCCCTGCCTCCAGAGCCCCTCCGCCCTGAAGGGTCCCTGCTCCCCAGCAGGGCTCGGCTCTGTTGCTGACAGCCCAGGTCAGCCCCACATGAATGGGGCGGGGGGTGCTGGCTTCTGGGAGATAAAGCCTCAGAGGGTCCTAGACGGCGGCTCTTGGCCAAAGCCGCTCACTGGCATCCACACGGGCCGGGCAGATCCCGGGGCCCACCTGGATGATGTACACCTCCTCCCTGGCGTTGTACCAGATCTCAAACTTCTTTGCATCACCTTTCACGTTCTCTGTGATGCCGACGGCCGTCATCTGTGAGAGCAGAGCGGGCGGGTGGGCCTCCGGCGGGGCGCACCCCCCCCCCCCCCCCGAAGGCGGGTGCGCGGCCCGGGGCACTCACGTTCAGGGACTGCTTGTAGCTGTAGGAGGGCGCCTTCTCGTAGCCCTCACCGTTCTCCTCCCGCCGCTTGCAGAACAGCACGGCCTTCTCGTGCAGGAAGAGGTGGCGCTGCATGGGCTTGAAGCGGGCCAGGTCCTTCACCTTGGCGTGGCCCCGCTTGTGGTCAGTCCACACGCTGAAGGAGCCCTGCATGAGCAGCCTCCCCAGGTCGCTCAGGTTCCCCTGGGGCGGGGCGGGAGGAGGCACGGTCAATGCCCAGTGCGGGCCTGGGGCCTCAGATGTGCGGCCAAGCAGAAGCCCGTCTGGGGGCCGGGCTGTGGCCTGTGGGGCCCAGCCGCCGACACTCGGGAGAGTTAAGGGTAAGTGGGACGGTCAGGGGTCGCAGGGCATCCGCGGGGATGCACGGGATGTTTGGGGCAGGGAAGTGCTCTGTGGGACTCTATCATGGGCGACACTGGTCACCAACTTGTCCAAACCCACAGCGTGACCGTGATGTGCACTGTGGACTCTGGGTGAAGGGTCAGCGGAGGCCCGTCGGCTGTGACAGGCGCCGGACTCCAATGGGAGGCGGGGGCCGACGTGCACTCGTGGGGCAGGGGCATGGGAAGGCCTGTATGCTCCCTTCCATTTTGCTGTGAACCCAGAACTGCTCCAAAAAGAAAGTCTACTAAAGGGAAAAGCAAAGAGACGACGAGTGCTGAAGGGATTTACAAAGAGGAGAGGAGCCAGGGGGCAGCCTCAGCACACGGGGGCAGAGGGGCAGCATCTCGCTGTCAGGCACTGTCTCAGCGAGAAGGGGAGGACCAGGAGGGGGTGGTTCCCAAGCCCTGTCAGCGCTGAGATGCACCCTGGGGTGGAAACGTCTGGGGCTTCTACCTGCTGATGAGCCGCAGGGCGGCTGCGCAGAACCGGGTTTTGATGAGATTCCGGGTGATGTGTGTGCTAGGCAACCCCCCACCCCCTCCCAAGATGGGCCCCCTCAGGCCCCGCCCCAAGCTGGCAGGATGGGTGGGGCCTCACCTCGTAGCCAGTGATGGCGATCAGATGCATGGAGTCGTTCACGGCCTTGAGGATGCCCAGGATGGAGCTCAGGGCCTCCTGCAAGTCCTCGGCGCCCTCACAGCTCTTGCTGTATTTCAGCATCTCCGGGGGGGGGGGGTGGGGAGGGTCACTGCCATCTGGACACTGAGCCCGCCCCTCCCAGGAGAGTGGCTGGCTCGCCCTGGGACACAGGTGTGGCCCCTGTGTGGTGGCCACTGGTGGGGCAAGACCACATGTGCCCTGGGGCACTCACCCCTGCCAAGGTGCGGGGTGCGCGCGATGGTCAGCCTGCCACCCCCGTGGCCCGGCACCCCACCCTGCACCCAGCTGCACCCGCCACAGCTCACATCTCCGACAGCCCCTCCTTCCAGGTCTGACCCCCGAACGAACGAGCACCTGTCACAGCTCTTCAGCCCGCTCTCAGATCTTGGGGATCTGCTCCGCAGGACGCCACGGTCAGCAGGACACAGGCGGCCTCGCGTGTGCTCTAGAGGCAGGGCCTGCTTGCCTGTGTCCCCGCCCCTGGCCCCTGACGACGGGCAGCACGTGGGCGGCCCTGTGGGGAGCCAGGGCCCCGCAAACATGGGCGGGAAGTGCCCAGAGACCACGGAGCTCAGGGATGGGCCAGGCCGGCTGCCACTGTGTGCTGTGCAGCTGGGAGGGCGTCCAGGCCAGAGCCAGGCTCCGGGGAGGGGCATTGGACCGGGGGGGGTCCCGGGGATGCCTGGCCTCTCACCTTGAGCAGCAGCTGGTACTTGGTGATCCTCTGGACCGGCTTCAGCAGGTAGGAGTCCAGGCTCAGCTTGTGGTCCAGCTTCTTCTGGCACTCCTGCACCCACCACACCCCCTTAGACAGCCGCCACCCTCCCTCGAGAGTCAGCCAGTGGAGAAGTGTCCCCACCACAACCCTTAGACGGCTGTCACCCTCCTTCCGAGAGTCAGTGAGTGGAGGACAGTGCCCACCACAGCCCCCTTGGACAGCTGTTGCCCCCACCGAGCCTCTGCCCGTGGGGGAGTGCCCACGCAGGCCCGGGACACACCTGGAAGAAGGGGCAGTCGGAGCACTGTCTCCACAGGCTCTCAGAGCGCGGCTTGTTCTGACAGTACTTCTCGTAGACCTGGAACTCCTCCATCTGCCGGGGAGTGCGGCCGCGTCACGGGGGTCTCAGAACCCACGCCCTGTCACAGCCCTCTGGGCGGGGACGCCCGGCCCCCTGGGCGCCCCCGATGTCTCCCCGAGTCTGGGCCGCCCCTCCATCTCAGACGCCGTGGCTGTGGCCGGGCAGCCAGGGAATAGCCGCGCAGAAGCTCCATCTCAGGGCTGCCCTAGTCCTGGCACCTCTCTCAGAAACATTCAGTCCGTGTGGCTGGCTTTGGCCTCAGGGAACAGATAAATAAGACACAGGGCTGGCACAGACTTTGTGAAGGACTCAGCTGCATGTGCATGGGGGCCGGGACGGCCGGCAGGCTGATGAAACGGTAACTGCCACCCCCACTGAGGTCCGCATTCCAGAGGTCGGGGGTGCGGCCTGAGCACCTGCGCTGCCCCTGGGCCCCCAGGAGGGGTGGGTGCCGGCAGCACCCCCCACCCCAGACCTCAGACGGCGCCGGGAGGCACGCCAGACGGCGTGCAGCACAAGCAGGGCTCCTTCTGCCTCCTCTGGCCCCGGCGCCGGCCCTGCCTGCTGTCTGCGTGCTGCTGGGTCAGGGTCCCGCACCCCATGCTCAGGCTCCTCGAGCCTGTCCACGGCCCCCAGCCCACTGGTGGTCCCGCGTCTGCAACTGATGCCTCAGAGCAAGTGTGACGGCAAGGACAGTCAGCACGCCACACTCGCGATCAGAACTCAGACGCCCTCTGCTTCTGGCGGCTCTCAAAGCCGAGGTCCTAGGTTTCTTTCTTTTTTGAGCTAGTTACTGGGTTTTAGGGAAACCGTGCTCTTCCAGCCCAACAAAAAGCATCACGGCGTCTCAGCTAAACCGGAAACATCCGTCCTTGTAACCTCTGTTGGCCAGATGGGCACTGCGACAGAGCTTAAAGCCACTGCGGCTTTAGGGAGCAACTTCAGGCGCCAGGCCTGCAGAAGGACGCCTTTGAGAAGCACGTACCCGCTCCAGAAAGCACCTGCCGACCAGCTCCGGGCAGTCTGTGTAGTTCTCCAGCTCCCTCAGGAATATCCTAGACGAGGAAGTTTGTGACAGGTCACGTAAACACAGCCAGAGTATGACAGCTGGTCACCAAATATTAGACGTTCTTTTCCAGACGCCTATCCCGACTCTGGACGGCGTCCGAGCACTGTGAGCTCGGGCGAGCTCGGACGAGACTGTGAGCAGGGACGCACCGTCTGATTTTGGGGCCTGCAGCCCACGCCTGTCCCTCCCATGGTCCTTACTGTGCCAAAAGCTCAGGGACAGGCAGCCGCGGCCCCGTGGGGACGCCTTGTTTCTGGAGAACACAGACACAGACCGAGGGGCCGCAGTGGCCCCCTTGAGGCCCAGCAGCCCGACTGCTCAGTGGGTTTTCTGCAGATTCAAGGGTCCTGCCCTCAGGACCCTCCACCCTGCGGTGCTGACCCTGAGCCTGGGGCTGAGTTTTTGTCTAGGTTTCCAACTCCCACCCACCTATCAGGTAAATCCTGGCACCGAGGGCGGCTGAGAGCCAGGGCCAAGGATGTGGAAGGACGAGAGGGCCCAGGCCACCTGCTCACCCTAACCTCTCAGGGAGGTGCACCTGAAACGCAACTTTATAAGCAGCAGGTGACGGAGGCTATGGACAGGGGCAAAAGCAGGTGGTCAGACAGAAGTTCCAGTGCCCCTGGCATCAAGGGAGATGGGGCTGGATCCCACGGCCATGGGCCTGTCCGCGGGCAGGCTGGCGGGACCCGTGCATGGCAGCCTTCCTCAGGACCACAGGCTTCTGCCCCCATCTGATTCCCTCTGCATCCATTATTCATCTACCTACGAGTCCCTGAGACTGCTGAGGGTGAGCAGCCCCAGAAGGACTGCCCACATCTCCCCAAAGCCACGCAGAGGCCACTGGCACTCCCACGAGGGGGGATGGGCAGGAAGGAGTGTGCTCTGTGGCCATCCCTTATGAGAACAGGCTTGGCCCTGTTGGCATGCGGCCCCTTTGTAAGTCCTTGCCACTCGGGGTCTGCCCTGGGCTTGTCCCACCCGAGCCTGCTGCCCATCTGCTCATCCCCCTTGACAACAGGAAAGGCTCTCCCCAAGCAAAGCTCTGGCAGGAGGAGCCTCCAGACACCCAAGCAAAGGCCCAACCTGTTATGAAAGTGGTAAATTTCTTCCATGTTTCCAAACAGGATATCCTTCTTGTTCTGAAGGCCAGTTGAGATGAGATGAGTCATTAAAGGGTTGTCCATCTCCGCGGCATAGCCCTGCGGAGGAGGGAGTGGTCAGCACAGGAGGCAGGCTCCACGAGGCCACCAAGCAGAGAAGTGACGCTGCTCAGGTTTAGGAATCAAGTCTACTCGAATTCATTCCGGATGGACAAGCACGGAAATGTGAGTTACAAGCAGCATCAGTTATTTTTTTTTGCGGGTGGGGCTTCCATCCATTTTGCCACCTTTCAACATTTCTAAACTCAGGCACATCTCCTATGAAGGGGACAAAGCTTACACGTGCGTTCTGATGGATTATCTCTGTGCCTGCACCCTTGCGACCACGGCCCAGATTCCGGGGCAGAGCGTCCCCGCGCCCAGAACCGCCATCCCTGGGCGACAGCCCCTCCCTCTTCCTGCAAACACGTCCCAGCGCAGCTGTCCCTGCGTCCACGCGCCCGGGTCCCGAGGACATCCCGCCGACGGGTCTGCAGCTCCTGGCCGGCTGGGCAGGGCTGTCGTGGGACGAGCCCACCCTCACCTCCAGGACGCACAGCAGCTCCTCCACGTAGACCCGCTCTGTGTCCAGAAGCTCTTTCATCACGTGCCTGTGGGTGGGGGCGCTCTCATGCACACGCTGCTTCCCGCTGCCTCCCGGCTAACACGGGCCACCTCCAGGGGAGCCCCGACTTCCAGACCACTCACAGTTCCAGGTCCCCAACCCCCAGGCCTCCCCACTCCCAGGCCACAGTTCCAAGTCCCCTGCCCAGACCCCTTCCAGGAGAAGACCCTGCTCCACGGCACCCCCCAGCCTCCCATAAGAAGTGGGCCTGCATGATCTCTGGGGACCTGCCATGTGCCATCAGGTTAGGGACGCCCAGCAGGGCACGGGCTTGCAAACGGGCGGGCCAGACCTTGCTTTGTGGACCAGGATCACCTTTTAACTGCCTATGACCAAGATTCCCATTTTTAAACAGAAAATGGAGCTGGGGTTGGGACCATGAGCAGACGACGGCTAGACCGTTGCCAGGCCCCATGCCTTCCAAGTGCCCGTCGTCCACACAGGGTGGTGAGGGGCATGGAGAAAAAGGCTCGGGCTCCCTGGCCACCGGGGGCAGAAGGTAGTGTGGACTGGCAAGGAGGCTGTCCCCGTGGACGCAGGGCAGTGTGAAGCCTGGGCGGTTTCTCCAAGTGGACAGGAGTGTGAAGGGCACTCCCGGGGTAGGGGTGGGGGGTTCGTGGAGAAGAGGGACATGGGCAGGGCCTTCCTGTGAAGTCCAGAGTTTAGTGCCCAAGGGCGTGTCTTTGCAGGAACAGGCGCCATCCTGGCAGGCGGGCAGTGTGTGGGGCCAGGGGGGCTGTGGGCCGAGCAGACCCTCCCCAGGGTGGGGGGAATCAAGAAAGACAAGTGATGCCCGGCACCCAGTGGGGCCAGAGCCAGGCAAGGCTGTGGGCAGGGCTGGCGCGGGCGGGCCGAGGCTGGCCCTGCCCGTGTGACCCGAGAGCCAGGGCCGTGCCCCTGAGGCGTGTCCCCTGGGCTCCGGGAGGGAGAACGCAGCTGCTTCAAGCCCCAGGGCCACCAGCCGGGTGGGGCAAACGTGGCCTCCCTGAGGAACACGCAGGGGGACACCAGCACCCGCCAAGCGACCCTCGAGATCAGCTCTGCTCTGGGCTGCTCCTCCCGGGGCAGAGGGGCGGGCGGGGTGGCGGGGAGGAGCGGGTGGTGTCCCACCACCTCTGCTCCCTGGCGTGCAACCCTCCCGGGGGGCGGGCTGCGATCTGGGGGGCCGCGCTCGTCCTCGGAGCGGCGGGGAGGCGGCCACCCACCTCCGCAGGACGGCCAGGCTCTCCTCGTCCCCTGTGGAGCTGCCGCGGCCCTGCCGGCCCTCGCTCACCTCACTCTGCGGAGAGAGAAGCCGGCCAAGCGGCGCACTTTCAGACAGAAGGTGAGGCCTAAGGCCCGGCTCCACAGCCTGACCCCCTGGTCCCTCTGGGGCGGACAGGAGGCCTGTGGCCGGGGCAGGAGGGGAGAGGGCCCGGGGGAGGCAGGGGAGTGGGGGCAGGGCCGGGGTCAGGAGTGAGGGGCGGGGCTGGGAGTGAGGGGCGGGGTCAGGAGGGCCTGGAGGGGAGAGGGCGGGGAGGCAGAGGGGAGTGAGGGGGCGGGGTCAGGGGCTGGGGGCGGGGCCGAGGAGGGAGGGGCGGGAAAGGAGGTCCTGGAGGGGAGGCGTGGGAGTGAGGGCGGGGCCAGGGCGAGGGGGCGGACACAGGGGAACGAGGGGCGTGGCCAAGGCGGGGCGGGGCCGCGGCCGGGGCTCACCTTGGCCCTCCTGTAGGGCCCTCTCCGGAGCGCGCTGCTCTCGGGACTGTGGTTCTCAGAACCCCTCCGGATGCCTGGTTTGGGAAGGAGAGAAGGAGAGCGACCTCGCATCTCACTGCGGGGAGACGGAACGCGCGCGCAGGGGCATCTAGGAAAAGCCGCGAGCGGCCCAGAGCCCGGGAGGGAAGCACATGGGCATGAAGGAGGCGGTGGGGGTCGGCCGGGAGCCCCCCGGGCTCGCCGTTCGCAGTGGGGCCCGGCTCCCGCTGACAGGGGATAACTCTGCGCCTGGAGTCGGAATGGGCCCACGAGCGGGGCTCAGAGGCTCTTGGCGCGGACAGGCAACACTGGCCAGGGCCGCAGAAAACAGCAGGGGCCATGCCAGCCGCGGGAGCAGTGTGTTTCGGGGACTGGAGGTGAGAGGAAGGGCCCAGCCCTGCCTTCCAGAGGGGATGCATCTGAAGAACCAGGAGGTTTCAGGGTGGAGGGCCGAGCCACACAAGGGGAAAACCATCCCGCCTATGGCACTGAGGACAGACCGCCAGGACAAGCCCAGGAAAGGCCCTCGAAGCCACGGTGGACCCGGCCCAGCCACAGCAACAGGGAGCAGCACGGCTGAGAGGGACCGGGTGCGGGGCCCGAGTGCCAATAAAACTTTATTCACACAATGGGCTGGACAGAAGGGGGCGTTCCCCGGGGTGAGAGGCGGCTGCTCATACCTGGGGAAGGGCAGGGCGACTTGGTGAGCGCCTCTGGCCGGGGGGCCACAGGCTGCACGGGCCGTGTCTGCTTGGCTGCCAGCTTCTTGAGGCTGGCCTGCCTGCGGTGGAACATCTCCTCCACACTCTCCTGCTTCTGGAAGACTCTCTGCACATGCTCCTGTAGAGGGAGACGGCATGCTGGACCCAGCCTGACATCTCTGTGATGCTCCAAGAGTCACCGTGACACCTGTGGGCCCTGCTCTGCCCTCAGAGGGTTGGGGCGCACCAAGGGAGGAGGTGGCTGGCGGAGGGCTGTGGACAGCCGGCAGGAGTGAGCAGTTGGGGTCCAGTAGCGTCCAGAGGCTGGTGGAAGCAGGGCCCAGAGAGTGGCCAGGGCTCAGAGCACAGGCCTCCCAGCGGGCAGGGACCTCGTGGGGTGGGAAGGGAGGGGGACAGCGTCCATCCTGAAACACCCCCACCCTCTGCCTCCCGAGTGCCCAGAGAGTCGTCCCTCACCAGCAGGTCTTTGGTGAGGATGGGCTCATAGTCCTGGAAGATCTTGCTGAGCTCCTGGATCTTACTTTCTGCCCCCGTCTCCAGAAACCTCTCGAGCTCCTGGAGGGCGGCCTCCGCACCATCCTGGGACTGGCACTTGTCCACGGGCTGTGATGCCAGCAGGTAGATGCCCTCATCACACCACTTCATGGACTGCAGGGGGAGAAGGCACCTTGGAGGCTGTCCTAGCATCTCAGGCGGCCTGCTGACCTCTCCCCTCTGAGACCATCTGCAGGATGAAGCATGTGCCTCCTGCCCAGGTTCAGAGGGCTCCCCAGGGACACGGGCCTGAAACCAGGGGCATTGCCCAGGATGGGACGCATCCACACTGAGGACCAAGTGCAGGGAACTGGCTGGCTGGTCGTCTCCGGGTTTTTTGTGGCAGGTGGGTCCTTGAATCACCAGTGTTGGCACAGGACCATCTGGGTCTTAGGAGAAGCCCTCGGGAGGCCGGGGGCCACTGTCTACCCAGCACCTGTGGTCCGGCCCTGGTGGGAGTGGCTCTGCAGGACTAAGGGTGGGGCCAGGCCTACCGCCTCCAGGAGGCTGTGCAGCTCCAGCGACTTGCCCAGCAGGCCCCTCCTCCGCTCCAGGTCGGCCGCAAACTGGTCGCACAGGTGGCGGAGCTCGTGGCACTTGGGGCGGATGGAGTCCACGGCGTAGTGCTTGTGGCCGATGAGCCGCTCGCCCTCCTGGGACAGTGCGCGGGCCCGCTGCACGGCGGCCTGCGGAGGGCAGAGGCCGCTCAGCTTCTCCGGGCAGAGGGTGCCCCCTGCGGCCGGGCCGGCAGGGCGGGCTGGGGGCCGGCGGGGGCGGGCTGGGGGTTGGATGGGGTATTACTGGGGGAGGCCTGGGGGTCGGCGGGGTAGGACGGTGATACTGCGGGCACGGGGTCCCAGCAGTCCCGGCGGTCCCGCCGCCCGCGTCCACACTTACACTGGACTTCTCCTCGAAGCCGGCCAGGTCCTTCAGGAGGTGCTGCACGTGCGCCAGGCTGTTGCCCACGTCATTGAAGGTCGTGACCTTCTGGGCCAGCACGTCCAGGGCGGCTTTGACCTGAGACGGGGCAGCGGGGCGAGGGGCCAGGCAGTGAGATGGTGGGAAGACCACGGCTGGGGGACGGAGGGGGGTGCTGTGGAAACGGTGCAGGGAGGGGAGGGGGCCCGGGCCCCTCCGGAAGGGGGACTAGAGGGAAACTTCCTTGATCTGAGAGAGGACATCCACAAAACCCCCCTCCAACTCTCCAGGTGTGACGCTGGGGAGGCGGCCTGCAGGGAGGGCCCTGCACTCTCATCACCACGATCCCAGGGGTGGGCACGCCAGGGCAGACAAAGGACAGACACAAAGACATGCAGACCGAAAAGGAGGAAACCAAGCCATTTCTGTTTGCAGGTGGCCTGATGGTCTGTGTGGAAACGCTACAAAACAGAGCCTGGATTGAGCTCGGCAAGGTTTCAGGACACAAGATAAATACACAAGAGTCTGTTGTATCTCTACAGACAGCACTGAACACACAACACACCGGAATGAAAAGCATAACACCATCTACGGTTCCTTAAAAAATGAAACTTGTGTGTGTAAACCCAGCCAAACACATCTGGACTTGTGCAAACCATATAGCATTGGTGAAGGACATTGAAGAAAATCTAAACAGATGGACAGACATGTGTGTTTACTGACTGAAGAGTCGGCGCAGTAAAATGCTGACTCTCCCTGAAGTGAGGCACAGGTTTAACACAATTCCTGACAACACCCAGTGGGACTTTCTTGGAGACACAGATCAGGTTATCTGACATTTGCACTGAAGGTGAAGGAACCGGAACAGCTAAGACAGCTGTGAAGCAGGAGAATAAAGGGGCAGGAATCCCGTCTGGAAGGGTAGGGTGTACACGACGCACCGAGGTTCCAGCCCGACCCCCGGCTCCTCGAGGCCACGGGAGGTTCCCACAGGGCGCATCCCCCACTGCAGCGCCCTCCGCAGCCCCCAGGCCGCTCACCTCTCGGAAGTCCTGCTCGAAATGCCGGAGCTGCAGGCACTGCTCTAGTTTTTGCTGATGTTTTGCCCAAAACTCGTCAAAGGCGGCCTCGGTCTCGTTCAGCTGGGCCAGGAGCCTGGGGAAGGGGCGGCAGCCAAGCTGGTGGGGGCCTGGGAGGGCCCCCCTTCTCGCAGCGCCAAGCGGCGGGGGGCTAGTCCGCCCTCCACGTTGGAGAGGGCGTGTCAGTGGCCCTGCAGGCCTCAGCATGGTGGAGGGCGTGCCCGGGCCTGGGCTGGTGTCTCCCCGCCTCACCTCTGCACGGTGCTCTGACTGTCCAGCTGGTCCTGGTTGGGGCTCTGCGCCAGTGGCTCCCGGATGCTCTCCAGGACGCGCCGACCCTCGACAAGCGCCAGCCTCATGTCCTCCTGCGGGACGTCCAGACTTGTCATCCAGGCCGCCAGCCCCAGACGTGGCCCCGGGTGCAGGCCGCGAGGGGTCAGAAGGCACCACGATGACCTCCGCCCGCCTGGTGCCTCGGGAGGGGGTGCTGGGAGGCACCAGCGTGGTGAGCAGGCGGGGTAGGGTTACGGGTCTCCCGGGCACCGGGCAGGAGCAACAGGAAACCGGAGCCCCGCATGTCCGCTCTGCACCCAGGGGAGCGGGGGGCTCTCATGAGGGGCGCCCATGGACCGGCAGCGGGTTGGGGCCCCCTCTGACTCAGAGCCCACAGCGTGTGGCTGCCTTGGCCGACCCCATCACGTTCATCAGGAGGCCAGTGTGTGCTGTGACCGCAGGTCAGCTCAGCCATCCGGGTCCGCCCCCACCTCCCGCCTGCTCCCTGGGGCACCGGGGGTGCCAGCTCATCAGGGGACCAGCAGGGCCCTGTGGCAGGACTCGGGAGCCCAACCAGAGACGCTCTGAAGGGCGGGTCACAGTCCGTCAGGTTCTCGGGAGCCCAGAACCACCTCGGGGGGCTCCTGGGCTCCTCTTACCTGATGCACCCCCTACCCCCCCCCCCCCCCCCCCCCCCCCCGGCTCCCCCCTCCCCCACCCCCCCCCCCCCCCCCCCCCCCCCCACATCTGCCCTGCCCCCTCGCCCCCTCCCCGCCATCTCCCACACACACCTTGGCTCTGTCCTTCTTCTCGGTGTGGGCGAGGAGCACGGAGCTGGTGGACTGCACGTCATTGGGCAGCTCCGTCTCGGCGAGCTCGGTCCCAAAGGCCTGCAGCATCTGCGCTGTCTGCTTGACCAGGAGGGCGAAGCTCTCAATGGCCTGTGGGGGAGGAGACTGTCACCCCGAAGCCCGTGCTCCTCGCCCTCCTGGGCCTGGAAGCCCGGCCGCAGCCCAGCCCCTCAGGAGGTCCCCCAGCCTCAGCCTCGGCTCCTGCACAGACGCGGGCTCTGCACCTGCCTGAGGGCGATGCCGGGAACCCAGCTTGAGCTTTTCTCTGTCCCCATGTTCCTGAGAACCAGAAAGCCACTCCCAACATGACTCACATTTCTCCTTCAGATGACCGAGGTCCACTGAGACCATCGGCTCATGCTCAGGGAGAAAGCTCGGGAAACGGCACGAGGTGCTTGGAGCAGGCGGAGGCCTTGCTGCGGGGCGGCCTGGGGCCATCGGGGGTGGGAGACTCACTGTGCGATGGCAGAGCCACCTGGAGTGGCAGTATGCCAGCGTCCCACCCAGGTCCTCCGTCAGCTGGGACTTGTCGATGTAGCCGTGCAGTTCTGGGACGGAGCTCAGCATTATGACCTGGTGGGGCGAGACCGCCATAAGCAGAGTGCCTCGCAGACCCAGGCGGGGGGCTTCCCAGCTCCTCCATGGCAGTCAGGGTGTGACGCGCCCTGGGCCTCAGCTGTCCCGTCCATGAAATGGGCGCATGGTCTCGTCAGATGACAGCCCTAGCGAGTGAGCAAAGCCCTGGACGGAGCCGGGCACTCTGCTGAAAAGGGGCATCTGATGGGTGAGGGGGCCCGTGCGTTGATGGAGCCAAAAGTCTCTTTGGACACAGAGTCCAAAGCCGCCCGCCTGTCTGCATTCCCGCCAAAACCCAGGAGGTTGCACAGAGGCGGAGGCAGGTGCGGAGCAGGGCACAGTGGCCTTTGTGGAGAACGGGCTCAGGAGGCTCTTCCACATGGGGTGAGCTCTGTTTCCTGCCTTGCTCTTGCCCTTCTGAGGTCACTGCATCACGAGCTTTGGAAAAAATACCGCCTTTGCTTTGCAAAGTGTCAGGCGCTGCCCCCACAGTCCCGGAGGCTCAGTCCATGAGCCACTCAACACCACCTCGTGTTTTATTAAACACTGAGCTTGCTCCAGGCTGAGGCGACATCCGACACGCCCTGGGTCAACGCTGACTGTCTCCACGTGGGGGCGGATGGAGGGGACGGGGTGCCCTAAGACCACAGAGGACCACCCGCACAGCCGTCCGGGCACCCACGTTGAGACCCTCGACAGAGATGTCATCTTCTCTTGAGAACAGCCTGCGGCGCCAGCTTTCAGCAGAGACATCCGGTCTCTCTTCACCACCCAGCAAGGCTGTTTGCCCAGAACACCCTGACTTACACCAACAGGAATGGAGATGGGTTGGCGAGCTATTCAAGGACTTAAGGCTCTTCCTCTGTGATTTCTGTCTGCTCTGTGTTGACTGAACCACCACGGAGAAGGCTGGAACCCACCAGCCCTCTTAACATTTTTCTGCTCAGCGCTGGGTCAGTGCGGGCCCCAGGACAGCAACATGGACTCACTGCAGCAGCAGCCCTCCCAGGACAGCGCTTCCCAAGCTCTGAAGGGTGACCGACACAGGCCGGGGAAGGGGCATCGTGGGCGATGGGTCCTGTGAACCTGGGCTCTGAGAACTCATGGGTTTGGTCCCATGTGGCCGGGTGCAGGGCGACTACTGTACTCAGGGTGGAGACCCCCACCCTCAGCGTCAGAAACCGAGGCTTTTTGATGGTACAGAGATGGGTGCACCCATTTCCCTCCAAAGCCCGGGGCCTGCACACCTGACCCCCGGCTGCCAAAGGCCCTCCGTCAGCACAGAGGAGCCAACCTCGGGGACGGTGGCCCACACTGGGGCGCTCAGGTTTCAAGAGCAGCCTGGCAGGTCTTGCTGGGGAGGTCACGAGGTGCCAGGCACAAGCCCCTATGCTCCCTGGGTCCTCTGCTGGCAGCCCCTCCCAGCCCTGCTCCAGAGCCTGACTTGACGTGGCTGGCCTCCCAAGGGAATGCAGCTTTCCGGGTGCGCAGCCTCTAAGGGATCCACACAGCCTTGGCTTTCCGAGGACAGCTGGCGGCCACCGGGGCTGCCCCATGCTGGCTGGAGTGAGGAGGTGAGGCAGGGGTCCCGCTGCGGCTGGGGGGCATCGCTCACACCGACTTCCCCACCCCGTCCCCGAGCACAGCGGGCGCTCCAGACAGGAGGTGGGTACTTACCGGCACCTTCATCTTAAAGTCATCTCTGTTGAACCTGAAGGCGAGCTCGGAGAGCGTCCTCTGGAAGAACCCGGCTGGCCGCAGGACGAGGACAAGCTGCAGGTTTGCGGGGAAGGACGCCTGCGGGGACACAGGCCGCGATCAGTCTGGGGTCCACATGCCCACAGTGGCCCGCAGCCCCGCGGGGAGGACCAGGTGCCTCCCACACGCCAGCGCCAGCCTGGGGTGGAGCCAGGTACAGACACTGCACTCGGAGCATCGCCACCGCTCATGGAGAAGGACAGTCACTGCTTGGATGACTGCGTTACGTGGCTTGTGATCTTAAAGGTCAAAAGCTCTGACCTTTTGGGGAACCACACTCAATATCCTGTAATAGCCTACAAAGGTAGAGAATGTAAAGATGTATATTCATACACACGAATAACTGAATCCCTTTGCTGCACGTCTGAAACCAACATGATGTTATAAATCAGCTACACTTCAATGCAAACTTTAAAATAAAAAATCAACTGCAGGAAGAGCTTTGGCCTTCCCGTCTGTCTGAGTCATGCATCCCCACACTCTTATTTTGGAGGTCAAGCCCCCAGCGCCTCAGAATGACTTTAGGGTCTTCACAGAGGTGACCGAGTCAGGATGAGGTCGTCAGGGCGGGCCCCACCCGACCGGCCATGCCCCGTAAAGGTGACATCTGGGCATCGAGACCCACAGAGGGCGTGTGTGGGGTGGAAGCAGATTGGGGGTGCTTCCACTGGCCGAGGGTCTCCAGAGGCTGTTGGGGGGCACAGACAGACCCCCTCACAGCTGCAGAGGGTCCAGCCGGCTCAGACATCCCCCTCCAGATGGGGAGACAGGAGACCCTGCCGTCTGAGCCCCGCTGTGGTCTGTGGTATCTGTTATGATGGTCCTGGGAAACTGGGACACCGGTGGGGTGAAAACAGCCACACACACACACACACACACACGAGACAGAGAAATACAGGAGACGCGGGCTCACAGCGAGGCACAGGCCCCCACCCCGGACAGGAGCTGACTTGTACGTGCATGTGAGCTTTGTGGACGAGGCGTCTGGCCCTGGACAGGTCGCCCTCTGCGCCCTGGACTCCCGCCTGGGCTCCCCGCCGCCCGCAGCATTCAGAGCCCAGCTCCAGGCCGAGGCCGTGCCGGCTGCTCGGTCAGCCCCAGGCCCGGTGCCCGGTCCCCTGGCCTCTGAGAGCAAGCCCCTCCCGTGAGAAGGGAGCGAGCATAGGCCACAGGGAGCCCCCACCAGGTGGGCGGGCAGTGCCCCCTGGCACAGACACGGCCAGGTCCTGCCGCTCCTCTCCTGCCTCGCCCGGACCTGACGCAGCCCCGCACTCCCGTGTGGAAGCGCTGGGATCCTCCTGAGCTGTCCGCAGTCAGGATGGCCCCCTGCCCGGGACATCCAGAGACAGCCCCCACCCACCCACACTCCCCGGGTCCCGACCACGGCCCACGGGGGCCCCTGGCCCCTGGGCCGCCCCATGTGGCTCGCACGGGTACCCTCCCTGGCCTCCTTGCCCGGGCCCCCTCCGGCACGTCAGGGGGAGGGGTCACAGAGGCCTGGGCCTGGCTCCGTGTCTGAGGACCCAGCTATTGCGTCCCTGAAGCCCACACCCCAGGGGCCACCCTCCCACCGTCTCTGGGAGCTCCCTGACTCCCTGTAGCCTTTGTGTCTCCCTGGGACCCTGCCCCTGCGTCTCATCCGGGCTCCAAACAAGACGTGCTGCTGGGCTGGACCTCGCTGCCTCCTCCTGCTTGGGCTCTCATGTCTGAGCGTGAGCCCCCTTGCCAGGCGTGCCAGGGGTCCTGGCCCCCTCCCCGGGCCTCAATCCCAAGAGTCACACTCAGGCCTGACGCCTGCTCAGCAGTGCACTGCTCCACCCGCGGCCACCTGGGGCCCGGGAGGCCCCCGAACCCCGCCTCCCCCCAGGCCCTCCTCTTCCTACCCCGGAGGCTGTGCACGGCAGGGCTCCCCACTGGTCCCCCCCACTGGTCCCCCCCAGGCCCCCCGCCGCGCCTCTGGCCTGGCCGGCCTGACGTCCTGCCTGCCGGCCCCCCTCCTGTGTCGCCCCGCCTGTGGCCCCGGGCGTGTCTGCCCCCGCAGTCCCGTCACAGCCCTGGAGGGCAGGACCGCGTGGCCCCCGTGTCAGCCCCAGAGCAGCCCCTCTGGGCACTGTGGGCAGTGGCGAGAGACAAGCTGGAAGGCGGGCGGCTCACGGCGGGGGCTCTGGGTGCCTATCAGCAAGAGGGCCGTGGACCCCACACCAGGCGTGAGACTGGCCCCCACGACTGCAGAACAGCGGCCTCCAGCATCTTTCTGGAGGTGGCACTTAGTCACGTTTGCCTAGTTTTCAGCACGGTGTTCTGCCCTTATTCACACCTGCTGACAGGTGTGGTCTGAGCTCACAAGACTCTGCGAGACCTGGGCCTTCACAGGGACCCACGTAGCAGGGTCACCTCTGCCGGGAAGTCCTCCTGGTGTGCAACTTCCTCCACGGGGTGCTCATCACCCGGTGCTCAGGCCTGAGTCACCGCCGCCCAGGAGGGAGCCCCCAGCATTGCTGAGGAAACGGCTATTTCGCCACATTGGGAATATTCACCGCCTGACCTGAAAATCCTGGGTGTCTCAGGAACTTTGGTCCATCCCTCCTCTGCACACAGAGGGCATCGGCTTTACGGGCCAGACCGGAGCCCCACCCCTCGCAGAGCGAGCGCGGTTCTCGCCGCGCTTTCCTTCGGGACGAGCTCAAGGGCCGGCTCGGCTTAGGCTCCAAACAGAGCTGCGGCTTCTGCTGTGGTGTCCTCCCCACACTCGTGTTTAGAAAAGGGGCCCCTCCCCCTTCAAAAGAAGGGAACCCCGGAGGAGTAAACACAGCATTTTACAAAAGACACATCCATCGGAGGATGGTCCAGACCCGGGTCCAGCTCTTGGGCCAAGAGTGAGGCTTGCACTCTGAGCCATGGGTCTCGCCCACGGCTGTGACCCTGGCCGCCCGCTCAGACCTGCGGTGGGCTCTGCTCTCGATGGGGACACCGCAGGTCTGAGCTTAGGAACACCAGACTGTGGACCCCCCAATGTCTTGTTTTCCTCTCCAAGCCGAACTGAAGGCATCCAAACAAGGAGAAAGAGTGCCCCAAAGGAGAGAACGCACAGCTCATGAGACAGCACATGAGGAGGCTTAAAATAGCCCCGAATTTCAGCGCGTTATGTAAGCGCCCAGGCTCGCTTGGGGGGCAAACACAATTGGATGAACAGCCTCTCTGCTGCTGGCAGCAAAGTGTGGCTGTCCAGGCTGGGGCGCCGGTGCCTGCAGGGGTCCCCTCGCGGGCTCCAGCCCAGCAGACGCCAGGGGTCTCTCCCCCAAACCCCCTTGGATGAAGCGCAGGCCGGTGGGGCTGGCAGTCCAGATAGATCCATGGTGGGGGATGGCGTCAGCGTGCCAGCTCTGCCCACCCCCCGCGGAGCCAGGGAGGAGACGGACCGAACGCTGGCTCGGGGCGGGGCGGGGACGGGGCCCTGGGCGCAGCAAGGCGGGGCCTGCAGTGTCCCCACCCGTGACTTCGTCCTGCCCCCTGGCAGGTCCGGCACCTGGTCACAGGGTCAGCCGCCTGCAGCCCGCTTGTCCACGCGGTCCTCGCTTCCCCGTGTGTCCACAGCACTGCCCACCATGCCAGGCAGCATGTGTGAATATGTGTGCTGCAGACACAGACAGGACTTCTGGCCTTAGTACAATCAGCAAATTTTTGTAAGAAAAGGC
>CM035276.1:80500165-80524479 GCA_020226075.1 Hydropotes inermis | reverse complement strand
AAAGTAATTTGTCTTGTTCTTAGCAAACAATCCTGCCTTTGGTCAGCCTTGCTAACTGACCAGAGTGGCTGATTAGCGGGGTAAACATTTATGAGGCTCCTGTCTCACCCAGGGCCTGGGATGGGTGTTGGCCACACGAAGATGGACGGGGCTGGCCCTGACCTCGAGGGACTGTGGTGTGCAGAGAGGGAGGGTGCCCCGCGGGAGGGGAGGCCAGGTGGGGCCTAAGCGAGAGCTGCTCTGGGGGGGCGCTGGGGGGCTTGAGGGCACAGTGGCAGCTGCCCGCCCTCAGGTGAGGGAATGGCAAGGACGTGAGGTCTGGACCCCCATCCCCCCAAGAAGTGGCTGACTGACGCCCCTGCACACCAGTGCACGTGCGAGATGCACACTAGTGAGACAGACGCACTCAAAAGACCTGGGCGATCACTGGACCTAAAAACGTCAGTCTAACCGTGTAACCTCTCAAAACAGCAGCACACTTGACTGGAGACTCACTGCCATCCAGCCCAGGACCAACTTGCCGATTCCAGAATCACCTCTAGAACGTCCTCTGTGCACCCGATCTGCTGGCTCTTACAGTTTAATCCTTAATTTGTCCGGTCGGGTGACACCGTGTGCAAATTCACTTTAAAACTTAAAATAATGAAAGGGCCACTCTGGCTATTAGCTGGTGGTGGCACACAGTCCCCTGCAAGCTTCTAAGGATTCAAAAGCACAGGAGCGCTGACGATGACCATCTACACACTACACTGTACTCTTCTGAAACACTCCCAAGCGTTTAGACCAATTTCAGGTAAAGGGCAATGTGGAGGGCGTGTGTCCGCTGGGGCGGAGGGAGGCGACTTGTCAGGATGGGCCGGCACCCGGGACAGGTGAGCACCAGGATGGCCAGTGGCGAGCCTCGGGGCGGGGCCTGAGCACCAGGAGGAGGAGTCAGATCTGCCCCCGACCCCAGCCCTGCAGCCTCAAAGTGGCCCGCGCAGGACGCAGAACAAGGGCCTGGGGGCGGGTCACCCCATGGGGTCGGGAAATCCCAGCGTCACCGCGGCCGGAGACCCCAGCGCAGGCGCTCTGGGCAGCCCTGCCGCAGACAAGCACAACTACCGTCCTCCCTGCAGGGAGAAGCACCCCCACCTCTCTACCCAGCTCAAGTGGGGGTGGAAGCCAGCGCCAAAAATGAGAGCGGGCTTTCTGCTGGCTGCACCGCCCTCTCCAGCTATCCCGCGGCTAAAAGCAGCACCCAGTGCCACAGGGCAGCCGCTTTTCCGCCCTGAAGGGCGGCCGCGGTCTGCAGACTGGAAGAAAACAACATGGGAAAAGCTAGTCAACGTAATCCCACACCCATAGCCTGAAGGTGCCCTGTGACACCCTCATCACCCTCAAGGATGACCGCCCCGTAGGTCACCCAGGCACTCACATGCTCAGCACCAGACACAAACCAGCAGGTGGCATTGTTTT
Source organism: Hydropotes inermis (assembly GCA_020226075.1). Taxonomy (NCBI): domain Eukaryota; kingdom Metazoa; phylum Chordata; class Mammalia; order Artiodactyla; family Cervidae; genus Hydropotes; species Hydropotes inermis. The sequence goes on along the minus strand of CM035276.1, from coordinate 80,523,021 downwards.
CAAGTTATAACACGGCCCCTGAGAGTTAACCCTTGTGAGAACACACATGCATGCATATACACGTGCACATGCGCACGCACACACTTGTACATGCATGCACAATGCGTGCACACATACTTGTACACACATGTGTGCGCTCACACACACATGCCCGAGCAGCTCGAGGAGCCCAGGGAGGTGTGCGCTGGTCCTGCCCAGGCCCCAGCTGGCGCCCACCTCGGCCTTGGGCCCCACCACACATGCAGCTCCGGCCAGGACCCAAAGCGCCACCAGGCAGGAAAGGCTGTGTCCCCCACCCGGAGAAGGCGTGGGGGTCGGAGGCCGGACACTGACACTTACCGCTATTCTCAGGATGGACGCCTTGACTGAGGTCCATCTGTCCTGCCTGCGGTCTATGACCAGGATGAACCCGATGCCAGCGTCCTGCAGGCTGAAACGAGAGAGCACGGTCAGTGTGCGCCCGGAGGTCCGGCCGTGGCTGCGGCGTGTCTCTCGGAAGAGTCGGGGTGAGTGGCCGCCCCTGAAGCCCTCACACCACTCCTGTTCCACCGGATGCCACAGCCAGGGGAGGACAGAGCCACCTGCAGCGCTGCCCCAAGCTCAGCGGGCACCTCCCTTGCAGGGCTCGCTCAGGCCAAGGTGGACGGACAGGCGCCACATTGCTTCCTGCCCTGACACCGACCAGCTCGCAGTGCAGAGAGGTGGGCCGGGCCCCTCCATCCCGGAGCCCAGCTGCTCCACTGGAGCCTGGCAGCTTCCCTTCCACGTGGACTTGCCAGCGGGCCCGTCACAGGGAGCCTACAGCCCGGGCATCACCTAGGCCCCAGCATCTGGTCTCCCGGGCTCATTCACGGTCTACAATCACCGTCGAGGTTGATGGCACGGCCGCAGCTTGGGGAGAGCCCCCTGCGGTGCCCAGCGGAGTGCGAGCATCCGATGGAGACGAGAGGCGGCTTCTCGAAGCGGCAGCATCTGTGAGAAAGATGCGGAGGCCGGGAACGACAGCCCGTCCCTCTCAGCCTGACGCGCCTGAGTCACCGCCGACCCGGAGGCACTTCTGCGGGACGACCCACCCCCAGCCCTGCCAGGCGGCGTGGGCAGCAGCGCCTGCCAGCCAATCCTGTGAAAGACAGAACACGGGCCTAGGCTCCAACTGGAGCACTGATTGCCAAGTCTCTGCACATATCCGGGAGCCGCAGCCGCGTTTAAACAAAAACCAGAACTACATGCATTACATATAAATTATGTGGCCGTGGCAGTACTCTGCTGGCTGCAAACGTTATGTAACACAGTGAGAGCTGAAACAGCCCCAACCCTCCCTGATCTCAGCACAGGGACAGAGACATACGGCCACTCCTGTGTGGGTATGCACACCTGTGTGGGTATGCACACCTGTGTGACCGTGCACGCCTGTGTGGGTATGCACACCTGTGTGGGTATGCACTCCTGTGTGGGTATGCACACCTGTGTGACCGTGCACGCCTGTGTGACTGTGCATGCCTGTACCAGAGCAGGTGTTCCTGTGCAGGTGTGCACACCTGTGTGGTGAGTGTCCTCTGCGGAGACGGCCCCTCCCAGCGGCCCCTCTCCTCTGTGGAGGACAAGTCACAGGCTGTCCCCTAATGACCAGCACATGCCACTTCACAGCCCGTGTCTGCAGCACCCCCACCACCCCGCTTCCTGACCAGCTTCCCTGTGGCCCTGCTCCTCCTGGGCCCGCAGTGTCTCCTCTGCGGCCCCTGTGCTGATGGCCTGTCCCGTTTAGGCACAGGCAGGGCCGGTGGCCTGGCCACGGGCGGTGGGATACGGCCCGGGGCCACCACTCCACCGCCTGCCTCACTTGCACATCCCAGCTGCCCCCCACCGCCTAGTCCCTTGAGGTCTTTAACTTGCTCTGTGCGTTTGAACACCAGACGGTAAAAATTCCGTGACATCAAAGTCTCCTATCACAGCTGCAACGCACATGCCAGCATCATGAACAGCACTGACAACAAACACAACAGAGAGGTGAAGGGACCTTTGAAAGTTACCATTTCAGGTGAAATGTAAGGAATCGACTGGACTCACGAAAACGGAAGGCGGGTTTTTAGGCCAGTGGGTGTCGAGCAGGCAGCTCACGTTCCTGGTTTAGGAAACACACAGACTCGAGCTCTGTGGCCATCTGGCCACTGCCCAGCAGGGGCAGGTGGGGCAGCTTGAGGGCCGGGCCCCTCCCACCCTCGGGCCCCGCACTGAAGCTCGGGCTGTGTGCCTCCTTCAACCCTCGGAATGACTCAAGAGGCAGCCGGAGTCACGGATGGAGGCTCAAACAGACAAGTCATTTGCCCAGAGTCACACGGCTGGTGAGCACAGATGAGACGCCCATGGTCTGGCTCCCTGTCCAGACCCCCCAGGCCGCGTCCACCCTGCAGGGCAAAGCAGCCCCTCTGTCCCGCCCACCCAGGACTGTGTCAGACCAGGCAGGGTCCTCCCCTTCAGGGGGCCGGGCCCCAGGAGCAGGCAGACGCCCCACCCAGGACCCGGCTCGGGGCCACGAGCGGGCTCTCCCAGCCCCGCCTCGTCTCCACCACGGTTCCACCACCAGACGCAGCAGGAGGCGCCTCCCGTGAGGACCCAGGCCCCACCACGGTCCCCTCCACCCCCAGGACTGCAGCCCCAGAGCCAGGCTGCGCGGCCCGCCCCGCCCCCAGGGGCCCAGGCCCCGCCCTATGCGCACAGGAGGGCCGTCTGTGACCTCACGAGTCCTGGGGAGAGGGCGGGCAGCCCACACTTGGTCACAGAAAAGGCGGGTCCCCCGGGGTGGCTGCGCTGAAGGCAGTGGACGAGGAAACCGGAGCAAATAACCTGGAAGCTGTAGCCACACGGACGAGCCCCCAGACCCAGGCACACGCGGCCGTGCGCGCACATAGACGTAGCCTCCAGCCTCCTGAGGGCTGCCTGGAGGGGCCGCCGAGTGAGGCTGATGAGTCACTTTTGGCTCAAACAGTCCAACAGGCACAGAGCTCTCGCAGAGTCTCGTTCCGGGAGCCACACGTGCACGGGTGACCCCCGCAAGGCTCATGGTGGGGCAAGGGCCTTGACCCGGGGGAGGGTCAGTGTTCTTGGGGACACGTACACCGGGGCCCGCTCGGCCTGGCGCTGGAGCGGGGGAGCAAGCCCAGCAGCGGGGCCAGGGGCCTAGCGGGAGGAGATGTGGGCAGGTTGGCGTCCGTCCCAGATCAAGCCTGGCATGTGCGGACAGGCGTTGGGGAAGTGGGTCCCCAGGGTCCGTGGGAGGGAAGGTCTGACCTCCCCGAGGAGCCCTGGGGGCTGGGCCAGGGGGGTTGAGGGGGGAGGGGATGGGGGGGCCGGGAGCGGGGGGGGGGGGGGAGGCACAGTCTTACTTGCAGGCCCCCCTCCCCAGGCCACACTGCTTTGCCCGTCTCTCTCTCTCTCTCTCCACCCGACCCTTGACCTTGGACATGGTCTGGGAGGCTGCGAAGGTCACAGAGACGTTGCTTGGTCTGTGCACTGGCCTGGGGCCTGCCCGCCAGGTCTGTCTGAGCGCCGGGAGCGGGGCAGGGACCAAGCGCTCAGGCCCAGCCTTGGTTCCGGCCGCCTCTCCTCTGTCCTCGGGACTCAGAGCTGCCCCGTTATGCAGCAGACGTGGAGCATGGTCTCTCTGCACTGGTCAGCTCGTCAGAGCTTGATGGCAAGAAAAGCCTCGGACCTTTCACAAAGCTCCCCATGCGCTGACAGCACCGTGTTCGCCCTCAGGCTCCGTGCCCGTCAGGGTCAGGCGCGCCAGACCCAGCCGGGCGGGGCAGGCGTCTCGGGTGTGCAAATGGCCGCCCCCCCACGCCCAGCGGGCACTGTGCTTCGTGCTCAGTCGTGTCCGACTCTGCGACCCCGTGGACTGCAGCCCGCCAGGCTCCTCTGTCCACAGGCGTCTCCAGGCAAGAATCCTGGAGTGGGCTGCCATTTCCTGCTCCAGGGGGTCTTCCCGACCCCAGGGTCAAACCTGCGTCTCCTGCACGGCAGGCGGATTCTTTACTGACTGGGCCACCAGGTGGGGGAGAAACCCCACCCAGCACACAGATTCCATGACTACGTGAAACGCACACAGAGCCGGCCACCGCCCCTCGGGAAGCCAGACTCCCGTGAGGACCCTCTTGGGCCCGTGTTACCTGTTTCATGTGCAGGCTCCAGGTCGGGGCTGCCCTGTCGGCCCGCGCCCTCTGAGTGGGTCCTGGGCCCGGCCCGGCCGTGGTCCTCACTGGAGCTGCTCAGGCGCATCCCTCCTCCCGGAGCTGAAACCCCAGCAGAGGCAGCCTCTGGCCACACAACCCCGCTGTGTGCACAGGCTGGTGGGTCAGCCTGGGCTCCCCAGGGAGGGGCTCTCACACCCCTCACGGCAGCGCAGGGCACGCCCTCTCCTCCCGGGTGGGTCTCATCCTCCTCCCGAGGGCGTGCCCTCGGGGCACGGGCAGGGCCGGCCGCATCACAGCTGCGTGTCCCCTGGGAGGGAACAGCCCACTCTTGGACTGCCTGATACCCTGGAAACTAAACTTTTATGTTTATTTAACTTTAATTTTTCAAATTAAATGATGTTGGATGGCACTGACAGAAAAAAGATAACAAGAAAGAAAGCAGACTTTTTTTGAGACGGGTGGCCTCTGGCTCCCCAGGAGAACAAGATTGGGAGGGCAGAGAGATAGAACCCGTGGGAAGAGGTCGCCCCGTGGGGAGGGGACCTTGAGCTTCAGATACATGGACCAACGGGCTGAGGCCGGCCACGACGGCAGTGAGAATGGCCTTCACTTGCTTCTTACATGAGCCCGAGGGCCTGAGGGCTGCTATAGCGGAGCAGCCCGCCCGCCAGACGGGGAGCAAGGCCACTCTGATGGCAGGAAGCTGAGGCGGCCTGGCCGGAGCTCAGTGCCTGTCCATCCACACCAGAGGCGGCCGCAGAAGGACAGGCAGGGTGCCCGCCGCAGGCCGATGACAGGAAGGGGCTGGGACGACACGTGTGTGCAGTCTGCTTTGGGAAGCCTTGCACAGGGATGCGGCCGGACGCTCCCCGTGGTTTCCTGTGGGGAGGGTGAGAGCCTCTGCCTGTCCACGACGTCTGGGGTGCTCGGGACACGTTCACACATTTCCTGTCTTTATGTGCAAAAGTCAGCCAAAAATTCAGGTGGCCATCACAGCCACAGCAAGAAGTGAGGTGCTGCCAGGGGCTGAAGGCCGGACAACCTAAAGCTTAGTGAGCTGGATGGGGCGGGGGCAGCCTGGCTGGAAGACTGCGTGAGGCGTGGCCCAAACGTGGGGCTGCAGCTTAAGAACAGCACTTAAACCCTGATCCTTCCAGAAGTGCTCTGCGTTTGTCTGCCATGCAGCCCACACAAACTGCATGTGGGGGCATGTGTGGTGTGTGCGCACAGGTGTGCAGTATACACTCCTATGCATGTATGAGCATACATGTGTGTGGTGTGTGATGCATGCCTGTGTGTGCACGTGTGTGGTGAGTGCACACACACCTGCATGTACACATGTGGTGAGTACAGGTACCCATGTACCTATGTGTACATGTGTGGTGAGCACATGTCCGCCTGTGTGTACACACATTCAGTGCGTGCATGCACCCCTGTACCTGGGTGTACACACACGTCGTGAGCGTGTGTACACCCATATCTGTGCACACGCGAAGCACATGTACACCTGTGTGTACACATGTGGTGAGTGCACACACCCCTGTACACGTGTATACACACGTGTGGCGAGTGTGTGTACGCCTGTACCTGTGTGAACATGTGTGGTGAGCACACTCACACCTGTGTGGGGGTGACCTGTGTGCGTGCACCTCTCCTCAGGGTGAACGTGGCCCACCATGAAAACCACCTGGGAGAGGCTCTTCTGTCTGCAGCAGTGGGGCGATCTGAGCCGGGTTCACAGAAAGTCCACATCCTTCTCAGCCTCAAGTCATCTGGGGCCCAGGCCTGTGGTCCCTGGGCTGGGGAGGGGAAGCACGTGTGCGGGAAGGTGACCCTTAGGTGTTATCTTCCAAACGCAGCGGGCAGGTGCGGGAGGCCTCCAAGGATCCTGCAGGGTGGCTAAGTGGGTCCTTCAGAGAAAGGCCAGGAGCCTGCTATCTCAGTGCTGGCCACGCCGTGACGCTGCATGTGAGTGTGCGCGTGTGTGCAGCTGCGCCCACAGGGAGACCCCCGGTGGCCACTTTCACTGGGAGGGGGTCAGCTTTTGCCGCAAGGAGGGAGGGAGGGGTAAGGGGCGTTTTCCAGGAGACCAGGAACAGGCTTCCTGTTCTCATGTGTCTGCTGCATCTGGGCGAGGCCTGACCGGCAGCCAAGACCTTTGGAATGACCCACGACCGTGAACCAGATACAGCGGCCTGAACTGGCGCTCCTGCCCCCATGTGAGATGACAGAGAACAGGGGAGAAAGGTTTCAGAGGACCAAGGGAAGCTTGTTTGGTGACCGCAGGAGTCAGCGTCTGGGAAGCCGGGGGCTCGTCCACTGGACCTGTATGGACTGTAGAGCCCACCTGGTCGCAGAACGCCCCGCCCCGCCTGCCTGGAGCCCGACTTCCGGACTCCCTGGTTTAGGAGACTTGGGCCCGCAGTACCGGCCACAGCCGCCAGGCGGCAGCCCGCCCCACACCGGGTTCCACGCGGAGGCCCCACGGGCAGCGCCCCTGCCCTGCCTAACCCACGGACACCGAGTGTCTCCCCACCTCTAAAGGTGCACCGAAGCTTCCAGAAACGCAGCTGCGTGTGAGCTGACGGGCGGCAGCACTTCGGCTCCCCTCACTCAGGGCCGATCCCCGCCACGCCCCCGCAACAGCCCCTGACAGCACTGGGGGGCGGGCCGGGTCGCGGTGGGCAGGGCTCCCCCACCTCCTGGACGGCCTGTCGGGCAGCCCTTCGCGTGCTGGCCCTTCACGCAGCTGAGGAAAGACGAGTCAGCCCCAACGTGGGGTTTCACTCGGGTGGAAGGGCATCAGGTCCACCGGACCCCTCCGCTACACCCTTCACCCAGAAGAAGAGACGTGGACGGAACACGCGTGGCCATCACGATACACACGTCCGCCTGGAGACGGGGCGCGGGTCTGCGCCGCACCCACGTCCACACACCGCGGCCCCCCAGGGACGCGGTCACACAGGGTGAGCCCTCCTCGGCTTCAACGGAAGCGTGTGCCCTGCTCACGGACCTCGCAGGGGCTGTGCGGGCAACCTGGGAGATCGGGGTGGGAGGCCCTGCCCTGCTGGGGTGAGAACCGTTCCAAAGGGGGAGAGACAAAGGGGCTGGTCCCTCTGAAGGAGCGACAGGGGTGCTGGGGTGAGTGACGGGGGGGAGCCCCCAACCCCCAGACCTAAGCTGATCTCACTCTGTCTGAACGAAGCCTGTCTGTAGGGCAAACGCTCAGCGAGCAGCCGCTGTCTGACCTGCGTGCAGGGCAGACACAGACCCATGCCAAGTGCCACGAACGGGGACTGTCCAGGTGCGTCCGCGAAGCTGGGCCGCCAGGGGCCTGGGGCTGGTGAGCGTGACAGAAAGCCCCCCAGAGGAGGGGGCCCCCACGCGAGAAGGAGCCACCTGGGCCGAGGGCGCAAGAGCAAGGGCCCGAGGCTGGGAGGCCCGAGGGTCAGCAGCACCAACGGGGGTGGTGACCCAGGGAGGGGAGACCAAGAGGGGCAGGGGGTCGGCCTGCCGTGCCCAGAGAAGGCTCGCCTCCGCTCTGCCAGAGAGAAAGGGACCTCTGCCCTTTCCACGCCTGGGAGTGACCTGAAACCTGAGATTCCCGCACCGGCGGGGAAGGCCGCCCCAGAGAACCATCTCAAGTGGGCAGTGGGAGACCACAGAAGCCCCGTGTGGCCCCTGGCTCAGACCACACGGAGAGGTCACTGCAGATGGCTGCCCGCCAGATGTGCAGTCCAGGGCCCACCACCGCCTTGGCCGGGGGCCGCTTCCGGAACAGGGACTCAGACCCTCCCTGGGCAGCGTCTACACGGACCTTACTGTGCTGTGGGCTCCACTGCCCAACCTGGGGCGGGCCTGGTTCACAGGGGACGAGGGTCACGGGGGGAGCACAGGAGGGGCGTCACAGGGGCCAAGGGCCACGCCCCTCCTGGACATGGAGCCATCAGCCCTGGAGACATCACGGAGGAGAGCTGGCCAAGCTGGCCAGAAGCTCGCCCTCTGGAGGACCAGCGAGACCACTGGGCCCACGGTCAGCGGTCCACAGCCGGCTGTCTCCCTGTTAAACCCCTGAGCTCCCTGAAACCAGCGTAGCAGCCCTTCCTCCCACTTGCCTGTCCCTGGCGTCCCACCCCCGGACTGGGTGGCTTTTCCACGCCCCCCTGCTGGGAAACCAAGAGCCAGACCCACCGTCCCGGATCCCCACCCCAAATACCCCTCGGTGCCACTCCACACAGGCAGCCCCACCTCCTGTCCTCTCCAGACCCTTGAACCCACTCAAGCAACGTCCCCTGAGGTCCAGGGCCCTCGTCCACGGGACGGGAGCAATGCCTGCCTTCCTGGCTGGAAATCCAAGGGGGAAGGTAAATGAGACGCAGGATCGCCGGCCTCCATGAAGTCCCTCACGGCCTGCCCAAGGGCCCTAAGGAAGGCCAGTCACTCCCAGGACAGTGGCTGGACCACCCACCTCAGATCAGCTGCTTGGAGCCTGGCTCAGCAAGTCGGGTCCACAGAAGGAGGGGAACAGGGACCACAGACCTGCACCCCACCCCGTGGTGCCGTCTAGGTTCTTCTGCCAAGTGACCCTCACCCCCCACGGCCTGTGGAAGGGTTCTTCCATCCTAACACACCCACCCCACGCTGGGCAGTGAGGAACCAATGCTGACCAGGTCCTGGTGGTCACACCTGCTGTCCAGCTGGCCTCCTAGATTAGACCAGCCCATCGCGCTGTGACAGGGAACCTGGCCAAGGGGGCATGCTGAGGCACCCTTGGGCAAGCCTGCCCTGCACTCACCTCCCCCTTGGGCACTTTGAAAAAGAGAAGCATCCACCGCCAGGCCACTCCCTGCGGCCCAGCGGGTTGGCCGGGGCAGGAGGTCCACGCCTCACCCGTCCAAGGTGGGCACCAGGGCAGCACTGCATCCGCGCTCGGCCCCCTGACCGTGGAAGAGTCTCTGCACCCCTAGGATGAGGGATCCGGGCCCTTGCGCACCTGGGGATGCTGGTGAGGTAGGTCATGACATTCTGGAAGTCCTGGTCTGGGACGTCGCCGAAGGCCGGGTAGTCAGGAAAGGTGATGACTGGGCTGCCGTCCTGGCCCCGCCCGCCTGGGGAGGGGGAGCACAGCGGTCGGCACCCCTGGGGCCTCAGGGGCGGGTGGCCCCAGATCCCAGCGCGGGGCCACGGAGCCCCGTCTCGCCTGCACCCCGCCCTGCGCCCCGAGCCCCGCCCCGCGGGATCACAGAGCCCCGGCACTCCACCACGCGCGCCCCACGCCCCGCCCCGCCCCTGAGCCCCGCCCCTGAACCCAGCCGCGCCCACGCCCCTGAGCCCCGCCCCACTGTTAGTCCCGCCCATGTTCCTGCACCCCGCCCACACCCAGAGCCCCGCCCCAGCCCCGCCCACCAACCCAATCCCACCCACGACCCCGCCACGCCCACTGCACCCCGCCCTGCCCCTCCCGGCCTGGCACTCACCGGACAGGTAAGCGAAGCGCTTCTGCAGCTGGTCCCGGATGTCGGCGGCGCAGAGCGGGCTGATGTCGTGGTGCATGATCTCATCTGCGGGAGGACAGAGCAGACGGACACGCAGTCACCGGGGACGGCCCCCCGCGCCTCGGCTGGGTCAGGAAGTGGCCCAGGCCATCCCCCGGGCCCTCACCTGCTGTCTACGCAATGACTCACTGGTCAGAATGGAAACCTGGCCCCTGCAGTGGGTCCACACACACACCTAGCGCCTCACCCCTGCCAGACACTGACCCTGAGCAGGTCTCCGAGCCTGTCCCCAGCCCGACGCTGACGCCCGCCAGCCCCAGACCAGGGCCAGCAGCGACCCAGCCACAGCCTGGAGGCATCGACCAGAAACAAAGGATTAGCAAGACTCCTGAGAACACAGACGCGGACAGGGGTGTGTGAGGTGCTGGGGCGTCGGCGGGCAGCCACAGGGCCAGGGTGCTGGGCCCGCGAGACCTGCATCTTAGCGCTGCCAGGCTGGAACCGGATGACTGACACCCAGTGTCTTGTGTCTGCAGGCCTGGGTGTCCTGGACATTTCTCTACAGACACTCACGACTCATGCTGGTCACTGGCAAATGGCTTAAGTCAGTTCTTCTATACCCGGATTAAGACACAGGCCCCTCACAGGCTGGAGATTTGGGCCACGGAGACCTTGGAGAGAGCTCAGTGGAGGTAGCAAAATGCCCTCCGCCCTCTGCGTGGCCAAGCCTCCATCCTGCATACAGGCACGCAGGAACAGGTGGTGTATTAGACGCAGGGTGAGTCCCAGAACCCGGCTGTTGTCTGTGGACCTGCTGTCCCCCACACCAGCTGCCTTGTGACTCTGCCTGGTGCAGACGAGGAGGGGGTGGGTCCGTGCCCCCCACAGAGCGGGCAGCACTCCAGGTTTGGGACTGAACAGGGATTCACGCCCATCACACTCAGGGCCAGGGCTCCGGCAGTCAGCCCACGGCAGCTCGGGGCGATGCAGCCTCCCTGCGCACGGAAACCTCTCAGCACGGCTTCTTTTGTGGGACAAAAACAGCTGGAAACGATCGTGCCAAGAGAACGTGAAATGTTTCTAATTCCAGGCGCAGTGGATCACGGCCGTCACACCACATTTGTTTGGAACACGCGTCGGGTGTGACAGACATGCAGCTGCACGGAGGCTGGGAGGCGAGGTTTCACGCTGCCCACAGTCTGTCGAGCGTGGACCCTGGGCTCCTCAAGGCCAGAGACATTCCCCAGGGCAGTGGTGCAGGTTTCAAAGAAGGGTGGCCTGCACGGTCCATTCAGACAAACAGACACAGCTCCTGCATGTTCAGTAGCCACTGGCTGCCCCTCAGAGAGCAGTTTCCAGCCACCATCGAGGCCCGCGGTGTGTGTCACGTGGCCCCCCGTGGACGGCGGGCGCTTGGGGGTGAGATACTCGCTCCTTTATTCTGCACTTGAGGGGCTGCAGCTGGTTGAGAAGGAAGTGAGGTGCCCGCCTGCCCCTTCTGTGGTCTGGGCGGGAAGTGGGGTCGGCCCGCCCACCAGCTCAGGGTCAGGGTCAGGGGACACCCGGCTCCTCCACAGACCAGCTGTGTGTGTGGACAGCGCCTCACAGTTAACCACCGAGCCTGGCCTTCCCGTGGCCCAGATGTGAATGGAGACTCAGGCTGTGACTCATCACAGGGCCGTTCGAGGCGGGAAGGGTGCAGGGGGGCGTCGGGAGGGGCACAGCGGGGCACAGAGCCCGCTGCCCGGTCAGGGGCCAGTGGGAACGGCCTCTCGCTGAGCTCACGGCTCAGCCATCCGGAGACCCAGCTCAGCTGTACACGAGGACAAAGGGGAAGGACCCCCTGGCCCGCCTCCCCCACTGGAATCTCTGCCCACAGAGCTGTCCCGAGTCCTGCTTGGTCTGGGCAGCATCAGAGAGTCATTGCGGTGGGGCACCCTTTCATCTTTATGCCGCTTCATCTTAACACAATCAGACTCCGGCAGCAAACTTCCTTCCTCTGGCAAACTGACTCCCGGACTCTCTCTTTACGACGAGGATTTCATAATAAGTCGCGGGCGGCCTCTGAGTAGCTGTGTTTGCCAGCCCCACCTCGGGCAGGGGGCACACACGGGGCGGGGCTGGCAGGGTGCAGAGTGGACCCTGGGAGCCCTGGAAACCACCCCAGGTGGTGGTGGCCAGGGTCAAAGGGGTCCACAGATCCAGCAGGAGCCTGGTGTTAGGGTTCGGGGGCTGGTTCCTGCCTCGCGGGTGACCTTGGACCTCACCGCGAGGAGACAGGAGGCTGAGCGGGGCTCCTGAGACGGGGTCTGCAGCTGGCGGGAGGCCCTGGGCTGTGAAGTCCACTAAGTCCGTCACAAGCTCATTCCCTTCCCTGTTTACATCTGGCTGAACGTCCACACCCAAGGCTTCCGTTTGTTTTCTATCAAAATACACCCGTGACGCCCTTTCAGAGTTCAAGGTGGAGAGTCCGTGGGGACCTCCACCCACTCACTCGGGAGTCCCAGCTCACCAGGAACCGACCCCCCCCGGGAATCTCCAAGCGGGAGCAGAGCATGTGCAGAGGCCACAAAGGGGAGGAGCACGCCTGGAGCTTCGAACAGCTCCGGCCTAGCCCTCGGCCAGGGTAGGCCAGGTCAGCTCCCCACGTGTCCGTTCCAGCAGGAGAGAAATCTCCATGGCAACCTGTGATCTGGTCTGTGGCTCTGAGGCTAACCCTCCGGGATGCTGGAGACCTACAGCCACCAGGGCTGAATCTGCTCTCACAGCCCACCTGGGGTATTTTTAAGGAGTTACTTGTCACTGGATTAGGCACAAACAGTTCCCATCATGCAGATCCATCATTAACTCGTCACCAACATTATCCTGATTTCCTGATCTCAGGAAGTGAATCCTTACGTATTTTAAATAAAAAGCCCTGTATGAGAATATGCTTGTCCAAACTCGTATCATTAACTCAGTTCACCAACATTCTCTCGATTTCCTGATCTCAGAAGGTGAATCCTCATGTATTTTAAAATAAAAGGCCCTGTAGGAGATGCTCAACCAGACTCATCCTCAGGGAAGGGCAAGCACGTGCCCGCCGAAGGGCGGGGACCAACGAGGATTCAAAAGTCAGTGCCCCGAGCAACTGGGAAGCAGGCCACGGGCCATGAAGACGCTGTGTGTGGCAGAGAAGCTGGTGAGGCTTCGGGGTCGGGGGGGGTGGAGTGTCCACGTTGCCGCCCACCTGAGCAAGGGGTGCAGGGGGGCCTTGCAGGGCCAAGGGCCTGCTGGCCACAGTTCAGGAAACACGCATCTCTGGATGAAGCAGCGCATCCAGCCCTGAACTCATTCTCACGGACAGACAGCAGGGTCAACGGAGGCCGCGGAGAGGCTTTGGGAGCGCCAACCATGCGGTGCCTGGGCTCTGAGGGAGTGTGCCTGGGGCTGGTCCTGCCCACCTGGCCTCGGTCCAGAGGGGACACGTGAGGAGCAGGCAGGCCCTGAATGCAGAGCTCCGATGGAGGGCCTGGGTCTCCCCGTGAGGCCTCCCTGGGGAAGGGTCCTGATGAAGCAGGTCCAGACCTGGGGAAGGGGGATGGCCCAGCAGGAGTCCTGGTGGCCCTGGTGGGGGCAGTTTAAACACACGGCACTCTGCCCAGCGACTCTGAGTGCCCAGCCTGGGTGGGAGGGACGGGGGTGGTTCACACACACCCACCAGACGTGTACCCACCCAGCAAGGAGCCAGGCAGCCGGCAGGCCAGGCATGGAGGGGAGGGAGGCCCAGGCGGCCTGGGGCCTCGGGTGTGGGCTCCGCGCAGAGTCTGGGCGCCAGGTCTCTGCGGACCTCTCATCACCAACGAACGTGGTTCTCCTGGGGACCCTGCTCCCGCCCGGCCCGCGGCGAGCCTGCAGGGGGTGCGGCTCCCGGGCCCTGCCGGCCAGCCAGGCAGGGCGCCACGTACAGGGTCCTGTGGTCAGAGTCACAGCGGGCAGAGCCCTAGGCCTGCACCAGCCGGCCGGGCCAGGCCCCTCTCCTGGGCCCTCACTGCCCCTGCCGTGGCCCAACGCCCGCCTCCACCCCGGGCCTGAGGCTAGGTCCTCGCAGAAGCATTCCGTCCTTCTCCAGGTGCCCAGGCCTGTGGGGTCTGCCCTATGAGTGGAGGCCGCAATTCAAACACACGCCCACCGGCCTGAGCCCCTGGGCCAGCACACACCGGAGACGGAAAGACAGAGACAGGTGAGAAAGACATGGAGAGACAGAGGGACCAGCACAGACAGACAGAGGAGGGGATGCGGGTGACCTGTCAGCAAACAGCAGGCGCGAGTGGAATCAGCCTCGGGTCCAAGGCAGGGAAGGACCTCATCGAGGTGGGGCTCACAGCACAGGTGCCAGCGACTCTGAGAAAAGGGATGGACACTTTCTCTGGTGGGAAATGGGGCGAAGCCCTCCAGCCCTTGGCCTTCCCCGCAGTGAAACCACGTGGGCGTGAGGGAAGGCCCAGCAGCTGGCAGGGAGCTCGCTGTGCCTGGGGGAGACCTCGAAGCCAAGCCCGAGAAGCCAAGCCCGAGAAGCCTTCCTTCCGAGATTCCAGCCTTGTCATCCTGACGCTGCACACTGTCTCCCCAGGACGAGCCCTTTGATCTGGGTGACTGAGGTTTCTGTCCTGGCCCCCCCAGCACTCACCCTCTGAACCACCAGTAAATTCACACGCGCAGTTTCCTCTGTATGAAACTGGAAACTTCAGACACCAAAGGCGAGGGTGTGGTTGATTCAAACAATTTACAAAACACCTATTTAACGAATTATTCCTCAGTCCTCAGCAGAAATACCCATTGGAAAATGAACTCACAACAAAGCCCTCCAAGAGCAGCACCTTCCATCCCTAGAAACACGACCAGGAAACCCAGGCGGTCTGCACGCGCCACCTCTTTGTTCTCGGTCACCACGGCGCAAGTCTCCCCAAGCCGGGCAGGTACAGGGGCGCTAGCCCCAGAACGTCCCCTGCGACACCCCCCTGCCGGATCCTGCTGGTCCTGCCCCTGCGGGCACGGAGACCCCCACCCACAACGTCCTGGGACCCAGAACAAAGGAGCTTCCAGGCTGAGCAGAGACTGCGCCCTGGTGCCCGGCAGGCGCTGCTCAGGACGAGGGAGAGGATGGGGACAGGCGGGAAGGGGGCCGGCCGGCCAGCCCGCCCCAGAGGCCCCCTGCAAGCTCGCCGCCGCCTGGGCACCCGAGCAGGTCCCACGTGCAGGCCCGGGCCCCCGCCCTCACGCCCGCCCGCCCGCCCGCGGCCAGCCCACCTGTGTGGGTCTTCAGGAGCAGCCAGAGCGCAGACAGGTCCCGAGACAGCAGTGAGAGGAGGCTCAGGGTCATGCTGCTGCCGCCGGCTGCGTCAGGAGGCAGCGCCCCGCCGCCCGGCACGCCCGCGCCGGCCGCATAGAGGGAGGTGGCTGCGCTCCATGCCGGGCGCCCACCCGCGGACGAGGACCCCGCTCTGCCTGGGGCCGCAGTCTGCCTGCCTGTTCCGCTTGAGGCTGGTAAACTGCGCTCGGTGGGGTGGTGCTGGGGCTCCCCGGGGGCCGGCTCCCTCCCTGCCGCACGTCCCAGCCCTCCCTGCGGGGGGCCCCGGCTCAGCAGCTCCTAAGCCTGCAAGCAGGCGGGCAGGCAAGCAGGCCGGTGGGCAGCGGGGGGCCTGGGGGCTGGGACCAAGAACTCCCGGGGCGACCCCTCAGGTCCTCAGGAAGCAGACCTAGAATGAGGCACACCCCCACCCCGCCGGGCCTCCCCAGGGAGTGGGGCTCGGGGGAGCTCGTTAAAGTGCAGCTCGGTTCTGCAGGTGAGTGGTGCTCACGGAGGCCCCAGGGCTCCCTCTGAGGACTGGGTCTCCAGCAGGAGGGAACCCGGGGGCTGAGCCGATCCTGCAGGGCCTGGAGAGGATGGTGCCTGGGCCTGGCTGTGTATCGTTGGGCATCGCGGCTCATCCTCCCCATGCTGGGCAAGCAGCCGACCGCGCCCGCCTCCCGTCTGGGCCCCGGGGCCTCGACCATAAGCGGAGGCCCTGGAGTCCAGCCGCTCACACCACGTGGGGCAGCGGTCACTGCGTCAGGCGCCCCGTCCACGCCCCACTGTGCATCACATGGTTCGGGGTCTGACCTGGTCTTCACTGGACGGGCCCCGTGTCCCCCTCCTCATTGCTCCCCCGTGGCCTCCCTCTCGCGGCCTCCCGCTGACACTGGACAGGCCCCCTCCCTCGCGCTCTCACATCGCTCCCGGGCCACCGGGGCCGGGGACCTTCCCACAGAGCAGGGCTGACTCTGACCCTCACGCACGGCCTGGCTCACACCGTGGGCGGATCTAGTCTCAGCACAGCCTCCAGGCTCATAATCCAACCCCTCGGAGATGTGGAGCCCGCTCCAGCCAGAGGGACAGCCGGCACCCGGCCCAGGGGAGGCCGCCTGTGGAGTGGGCGCCTGAGAGCCTGGGAGGGACCGTTCAGAGCCCCGACGCGCTTCAGCGCGGTCACGATGCTGGGGCTCCTCCCTTTCGCCTGCTCCTGTGGCCCTTTCTTCCCAACTCCACAGCAACTGGGGCCTGACCCGTGCCCTCCTGACCGACTAAGTCAAGGGGAAGGCCTGACCTCCGGTCACCATCTCGGGCGGGCCGCCGTGTTGCTCGCCCAGCTGTTGGGCCCCCGGGCTCCACTGTGGGTGCCCTTCTCCAGCCCACAACACAGCATCTGCCTTTCTCGTTTCCCTCCAGGCTGTGCTCGAATGTGAGGCGCATGCTCAGCCTGCTGTCTGAGGTCCGAGGCCCGCCGCCCGGGGAGGCTGGTGGACGGACTCCCAGTGCCCGCCCTGAGCTCCCGCAGAACCACCCAGAAGGCACCGCACTGCGGTCTGCACCGAACAAGCACGTGTCCACCTTTACAGCCAGAGCCCTTCCAGCATGGAGTTTAAAGAGGAGCTAGCGGCTTGGAGGTTTCCCCTCTAAAGACAGGTGATCGGTTCCTCCCTTCATCAAACGCGCAGGAGTGGCTGGCAAGGTGTGGGGTCCAGCAGGAGCAGCCAGAGTCCGGGGTCCCCAGAGGAGGCCGGGGGGGGGGGCTTCCCCAGCAGCAGCTGCCGTCGGGGAGCCGTGAGGACAGATCCCTCCTGTCTCTCCGGCCCGAGGACGCACGGAGCCGAGGGCCACGGGCACGCCCGCAGGTCCGCGCTCCTCAGCCCTCCCCCTGCGTCCATGGAGCTCTGGTCCCTGTGATGCGAGCCTTGGGCCATCTGCCCCCGCCCCAGGACGCTCCCCGGCCGCCCCCAGCCCTCGCCCCCCCCCCCCCCCCCGTGTCCGCGCCCCCCCCGCCCCCCTCTGTGCTCCCAAAGCCCGCCGGGGTGGCGCTCGGGCAGCAGGCGACCCGCGCCTGGCTCTCCTCGGCCTCAGGCCTCTGCATCAGCTCCTGGGTGCCCCCCGTGCCCCCCGTGCCCCGAGACCACAGCCCCCACCACCGACGGGGGCTGCCGCCTCCCCCGGAAGCCTGCCAGGCTCTCCTTCCCGCAGTGCTGATGGTTCTAAGGCCACGGTCCCCGCTTTTCACGCCCGCCCCGTGCTGTGCCCTCGAGATGGCGCTGAGCACGGAGTGGGAGGGCGTGCAGGCCAGCGGGGGCCACAGGGCGCCCGCACTTCCCACGGTCGCGGGGGACGGTTCAGTAGCTAGCACCCCGCAGACCCTCGAGGAGGGCCCTGGGCTGGGGGTGACACGCCCGCCGCACTGGGGCGCAGCTGAGCGGCAGCCAGACGCCCCGACGCCTGGCTTCAGGCCCTCGAGCTCACCCAGGGCCCGGCACGGGGGGCCAGGGGAGAGTTTGTTTGAGGTGCAAAGGTTCTCCAAGGTGGGGGTGGCAGCTAGTGGTTTTTCAATCACTCACATCTTTCTGATTGACTAAGAGGGCAGTTTTTTCCGGCTCTGCCCAGCAGACCAGCAGCACAAGAAAGGCAAGAACGAGTGGCAGGAGAGGCCGCAGAGACCTGGGGACAAGGCCAGACGGTGGGAGAGGAGCTGGGGGCCAACTGCAGGCCTGTGGGCGGTGCGGGGGAAGGGGCGGGGGCAGTGCAGAACCTCTGTCCCGAGGGGAAGGGTGTCCAGCACCCCGACTGCCCTGCAGGAGCTCCCTTGGCTGGAAGGCACCGTGGGCAGGGACCTGAGTGTGAACAGGACGTGCTGTCTGAGGACACGGCATCCGCGCCACGATGCGTGTTCAGCACACGGTGTAGCCGAGCCGCGCTCTGGGTACAGTGTTCAGGCCGCCCTGGTGCAGCCCGCCTCCCGCCCTGCCGGTCCGCACACAGTCACAGACGCTCGGCATTAATCCCTCCCTGTCCAGGGGCGCAAGACAAACGAATGAACCGAGGACAGTCTCCCGTGGGCGAGACGGCCCTCCCAGGACCCCGCGAGAACATCCAGAGGTGTGACTTTATAGCTGGATCCAGGCCCTGGAAGGTGTGGGGCCCTGAGTGGCCTCAGGCCGCCACCCCCTGCAGCCGCACCCGCTGGTGACGGAGCGGGAGGGGTCATCGCTGACTCACAGCCTCCTGTTTGCGGAGGCCTAGCCACCTGGCCCTGGAGCGTCGTCATGGCGACCTGTGAGGCAGGTGTCCCCGCTCTGCAAAGCCCCCCGGGGCTCCTCATCCTCGCCGGCCTGGCGGGCCCCTCCCCTCCATGTTCCCTCCTTTCCCCAGAGTCCCCCTCCTGCGTCCTCCCCGCCCCTCTGAGGCTCTGTGGTCCTCAAACCCAGGTCCTCCCCCTTATGGGAAGGTCCCCAGCTCTGCCCTGTCCACTCCGCTCAGAGCCGAATGCGTGCTCCCAGCCCCAAGCTCACCCACAGCCGCAGAAGCAGGCTTCCTGGCGTGATGGCAGGCCCTGAGGGGCCAGCCTGAGCGATGGTCCTCCCCGCTGGCCATCACATCCCTGCCGCCCCCAGGCTTCCCCTCGAACTACCGCAGTGAACTCGGCAGTGAGACCCTGGGCCATGTGCCACCATGGCTCGGGGGACCCAGGTAGGTGGGCCATCAGCAGCACGGGGTCCCAGGCAAGCTCTCAGCTCACACGGCGCTGCGGTCCGCGCATGCAGTCAGGAGCCTGGGCCGACACCCCGGGTCGAGGCCAGCGCTCTCGGGGGACAACCCACCACCCCTCCCTTGTCCTGGCTCGCAGTCTGTCGGGGTCCAGCCTGGCCCCGGCTCTGCGTGGTCCGTCCCCTGGTTCCTTTCCAATGACTTTGGTTTTGTCTGAGCCTAGACTACAGCCTGCCGCCCGCCCACCCTACACAGGTGCCCGGCAGGCCCTCAGCACTGTCCGTGTGCTCCAGATTCTCAGAAGGGCAGACCCTCCCTCACCCTCCACCCAACGCGGCTTAGCCCCCGGGTCCTGAGTCCACGGGGAGCCCGAGATGACGGGCATGTGGTCCGTGGCAGAGTCACGGACGGCCACCACAGGGCTGCTATCCAGGACCCAGGGCCCTTTCGGGGAAGGGAGCAGGCTTGCTGCTGTTTTGGGGACACCTCTCTGCGCCCCCGCCCCCCCCCCCGCCTGCTTCGCCTGCAGCTAGAAGCACCAGACCAGACCCCTAGACAGCGACGAGTACGCACACCCCGGACACCCGCCTCCTGCGCTGCGGGGATCACAGCTGGAGGGGATGCGGACTGGCATGCCCGACCTCGGCCTGCAGGGTCAAGTGCGAGGGCGCAGGAGGCCTGACCGCCTCGTGGGCAACGAAGGCAGGGGCCCGTGAAGTCTGAGCGAAGCACATCCCCAAGGCATCCGCGCCATACGGTGCTCAGAGCCAGGGGGACAAGCCCCCGCGGCCCCAGGGAAGGCGCTCCTCCCCATCTCTGGCGCCCCACCCTCCTGACTGCAGCCTGGTTCCAGTGTCGGGTCACCCGCCTGCCCGGCACACACCCAGCCACGGAGCCCCCGGGCCCGGACCCCGCCAGCCCCGACGGCATGCCGCCCCGTCCTCGGAAGACCGCTCGGCTCCGCATCCCGGCATCTTCCGCAGGGACGTCCTCCCCTCCCGACCGCAGCCGGGACGGTCAGGCTCGCCCACCGAGGGACCAGGTATGGCTGTGGGAGCTGCTTGGCCCTCACCTCCACCCTGGCCTGTGTTTCTCGCGTGCGTGGAGTTAACACGGGTGGGGGGGACGGAGAGACGGACAGAGGTGAGGCTGGGGGCGCCTGGCTGCTCAGATGGGAGGCGGCAGGAGGCAGCTCGCCCTCCCGCTGCAGACGTGCTGCCCGCTGGGCTGTGGGCATGGCTGGGCGCCCCCGCCCACCTCCCCGAGCTAAGCAGGAAGTCTCTCCCGGCAGATTGGAAAAACAGACACGGGAGCGCAGATAGCATCGCAGGCTGGCGGGAGGGCGGGGCCGGACAGTGTTTATCCGGCTCCCACCCTCGGGCTCGGGAACAACGCTCTGCTTGTTCCGCACAAGCTGCGACCTGGACAGAGCGTGGGGAGGGCCGCCTCCCCGAAGATCAACATCCTGGCGTCTCACGCGCGACGATTCCGGGAGGTGCAGGGGCAGACGCAGGGCACAACAAACACGGCTGGGTGGGCCCGGGGTCCCCCACACACTGCCGAGCGAGGACGCCCGTGGGCCCCAGACACCCCGGGGCTTGGCCTGTGGACAGCAGGCATGGGGACCCAGAGGGCTGCCGGAGCCCAGAGGAAAGGCTCCCCGACACACACACTCCTGGAAGCACAAAGGGGCATTTGCTGTGGGATCCGGGCTGGGGCAGCGGTGACTGCACCGCGGTGGCCTCGGGAATTCTGGACCCAAAGGTGACCACCGAGCTGGCTTGTTCCCTTAAAGCAGAGCGGGACCCCGGGCATGGCCCGCACCAGGATGCAGGGGCTGGGGGGGGACACCAAGCCAGCTGGGTGTGCCTGCAGGACTGGCGCAGTTTCGAGGGGGCGGCGGCTCAGAGGCGTGGCGGGAGGCGCTGAGCTGTGGGGACACGCACCCCTGGGCCCCCAGGCAGGGCCCTCCGGAGAACCAGGGTGGGAGGCGGCACCTGGGGAGGGCGCCCAGGGCCCCTCAGACCCGCACGGGGGAGGAGACGACCCATGAGGAGAAGACCCCGGGAGGGCGGCCTGCGCTCGACTCGCTTAAAGCTGTTCCCCATCACATCACAGGTCTCCAGCAGTCCACGGTTCCCAGCTCCCCGCCGCAGGAGAGGGTGGGCTCGGTCCAGGCGGGCGGCTGCAGCCGCTGTTTTTATTTTACTTTCTGGCTGCGTGAGGCAGGTGAGGCAGGCAGGATCTTAGTTGCTCGACCAGGGGTCGATCCCCGGCCCCTGCAGTGCAAGCACAGACTCTTAACCCCTGGCTTCCCCCAGGGAAGCGTCCTGGGAATACCTTTGTGCTAAAAATGTAACTATGGCTACAACTAAAAATCACTTAGGGGCTTGGGCCAAACCGCTCTGGACTCAGAAGGAACGCCTGATTCTTCTCGGCGGGAGGAGACGGGGTCCGGATTCTAGAGAGGACGGAGGGGACGTGCTGGACGCTGCTTGGGCGCTGGGCCGGGGGCACCTGAGGCCAGGGGTCTTCCCGATCTGCCCCGGGCCTGAGGGGGACCCCCACCTTCTGCCGCCCAGACCCACCGGTCCTGCACACCCCCACCAGCCCCTGGGGGCCCCTTGCTCTGTCCCCCCAGCTTGGGTGCCCCCGGGCCAGCAGGCAGGATGCGGAGGGGCCCCTGCCTGCCCCTGAGCCGTGGAGACGCCCATGCCGGGCCGGCGCCGCAGAGCCTCTTCCCTCCTGGGGCCCCGGGCGGAGACGTGCGTGAGCAGGCGGTCTCACCACTGCTTTACTTTCTGCCTTTCTGTGTGCTGGGACGCAGGATTTTAAATCGCAGATCTGCAGGTTCTTAACCTTTTCTGCTCCCACATCATGTTGTCCGCCTGCAAACGTGGCGGGTGAGGCACAGAAGCAGCCCGTGTCCAGCCAGAGGCAGCCACGTCCACGGCGAGCGGCCGCGTGTGGCCAGGCGCCCCCACGGCCCTCAGGATCGCACCAAACACGGCAGCGCCTCCCGGGGAAGCGTCCCACCGCGTCACTCCCTGTGGCATCCCCAGACACAGGCTGTTCACAGCGGCAGCCTCCCACGGCCCTCGGCGGGCCGGGGCCGGGCGGGTCCCCCGACAGCGGTCGCTCCCCCGCCAGGCTGGCCCGGACATGCCTGCGCTCTCTGAGCGACGCCTGCAGCTGGCAGGGATGTGGCCCCAGCCCCCCAGCTCCAGGCCACCTGCTCTTCGGGGCTCAGGCTGACCCTGAGACCTGGGATGCAACGCCTGTGGCTCAGGAGGTCGGGTCCCACTTCCCCGTGGCTGCTCGGACTCAGTTTTAACCCACCAGTCGGGTATTTTTAGCCAAACGTGAGAAGAGCACCCGCTCCGTCGATGTCATTGTCACGGGAACAGTGGTTCCGAGGGGGCCAGGAAGGGAAGCTGGACGTTAAACGAAAGAGGAAGGAGCCGGAGAATCAAAACAGAAACTGCATGGCCCAGATTAACCTCGTGCCCGGCGGGCTCAGGGGGCCGGGGCCGTGCCCACCCGCTCGGGGCTGCAGTGTCCACCTTTCAGCGCCGACACGACCAGCGTGTCTCCAGGAAGTGCTGGCAGGGGCGGGTGGGCCTGCATCGCGCCCGTGTGAGACCGGGGCAGGAGCTGTGACCCAGGCCCCCGGCATGGGCAGCCCCTGCCGTCCCTGCGGAGAGAGCAGGGGGCTGGCACCAGAGGGGCGTCTGGGAAGAGTGACCCACTGAGGTCGGGTCACTCGGAGTCTGGACCTGAGCATCGGGACAAGGCTTCTCAGTGCTGGGGCCTCGGGCGTCTCGAGCTCAGAGCCCGGGGGCCCATTGACCCGAGAAGCTGATCCCGGCTAAAGTCCTGACGACCGTGCAGGGCAAGCGAGGCCGCTTCCAACCACAGGCACCTGGCGCTGCCCACCTGTGAAATGGGCGAGGCCCCCGCAAGGCAGGGGTGCCACACTTCACACACGCAGAGCTCGGGGCCCGCTGGGAGTCAGAGCCACCCCGTGACGCCGAGGGAGCGCCAGCCTGTGTCTTCACTGCGGACCAGGCCCGGGTCACGGCGGCCCCCGAGCGTCCCTCACAGAGGAGCCGCGACCCT
>CM035276.1:80481771-80500065 GCA_020226075.1 Hydropotes inermis | reverse complement strand
TCACGGCGGCCCCCGAGCGTCCCTCACAGAGGAGCCGCGACCCTCACAGCCTCCCGCAGCGGGGCCCGGTCAGCGCCTGGCCCGGGGGGACTGCCAGCCCCTGGAGAGTGGCCACGGGACAGCTCCAGGACTGAACCGCACTGAGGCGCGAGGCTGCCACTGTCCCGGGCTCGAAGGCACCACGCGGCCGACGGCTCCTCTGTGCTGTGCGTGTGGACCTCCCCTCAGGGTGTGCTCGAGGGGGTCCGGCCGCTCTGACAGCGGGGCTCAGACCAGTGAGGCTTGGGCTTCCGCCCAAAGGGAGGGTGATCTGGGGACAAGTGGGCGAAGGGCTCGCGTATCCACAGCCCTGTCCCCGAGCTGTTACAGACGCCCTCCCCCATCACCACGAGGCCCACCCCGGGCCTGGGGCCTAGTACGCCGCCTGCACTCACCCTCGGCCACGGAGAGTAGCCAGGAGCACCACTCGCAGTAGAGGTAGTAGCTCTTCATCTCCGCCACGGAGATCCGGGCGGCCGCACCGTCCCCCATGGCCGAGGGCCCGCTGCGTCCTCCTCCTCCTGCTGGACTTTGCTCCCAAGCGCCTACCCGGGGCCAGCTGGCTTTTCACTTTCACATCACCCTGGAACCACGGCGTGATCCAGCGGCGGCCGGCCTCCTCACCCCGCCCATGGACTCACATGCAGGCCGGGCCGGGCAGCCCCACCTGGCCGCGGGGCAAGGCTTGGGCCAGCTCCACGCTTCAGCCAGTGCCTTGAGGTCAGCACAGCTGTGCCAATTAGAGGACACTGGCCCGGCCCTGCCGACAACACCCAGGGCAAGCGGGGGGCGTGCCTGTCTGAGGAGGTGCATCCAAGGCCCCTCGACCCTCCAGATGTTAGCCAAGGCCAGCACCTCTCATCCCGTGTGGGCGAAGGGGCCGCCCCCCCCCGGAGACCCCTCAGACGCCCGAGGACGCCTGCCCTGCCACACAGGGCGGTCTCTGCGGCCCTGCCCTGCCCTGAACGGGGACCGGGGGACAGCTCCTCGCCCGCGGTCCAGGGACCGGGGGCAGGGCCCATAACCCCAAGTGGCAGGTGGCCAGCGAGGCTCGGGGACCCACTGGAGTCCAGACCAAGCCCTCAGACCCTGGAGCCTAGGGGGGCCAGGATGCCACACAGACCCAGACACCAGATGCACCCAAAACAAACCCAGACACCTGACCTCCTACACAGACCCACACATCTGACCCCACACACACACCTGACCCCCCTGCCACGTCCTCCTCGATTCTGGGGAAATCAGGGAGTTTAGCGCAGAGGCCCGAGCAGGGATGTCAACTGAGTTGCTTGAAATTCAAAATAACAGAAACACTAATGATCACCAGATTTCCTCCGACTGTGAAGTCTCCTCACCCACAGGTGTGAGTACAGCCCGCAAGGAGAGCCCCCAGGTGAGGGTGTCCTCTGAAAAAGCACTTTGATTAACACAACATGTCCTGTTTGTCTTTGGAGCTCTCACCAGCTCCGAGCCTGTTCTCCAAGAGCCAAACAGGATGACCGTCTCCGTGGTGTCTGCCACTTTCGGATGAAAACAAGGTTCACAAACGCAAACCCGCTGTGGGCGAGACTCACGTGCTGAATGCATTCTGAAACACATCCACGCCTGCGGCCACCCAGAAAAAACCCAGGTTCCGGGCCACCCCCGCAGCCCACCTCAAGCCCCCGCCTCCCAGACCCACGGTGTGGTAGCCCCGGCCCTGACCTGGTGCCCGGAGCACGGTGACCCTGAGCCTGTGTGGGTCTGGGCCAGACCCCACATAACAGGGTTCCCCCAAACAGGCGGAGGGCCCAGGCAAACGCCGGAACCTCGGCCGCGTCTGAAAGGGCCTTACCCACAGTCAGTGGCGTATTCAACAACTTCAGGAACATCAATTTTCCAAGAGAAAGGAAACATCCCAGAGACACCCCCTTGAGGGTTTCAGCGCACCGGCTGGTCAGAATTCCTTCTGGAAGAACCTTTTATTTTTTTGTGCATGTGACCTTGCATCCAAACATTTCCCCTTTTTGCATCAGCTGCTGGGAAGCTCATAAGGGAAATTCCGGGCTCACTCAGCTCACCCACGTGCCTCACAAGTGTGTGTGTGTATGGCCAGTCATGTTCAACTCTTGTGTGACCCCATGGACTGTGGCCCACCAGGCTCCTCTATCCATGGGATTCTCCAAGCGAGAACACTGCAGAGGGCTGCCATGCCCTTCTCCAGGGGATCTTCCTGACCCAGGGATGGAACCCACGTCCCTTGCATCTCCTGCACTGGCAGGCGGGTTCTTTATCACTGTGCCACCCGGGAAGCCCCAGATGTGTTCATTGCTTTTTAAAGTCAGTTCTGGTTCTGTGTAACACAGCCCCTGACAACCTGGAACGTCCCCGTGGAGAGCTTCCAAATCTGCAGGACACGGCTGATTTCCCTGCTTGTTGGGACTCAGTCCCAAATGTCCGAGGCGAGAGCGGATGCCCCTCCCACCGCTCCACCGTGTCCCGCTTCTGAAGGTGGCGGCTCCTTGGAGGGGCAGGGCAGCGCAGCAATCTGTCCCTGACTTCCTCTTCGCGAGCTGCTCCTGCCCACTCGGTGATCAAAGCACAGCCTGCCTCGCAGCCACTGTCTCCTGAGTCCTCACTTGCAGCGGGAAGCTGACCTGGACCATCCACCAACCTGAAGGGGCTTCTTTCCACCCGACGCAGAGGACAGCCCAACCCAAGCGTGGACAGGTACTCGAGGAGGGAGCTGGGGCAGGCTCACAGGTGGGAGGAAAGCCGTGGGCAGAGCAGGAAAAGGGAGGTTGTGGGCACCTGGGCTTGGCACTCTCCCTTCGTGTCAGGCTAAGCAGCGCGGGGAGGGGGTGGAGAGTGACGGAGGGGTGGGCAGTGAGGGGGCCCTGATTACACGAGAGGTAGACAGTGGGGGGAGGGGTGGGAAGTGGGGGGAGGGGTGGGCAGTGGGGGAGGGGTAGACAGTGGGGGAGGGGTGGGCAGTGAGGGAGGGGGAGGGGGTGGACGGGGGTGGGCAGTGGGGGAGGGGTGGGCAGTGGTGAAGGGTGGGCAGTGGGGGAGGGGTAGACAGTTCGGGAGGGGTGGGCAGTGCGGGAGGGGTGGACAGTGAGGGAGGGGGTGGACGGAGGGGTGGGCAGTGGTGAGGGGTGGGCAGTGTGGGAGGGGTGGGCAGTGCGGGAGGCAAGGCTGCATGGAACCACACTGCCAGGGGCCGTGTGTCAGAGCCCTTAACTGCCCCTCGTCCACCCTGATCTGAGTGCCCGCGGGCAGAGGACAGACCATAGGCGTCTCCCGTTAACCAGGAACCCAGCAGCTGCTCTGGCCACATACCCGCCCCCGGGCAGACCTCCGCAGCTCACAGCCAGCCCTGCTCTGCACAGACGGGACCCTGGGGCCCCCACTTCTGAGAGAGGTGCCCCGGGGCCTCACTGCCCCGAGGGGCCCTGGAGTACCAGGTCCGCCTATCCTGCCCCGAGCCTGGAGTCTGGGGCAGACTCAGCCCCCAGCCTCCCCTCCCCACACAAGGCCTCCAAGCATCAGGTCAGTTCAGTCCTCCCAGGACTGGGGGTGTCCTGGGCACCCCCAGCAGCCAGGGTGCAGGTCCCCAAGG
The DNA here is from genome assembly GCA_020226075.1 of Hydropotes inermis. Taxonomy (NCBI): domain Eukaryota; kingdom Metazoa; phylum Chordata; class Mammalia; order Artiodactyla; family Cervidae; genus Hydropotes; species Hydropotes inermis. The sequence continues at coordinate 80,496,425 of CM035276.1, read as the reverse complement.
CCAGGGCCCGTCTGGTCAGGCGACTCGGGACCCCCCCCACTGTGTGGAGTGCCCGGCACACAGCAAACTTGGGAGGAAGATGGGAGAGGCTTGCTGCGCACACACAGCCCTGGGGCCAGGCGGGACACACAGGCCCCCGGTGACAGCCCCCAGCCCCGAGTCAGCGCAGGAGTCAGCAGACTCCTGCCGAAAGACCCTGAGTCGTGGGCACAGGTGGAGCCAAGTGCAGAACCACGGCCACAAGCCATCAGTGAGGGGCTGAGTCCACGGGGTCAGCCCTGCCTGGGGCTCCCGATATCCTCCCCAGACCCTCCCTGCCAGCGCCTGGTGAGGACAGCCCTGCCGGAGCAGGAGAGGACGTGGTCCAAGGGGCAGCTCTGACCTTCGCTCCGACACCCTGCAGACATGCGGGCGTCTGGGCACAGACTCCCACCGAGCACCCCCGCAGTCAGCACCACCCTCTGGCTCCCTGACCCCGAAGGACGTGGGGGCTCCAGGCCAAGGGGTAGGACAGAGGAGTCAGCCCAGGGCTGCCCTGCCCCTGTCGCAGCCAGCGTGAGCCCCGAGACCCCCATGCACGTCTGCTGAGCCTTCTTCCCGCATCCTCCCCAGGGTGCTCCAGACCGGAGTCTGGGGCCCTGGGACCAGAGGGCAAAGTAAACCGAGGAAGACCGCTCCACCCTCAGTCGGGGCCACCGACACAGCCTCTCTAGCCTACCTTTCCTAACAGGCTTAGGGGGCACACAAGTTTTGTAAAAGAAACATTCAGAGAGTTGCCACCCACTAAGGGCCCTCCCATGCCCGTGGACAGGGCCACCACGTCCCGCCTCACCAGGCTGCTGGTGCCTCGAGGCCGCCCAGCGACGCCTCCAGCGCTGCAGCAGGGGCGGCAGGCAGAGCCAGCGCCGGGGGGCCCCCCGGGCTCCGCGGGACGCTCCCCTCTCGGCCATGATCCCGAAGTCTCCCCACCGAGGAGGAGGCGGCAGTGGCTCCTGGTCGTCAGCCCCGGATCCCCCGAGGGCTGCCCTGCAGGGCTCCGCGGGGGACGCTCGAGAGCCGGGCTGACCCCAGGACGCGCTGAGCCGGGCACACGGCCCTGGGAGACCTCGGGGCGACGCGCGCATCCAGGCTGCAGCCCCCAGAACGCCGTGCACTGACAGGCCGTGGAGGAGCACGGAGGACACGCCTGCCGGTCCGAGAGGGGCTCCCGAGGCGGGCGAGGCTGTCCACTTCAAGTCCTGGGCGTTTCCTTCCTCCTTCCTCGGGGGTGGGCTTGTGCGTGGAGCTCTGGGCCTCGGGGGCACGGAGTCAAAACGCTTCCAAGCTCAGGAAGCCTCGAGTCCAAACAGCAGGAGCGGGAGGGCCTCAGGGGACGTGGCCGGGCTCTGGAAATAAACCGGCAGTTCCGCCGCACGGCACTGCAGCTTGCAGAGAGGAAACCGATCGCGGCTTTGTTTGGCCGGCAACACTTTCCACAGAGTGGCTCCGAGCCTGCCCCTCGATGAGGCCTTAGGGTAGCCCCGAACTGTCCCGGGGCGCAAGCTGCACCAGGCACCCCGGGAGCAGCTGGGCCTCCCTTCCTGGGGCCTTGGTTCACCTCCTCGCATGGGCGTTCCCAACACGACCGACCCCAAGTTGGAGCAGACGCCATCCACGCTTGCATCTTTTCACTGGCTTCCCGAGAGGCTGGCCCGGCTCACGATCCGAGGAAACAGATGGTGCATTTGATGTGGCAAGTCTGGGATGCAGGCCACCCCAAGACCAGGGTGCAGGGCCTTGGGGCAGCTGTGTGGAAATGGTCCCGGCGGCCCACAGGAGCAGCCCCCACGGGCTCTGGGACCCACGGTGAGCACGACCCTGAGCCGTGTCCCTCCCCGTGTGTGTGCCGTTGCCCCAAAGAACCCTGAACTCCAAGGATTGGGCTGGTGAGTCAGGACGCGCACCCACGCAGACAGTTCATGACAGGACACAGGCCTTCTGCCCAGCCGCTGGGGCTAACTCACTGTCTCCTGAATACCTGACTGTGTTTTAAAGGTGCTGCTAACTAAACTCTTCCCCAAAGTCAGCTCTGTGTGGGACCTCAGTCACAGCCAGGTTACTGTCCTGCACGCTCACAGCCTCGAATCCCGAGCATCTAAGATTCTGCAGGACTTCCCCAGCAGCCGGTGGGCCCTTCCTCCCCAAGACCCTGTGAAGCATCAGAGACACCCGGGAGCCAGGGCTTCGTGCAGGATGCTGGCCACCCTCCTGTGCGAGTGGCCGGGGAAGCTGAAGGCCGCTTGAGAACCAGACTGGTGCTGCTGGGCCCAGGGGTATACGTCATACAACATGGCCTCAAATTACCAGGAAATGCCTATCAATAAGTGGGAGCAAGTTAAGGCTTTTGGCAGTAATACAGGCAAGCTACTCACGCCAGGGGAGCGGAGGGTCACTTGGTGCTGGCCTGATGCCAAGTGAGACGCTGGGGGACTGAAGGGTCAGTCCTTCCAGGGCGCAAGTGGGCTGGGAGCAGTGCCGTCTGAGCCTGTGGACCACGCTGGGAGCGGTGCAGACCTCCTGCCCCTCGTCTTCTCGGGCATGTGTACACAGGAGGCTTCCCCGTGGGGCCGGCGGGTTCCCGGGAGGCCAGAACACAGCAGAACGACCTGAGGGGCCCCGGCCCCCGGCCCTGCAGGGCACGGGCGAGCAGCCCCTCCCACCTCATCCCTCCCGGGCCTTCCCTTGAGCGGGCGCCCCCCACTGCACCGGGCGCGAGGCCCACTCTCCTGGCCGCCCGGCAGGCACCGAGGTCCGCAGGGGCCACCCCGACGGCCCTCCTCTCCGCCCACTTCAGCTCGTTCCTGGCTCCACTCTCGGCCACAGCCCGGGTCCCACCTGGCAACGGCTCCCAAGGCCGCCAGGCAGCCAGCCCCTCCTAAATTGCTCCGCGTCTAGTAGGGGTCTTGAGGGGCAACGCTTCCTGTCACTTCCAGGGACATGTCTTCCTTCAAACAAAGGAAGCTCTGGGGCTGGACGATGGGGGTAACCTCGCTATGGCTCCAACATTCGGAGGCTTCTGTAACCCGGAATAAAGCCATCCGTGGAGAAACAGATCTGTAGGGTCTGGAACTGGTTACTCTTAACAAGCTTTTTAAATGATATGCTTACTTTCTTTAAATAAAGGATATGGCACAACCGATGGACCAACCACGACGACATCTGGAGATGATGCCCGGGTCATCGGAGAAGGCAATGGCGCCCCACTCCAGTACTCTTTCCTGGAGAATCCCATGGATGGAGGAGCCTGGTGGGCTGCCGTCTATGGGGTCGCACAGAGTCGGACACAACTGAGCGACTTCACTTTCACTTTTCACTTTCATGCATTGGAGAAGGAAACGGCAACCAACTCCAGTGTTCTTGCCTGGAGAATCCCAGGGACGGGGGAGCCTGGTGGGCTGCCACTATGGGGTCGCACAGAGTCGGACACGACTGAAGCGACTTAGCAGCAACAGCAGCAGCCCAGGTCACATGAGTGTGTGTGTGCGCGCTCAGTCATGTCCCACTCTTTGCGACCGCCGGGACTGCAACCCACCAGGCTCCTCTGTCCATGGGATTCTCCAGGAAAGAACACTGGAGTGGGGTGCCATGCCCTCCTCCAGGGCAGCTTCTTGACCCAGGGATTGAACCTGCGTCTCCCGCATCTCCTGCGTTGGCAGGTGGATCCTTTACCACCTGGGTAAAGGTGCCGCCTGGGTCTTAAAACACTGACAACAATGACAAGATGATTCAGATCCTCCCTAAGCTATGTTTGCAAAAATCTTTCAGAGACACAGGTTGGGACATGGCTGGGTCAAATTTTATGTAAAGGTTTCACTTGTTTCCTTGGGAGCAAGCAGGCTGCCCATGAACCACTCGGTTCTGACACTGATCATGGTGAGTGACGGTCACGTCCCAGGACTGCGCCCGGTGAAGCTTCGGATCCAGACAGAACCTTGCGGTCCACTCCACCAAGTGCTGGCCTGGCCTTGGTTCTGCTCCCTAAGCGTCCAGGAGTGACTGAATGAAAGGATCCGTAGGAACACGTGACCCTGTCAACAGTAAGGGAGGGTTTCAGAGGAGAAGACAGCGAGAACTCTAGTCCTCTCAGAACTGAGGTGGACAGTTACAAGGCCGTAAAGCCACGGAGCCCCACCATCTCTGCTCATTCAAATACCAGGGCTTTCCTGATAGCTCAATTGGGAACGAATCTGCCTGCAATGTAGGAGACCCTGGTTTGATTCCTGGGTCAGAAAGATCCGCTGGAGAAGGGATAGGCTACCCACTCCAGTATTCTTGGCCTTCCCTGGCGGCTCAGCTGGTAAAGAATCTGCCTGGAATGTGGGAGACCTGGGTTCTATCCCTGGGTTGGGAAGATCCCCTGGAGAAGGGAACAGCTACCCACTCCAGCATTCTCTCCTGGAGAATTCCATGGACTGTATAGGCCATGGGGTTGCAAACAGTCAGACACGACTGAGAGACCTTCACTTTTCAAATATCAAACAGCATGTTCCCCTTAAGGATTCAGGAATCAAGAATTCTAAATAAACAATTCTGTTTTTAAAGACAAAGCATTCTCACAAAAGGAAGGTCACATGAAGGGCCCCAGTTCACCACACCTAGTATCTTTCCCCGGAAGGCATCATTTGGTGACATGTCAGTATCAGTTCTCCCCTTTGGGGAAAGAGTGCCACGGCCACGCAGGACGAGGATGGGGAACTGGCCCTGCTTTGGGGATTGGACTTGCTTCTGTCACTCAGTTAATGACTGAATGAAGCAGAAGCCCAGAACATTTGCTGACTCCATTTAGAGACACAGAAGGCATCTACTCTGAAGCAGAGAAAGAGCGATCGGCTCTTTTTCCAGCTTTACGCTTTCCTGGAGTCTCCTACCCACAGCTGGACTTCCTCACAAACGTGTGCGTCTGTGGATCTGAGCCGAGCAAGGGCTCCAGGCCGCAGGCTCCCTCCACGGGCGCGGGGCCCGGATGTGCGCTGGGCGCCCTCCACGGACTGGCCCCGCTGCCAGGATCACGGGTGTGGTCCTGGCTCCCTGAGCCACCCCCCACACTTCTCACTTGCTGGGAGAACCCCCGCCTCGCATCCCTGGGAGGTTAGTTGAACAACAGTTAATAGCGTGTAGCGGCGGCAGGGACAGTGAGCCAGGTGCCTGCCCGCATGAGCTTCTGGGACATCAACCCTGGAGGCAGGCGCTCTCGTGATCCACTTCACAGATGGGGGACCGAGGCTCCCCTCCTGTGGGGGAGGATGCCCACCCTCTCACCTGCCCTCCTGCCTTTAAGCCAATCACCTGGATGACTTTGCTTCAGCTGAACTTTTCATAAGCTCAGGCAACTGTGGTCTTGGTGACGGGATGAGAAGACCTTGGGATCCGGGCAGGATGGGAACACCAAACACCAGCTCGGCCGCTGAGCAGCCTGCAATTGAAAGCCTGAATGCAGCTTCTGGAAGACACGGCCGTGGGACGCCCGGGTCCTTAAAAGGAACGCGGCGGACGCGTGACCACCACGAACCCAGATGCTGCTGGACAAAGGTCCTGGGATGGCATCCCGGCCCAAGAGGCCGGCTGAGCAGCTGGGACGGCAGCTGGAGTTAGTTTCTTGGTGAAGCTGGTGTAGAAGATGGGAAGACCGACGATGCCAGACCAGCGGGCCAATGTCCCTGCTGCACTGGCGATGGGGGGTGAGGCAGCCTCGCCACTCACGCCCAGTACTTGTCCCTTCAGCACGCAAAGAGCCAGGAGCTGCGAGTCCTCACTGGGGGCTCGAGCACTTTAACTGTGACAGAGCTTGTATTTTTACCTGGAGAAGGAAATGGCAACCCACTCCAGGATTCCTGCCTGAGAAAAATCATGGACCGAGGAGCCTATATTCCATGGGGTCGCAAGAGCCAGACATGACTGAGCAACTGTCTTTTCATCCATCCATGCCTCCATCCATCCATCTGGACGCTGAAGCATGTATGTTACCGCATGTAAAGTAGACGGCCAGTGCAAACTCCATGCATGAAGCTTGCATCCATGCATGTCGGGGGCCAGTACTGACTGCTCACGGCCAACCCCTGGAGAGGGGACACCAGGTTCCGGGACCCTTCTGCTAAGTGGTTCTCCAAGCCAGGTTTCTGGACCGGCACCAGAGGCATCACGTGAGACCTTAAAACCGCAGAGCTCAGGCCCCCGACTTCCTGGATCAGAGGCTCCAGGGACACCTGGGAGCCGGGATGACTCCCTCCAGAAGGTTCAGACGCTCTGGTCTGAACCACCCTTCTGTGTCAGGGAGAGGCTTAATGGGCTCCATCCACTAGCCTTTCTCTCTCAAACGTTCCTCACTCTGTCACCACGTACTGCAAATCTAGGGAGAAAACCAACACAGTGGCAATGCTGGAAAGGCAGCCCACTGCCCAGAAGTGGGGCCTTGGCCATGGGAAGGGCTCCTGGCCTCGTGATTCAAGAGAGAGAGGGAACGAGCTCAGAGAATGTAAATTCCCAAGGTCAGCAGCCTCACAGACCACACAGGCAGCAAGCTTCATCCCCCGCTCAGGTGGACCAACCCGATGACGTCCTGGAGGAGGGGCAGAAATCAGTACGCCCGGAGCAGAGGGTCCCTGTGGCGGATGGAGAGCAAGTCCCGCCGGCCCAGGGTGGGTCTTGCGGTCCGGCTCCATGCAGCCTGGGAGGTCCCGGCGCCCAAGCCTCAGCTCCAAGTCCATCGCACCCCACCCCTGCCCTGAATCGCGACAGCAGCGTCCAGGTGACCTCCATGACCTCCAGTCAGAGCCGTTCCGCCACACAGGGGGGCTTCCTCTGCAGCAGTGCTGGGGATGCAGACCCGAGCTCCTGGGGGGCTCACGGCGGCCCCAGGGGGGCACGTGTGACCTGCCCTGCTTGGCAGGCGGCCCTGTCAACACCACATGACTCAGCCCCAGCTGGTGGCACCTCCCCCGTCGCAGGAGTGGCAAGTGGGTTTGTGCCGAGGGAGAGGGCAAGTCCTCCCCCAACCGAGCGGACGGCACTCACCAGACTGGCGTTTACCTGGGTTTCAGAGTCTCGGTGCGAGGGGAGCCGTCGGAGCACCGGTGTGTCTGAGGACGCAGCAGAGAGCCGGCGGCAGTCTGCAGAGTCCGGGAGTGCCCAGCACCACCCCGCTCCTGGAGGGCAGTCTCCGAGCCATCAGAGTGCACACGCGTCTCCCCGGCTCACCAGGAAGCCTCGGGCCCTGAGACCCAGGGATGACATCACCCCTTGGACCAGTTCCCACTGCTCTGTAATCTCGACTCCAGCCCAGCGCGGGGGCGCGAGGAAGCCTCCCTCCAGGGTGAGCGGGTACCCGGTCCGCACCCCTCACCTCAGCCGCACGCCCCACAGCAGGACTTGCGCGTCAGACCAGGGAGCCACCCTCCTGAGAACAAGGGGCAGACAGCAGAGGGGCTTTATGTGCTTATGACCCATTTATCACAAATCCAGTACTTTCAACACCAAAATCACCATTAAACACGGAACAAGCCCCAGGGTCCCAGACCACCACACACAGTATGTTCACACTGACCTCGCCACTGCTCTGCTCTCAAATCCGCTGGGTCTCGTGCTTATGATGGAGGGGTAGGAGAGGCGTGTGTTGGGGGGGTTACCACACCTAAACCAAGTGACTGATCACACCTAACCTCTGGGGAAAGTGTTACTTAGATGATGAGGCAACAGTCCAACGCAACACAGCAACATCAGGAAAAATCTGGCAGCTCACTTTTGATGGTGAACAACCATCTCCTCTTCATTCCAAAGAGAGCCAGCCCCGGCTGATGGGGCCTTGCACACGCGCAAGAAAGCTCAGAAGTGACCGACGAAGGCAGCGCCCAGCTCGGCCTGCGCACGGCCCTGCTGAATCCAAGCGAACGCAGCAGAACTTCTCAAAGCTAACTGTGACTCGTCCTTTACTCAGTACAGAAAACAGCATCCGATCAGCCACCTCCCTCTCCACACCCAAGCCGCGTTCCAGCATCTGTCTTAGGTTCACCTCCTATTTGGTGGAGAAAGACCTCCCTGATGGATCGGACCCTCCCTCCTCAAAACGAGCTTGAACGCCGCCGCCCCCAGCCTCACACCAGCTCAGAAAGCCCCAGGCTCACGTTCTTCTCAAGCCACAAACACCTTTGCCGTCTCCACTGCGACCGCAGCACGCGCAGCCCAACGCAGGCTGAATGAGCAGATCTCAGATCAGGCTCCACGTACAGACCTGTGGTCGCCCAGAAAGCCCATCACCAATCTGCCATCCTGGCCGCCTTCCCAGGCGGAATAAAATCGGGCTGACCGGCCAAGGAGCCTGTCAGCTTCCAGGTCAGAGCCATCATTCCCTGTCCTGTTACCTCTGCTTGGAAAAAGAAATGCAGCCTGCCACAGAGAAACCAGGCGCGTCTCCCGAGACTCAGCGCATGATGTCAAGCTCAACAACGGGCTCGGGGCCGGCGGCTCCTCCTACCAGTGCGCTTGGAAACCGCGTCCAATCTCTGCACCATTTCCTCCAGGGCCATCTCTTCGTGTCTCAGCCAGAACCTCATTCTCCGCAGCGCAGAACGGCCTGCAGCCCCGGCTTCCTCTGCACCAGAGGTGCTTCGGGGGAGGGGCGGCGCTGGGGAGGGGGCCCCCCCGCCGCGCCGCCTGCCCGGGATTGGTCCCGAGCCCCGCCGAGGGGGCGTGTGGGGGGGCTGCTCGGCGGAAGCGGAAGCGGTGCGCGCCCCGCGTCTCTCCGCAGCCACCTGGGCACCCAGCGGGCGCACCCCCGCGCGGCGAGCGAGGCATTCCACAGGTGCACCCCTGGGTGGTCACCCGGGGCCCCCCGCGCGCACCCGCGGATCCCTCGACAGTCCCGCGCGCGCTCCTCCGCGCCGCCCTGGGCGCTCGACCAGTGGAGCCGCGCGGACCGGCGTAACCCGCCGGGACCTCAGCCTGCAGCCCGGACCACCCCTCCAGCCCCGGGTCTCTGCGCCCTCCCCGGAGTGGAGCGGGGAGCCGCGGGGGCGCGGGTATGGAGCCTGCCCGCCCTTACCTCCGGCCGCCCCCGGGCAGGTGCAGAGGCCGCAGCAACCGGGCGCGCGCTCCCCGCGCCGCCGCATGTCGCCCGCGCCGCCCTCCGCGAGCGGCCGGTGGGTTCGCGGTGGTCCGGTGGCCGCCGCCTGCCCAAGGACGCGAGGAGCAGGAGGGAAGCGCGCCCAGGCTCCGGCCGGCCATGCTTGGCACGAGGCCACCCAGTGCGTTCTATACCAGGCGCTCTGCAGAAGCCAGTCATGCGTGTGCCCGGGCCCAGCGCCACTCCCCTGGAGGCGCAGGAACCCTGTGTGCGCCGGGACCCTGACTGCTGTCCCCCACTGGGAGCTGACCTTACAGAGCGACTGTTTGCGGAGCAGGTGCCTGGTTCCATACGTGGTTTGGGAAACTCAAGTGGGCAGCTCATGTCAACACAGGGTGTGCCCACATCCCAGTTGGGGGTGGTTTGGAGAGGAAGGTGGCAAGCCCCCAAGGGCTTGTGGACTCCCGATGTCCAGCAGCACTGCGCCCCTCTGTGCTGCTCCGGCTGGCCGCTGGTCCCTGCATCCGAGGTTCCCACTGGCTGCTTTCAGCTTTCTTCCCCTCTGTGCCCTGGAGCACCTCGCTCTGGGGCATTTCAGGGGCCAAGCAGCTAACACCACGGCTTCACCATCGAGCCTGCTGGCCTCCGTGCCCGGATGTTTGCTTGAACGGTCCAGATGTCATTTTGAGGGTGTTCTGTAGCCGAGGTGAACGTGTAGACCAGCAGGTCACCCTCTGTTGCAGGTGGGCCTCATTGAATCAGCTGAAGAGGAAAAGACTGATGTCCTCGAGGCAGAGGGAATTCTGCCTCCAGAAGGGCCAGACTCTGCCCTTCCCGGTTCCCACCCCGTGGCTGCGAGGACGCCTCAGACTTACGGCCTACACAATCCCCTGACCGTCTCTCCCTCCCTCCTTACCCCTCTCACTGAGTCTGTATCAAACCTTTACTCTCTCTTTATGTTATAGCGCACTTGGCACGATCTTGCTACAAAAGTCATTTACTATTGACTGAAGTGTAGCTGTCATAACAATCCCATCAGATGCTATGGAGCACTTCTATTGTGTTCCAGGGACCCTCCTAAGTAGCTTTCCTGGTGTGAACTGATGTAATCTTCACAAGGATCTAGGAGGCAGGCACTGTTTCTACCCTGTTTCACAGAATAAGGCACAGAGACATCCAGTAACCGGCCCAGGGACCCAGGGAGGTGCTGGAGGCAGGGTTAAAGCTCAGATGTGCATAAACACAAATCTGAAAGCAGGGTTTGCTCCAGGGAAGCACCGTCATGTATCGGTTGGAACGTCAATAAAGGACAGTGAGCTAACGGCGCAGACCCCTCCCGGCAGAGAGAGGCTTCGCCTGAGTGTCCCAAGGGTGCGGGCTCGTCTGTGTCCCTGCTGGGCCTCCCAGAGAGCAGAGGCGGCGTGGCACCCAGGTGGCAAGGCAGAGTGCAAGATGATCCCTGGCTACCGAACACATCCTCTTAGCAACCGTTCCGGAAAGTCAGCCTGAAAAGGAGGCGAGAAATAGGAGAGCTGAAGGGTGCAGGTCAGGTCCGAGGTGGGAGCTCTGGGGGAGGCAGAGACACGCCTCCTGGAGGAAGCAGGTGCTGCCCGCCAGGCTGGGGTGCAGCTGCATCCTGCACCAGAGGATCCCGTGTGGGGCCGGGGCCGGTGAAACAGGGAAAAGCGGACGCTCTGAAGGAACCCGCAGCCTTGGACAGGCAGCTTCACCTGTGACCGCAACTGTGAGCCGGGGCACGGAGCCGGCGTCCGCCTGAGGAGGGCATCCGGGCATCTCAGTACACGCCCGCCTCTCCCGGGCATCTCCTCCTGGGTCCTGCTGAGCAGGCCGTGGTGGGTGGGGGGGGGGGGGCCCTTCCCCCCAGGGGCCCCCAGGATAAGCCCCTGGCAGCTGCCTTTTCTAACTCAGGGCCAAAGATGCAGACAGAATATTCAGAAGACAAAAGGCAGGATCCACCTGGCCTGCTGGGAGAGAGACCAGCTGTGGGGCGGCCAGGACAGAGTGTGAGGACTGCTGGGTCATGCTCAGTGCTGCGGAAGTCAGAGACCCGACCAGGGGAGGTACCACCTCACAGCTGCCAGAACAACCTCATCAGAAAGATGGGAGGACAAGTGCTGTGCGGAGGCAGAAAAAGGGAGCCCCCGTGCAGTCTTGGCGGGAATGTAAATGCGTGCAGCCACTATGGAAACAGTAAGGTGGTGCCTCAAAAACCTAAGGAATGCCGTATGATCCAGGAATTCCATTTCTGGGTGTTTTCCAAAAAAAAAAAGAAGAAGAAGAAGATTAATTCATAAAAATAAAAGTTCCCTGTGTTAACTGCAGCACTATTTACAATAGCCAAGAAGAATCTGAGTGTCTGGATGGATGAGTGGACAGGTGAGGTTTGGTGCACACACACGGTGGAACAGTACTCAGCCATAAAGCAGAATGGAATGTAGACGCTTGTAACGTGCAGGGACCCTGGGGGGTGATGCGGAAGTGCCGGGCTCCAGCGCACAGCGTGGGGACAGCCATCATCAACACTGCACCACGAGGGTCAACCTCGCTACGAGGTAGGTGGTGAAGTTCTCCCCACAGAAGGGAAACGGTAACTCGCTCGCTGTGGTTCTCACCGACACACGTGTTTCACGTCGTCACCTAAACTCACAGGATGCAGAAGCCAATTCATTCCGTCTTGTACCTCTGGGGGGTGTGCTTATGAGAGAGCCCAACGGGCTTCCACACAAAAGGGGTAGGGGTCCCCCGGCCGAGCTGTGGTGCGGAGGCTCCAGGGGAGGCAGCCACTGTCAAATTGGCTTCAAGTGGGGTCACACTGGTCCCCAAGAGACAGCCCGGCAGATCACCCACAGGAGCACGTGTGAGTGTCCCGTCCCCGCCCGAGCCCTGGGGAGATGCCGGAGGAGGGGGGTGCAGGGCACCCTCTCCACCCTGGGGGGGGCAGGTGCGGGGGTGGGGCTGGAGACGGACGTCTCAGATCAGAACTGAGACGGGACAGGCTAATCTAATGACAAACACTAACAGGCAAGTGCTGGACTCAGAGCAGAGTGTCCCCAGGAGGACCCCCTCTGCAGGGGCCGAAGGCACTGGCCCTGGGCCTCACACTCACGGGATCCCAGCGCAGTTCGGCCTGCAGACCGTGCCTTGTCTCACGAGGCCTGGGTCAGCCGTCACCTCCGCGGGCCAAAGGCCTGCGTCTCCAGCTTTGCCTTTCGGGGCCGAGACAGGCCCTGCATTCCTGAGGGTGGCAAGGGACCCAGCGGGTGTGGGTTCTAACAGGGAACACAAAACTCAGGGTGCTTCCCCACTGGTAATCTTCCCCTCTGCAATTTACAGGGTCTTCTAAGGGCAGTTTCACAAGAGCTTCTGGTCTGAGCGATGCTCTCAGCCTGGGAGTGGGCAGGTGGGGACCCCCTCCCACAACAGGGGCTACACCCTGACTCAGCCCTGCTCTGCGGGGCCGCAGGCGTCCCATGCAGGGCAGGACCTGGGGGACCCCCAGCGCCTCCCCCTCCTGCTCGCAGGGACCCGGAGTGCCGGCCTCCTCGGGTTCTGTGTTTATTCTAAGGGTGTCACCAGACTGGGGTCCAGCCTGGCTGTCTCCCCGCGGGCACCTTCGGTGGGTCCTCTGGGGCATCAGGCCTGCACATCTCCTTGGGCCTGACCAGTTGCCAAGTCAGAGAAGCTCCGCCCCTTCAGGCGCAAAGCGGTCAGTACGTCTGCTGCCCCAGGCAGCTTGGCGGCTTCAGGACGCAGGGCTCGGGGCTCAGAGGCCACAGAGACTTAGCTCCCGCTGTCCCAGAGGCCAGATGTCCAGGACTGAGGTGCCAGCATGGCGGGGTCTGGAGAGGAGCCCCCCAGGACCCCTCGCTGTGGCCTCACACCGGAGGCGGGGTCGGGGACGCTCTGGGCCCTTCTCCAGGGTGCTGATCCCATTCTGGGGGCTCCACTCTCATGACCCCAAAGGCCCCACGTCCTAACACCACCACCTTGGGTGCCATGATTTCTACATACAAATTTTGGGGGACACAAGCAATCTGACCCCAGCACACTCCCCCGGGCCCCCAAATCCACATCTGCCTCACATGCACCCTCCCCTGCAGCCCCGCCAGCCCCACATCTGCAGGCCTGACCAGTTAACCTCGCGAAGTGGGTCTTGCAGCCTTTGTCCCTGGCTGTCTGCTTACATCACTCAACATGACATCCTCCAGGTCAGTCCACAGTATGACAAAAGACAGGATTTCCTATTTTAGGGGTGGACATCTTGGGCAGGCATTGCCTGGGGATGTGGGGTGTGTGTGCGTGTGGTCCCAGGTGTCCCCTCTGCAAGGCAGCAGTGGCCTTGGCTGCCTTCCTGCCCTGGATGCAGGGGCTGGAGCAGAGAGTGAGGACCCAGGGCCAAAGGCCAGAAGGAGCTGGGTAGGGGGGTGGAACTCCTCCTGTTGCTGAGCTGAGTTTGAGGTCTAGGTGGTGATCTCTGAGCCCCACCACTGCTCTGGGCACTGACAACCTCACCAGGTGATTTGACAAATGTGGGGAAGGCTCGAGGGTGGGAGCAGCTCAGCACTTCACGTCCACTGAGCAAGGCCAGGCGGGCGGCCGAAGGAGACTCAAATGGTCCCGTCGGGCGGGCACTGGACAGACACAGTCCTCCGCGCAGGTGACCCCCTCCCCAGCCCTGCCGTTGTCTGGGCCCCGTCCGGGGAGCGGCTCCACTTCCGCCCTGTCTCTGCAGAGGTGAGCCCTTGAGGAGAGCTCACAGCCCCGTCTTAGGCTCCCGCGGCCCCCTGGACCGTCGGCGGCTTGGTGCATGTCTGCTGGTGTCCACCTTTGCCTGCTGAACCTGGAGGAGACGGATGCCAGAGCCAGACGCCCCCCCTCACCCCGGCCGAGGACAGGTGTCCGGTGGCCAGCCCTCCGCCACGGCACAGAGGTCAGGGCTGGAAGCATCCCTTCCACCAAGACCACACAGAGTAAGGACAGACGCCGAGACGGGGCCCGGCCAGGCGCCGCACCTCCCCAGCAGGGGGCACCCCAGCCCCGGCCCACACGCCCGAGGCACCAGCTGCCCAAACAGGGGCACCTGCTCCCCAGGCGGCCGTGGGGGCTGCCTGCCTCCTGACCGCCCCGCGCCCCGCGACGGAGCTGAGATCTGCGGAGAGGAAGCCGCTCACAATAGGGTCACGGGGGGGGCAGCGATAAGGCAGGCTTCTGGGCTGGGCTGACGACCCGGTGCTGTTTATACTCCTGCCCCCGGGACTCTGGTCCAAAACAGTAAACCTGGGAGAACATGCCAACCTGTGATCAGGAAGCTGCTTTATTACTCTCTTCTCCCCACCCAGCAAGCCACAGAATACCAAAGCCCAAGGCCAGGAGGCGCAGGCCCTCAGGCTCTGCAGGGGCTCGGGGCCGTGATGGGGCCTCCGACTCCCGTGGATGTGGTGATGCGGTCTGCAGAACAGATGCAGGGGGCGGGCTCCTCGCTGAGGCTGCAGGAAGCAAGCCGGGAGGCTGAACCGCACACAGTGACAGCACAGTGCCC
>CM035276.1:80459511-80470006 GCA_020226075.1 Hydropotes inermis | reverse complement strand
CTGCCTGCGTGACTCTCAGGTCGCTGCACAAGCCCATGTCTCAAGGCCTCCTGGGACCCTCCGTCCCCCTGAGAAGGAGACCCGACTCCCTGCTAGTCCAAACTGAGCACCCAGGCGCGCGGGGCGCCCTGGCCAGCCGCATCCTCCGACGGTTCAGCCCTGACCGGGAGGCGCGGTGGTCCAGCCTCGGCGGCTCAGCTGCGCCACCTGCTGGCCCGAGGGCGGGCGGCAGAGGCGCTGGGGGTCACGTGGCCCAGCCGGCACCCGTCCGTCCCGCACCCTCGGGACTCTTGTCGATAAAACTCGGGTCCGTGCACGTGAGCCCAGAAACACCGCACGTTACACAACAGGTGGTGGTGGGGGGCGGCTGCCCGCAGGGCGAGTTCAGGAGACGTTCGGGTGTCAGACGCGGGCGCTGCTGGGTCGCGTGGGCAGAGCCCAGGGTACTGCCCACGCGCAGCAGGCGCCGGACCCGCAGCGGGGAGGACCCAGCCCGGCTCACGGCTGCCGAGGCTGCAAACCCGCGGGATCCCGCAGGTCTGTTCCTGCCCCTGCCGTCTGGCTCCCGGGTGTGGCCCTCCAGTGACAAGGCCACGGCTGTCCTCAGAGCGGAAAACAAGCTCTCTTTCTGCGGGTGCGCTTGGAAATGCAAACTGCAAGGTGGCGCTTTTCTTCCACGTGCCTGACGGGCCTGGGGCGGCCTCCCAGGCCCCGACTGGAGCTCCCAGGGCGCCCCAGGGATGCCCGCCCCCCCAGGAGGGCCCCCCCACCGCCTGCGCCTCCTTCTGCACTGCTCCCCGGAGCCAGCGAGTCCATCTGCGGGACACGGGCCAGGCCGCTGCATAAGCCACGCAGAGCTGGGCCAGTCGTTCCAAGCAGTGGGCAGGGGACGACAGCGCTGAGGTCAGGAATGCGGTCGAGTTTCAAAGGGGCTGTTTCTGTTTAAAACTAAACAAAGGCCCTTTCCTCCAGGACACTGGTTTGGGTTCCGGGATCTGTGGCATTTACAGCCGCACAGTCACAGCCATCCCCTCCCGGAGGATTTCCAGAAAGGCGCTGGGAAGACACTTCACACCCCTCGCAAAGACGAGGCCACCCACCGCAGCCTCCCTCCCGGGTCCTCTCCTCTGGACGGCTCTAGGGCCTTTTAAACAGGAGCTTGAGAGAATTAACTTCAGAGGAACAGTGACCTCAAGGAGTAACTGTTGTCCTGTACGAGGGCTCAGAATTACACATTTACAGCCTGCATTTTGCAGAAAAACATCTAAGAAATGACCTCCTAGGGCAGCTGAATCACAAACATTTTCTAGCAGAACATTTCAGATTATTTTCAGATTAGGGGAAACCTTTTTATCAGTTTGAGGAAAATGACAAAACGCCCACGCGTTTCCTGCCACCAGGGAAAAAACCACGTGCTGCCCTCCTGCTTCCTGCTCCTCTCCCCAAAAAGCACCTTCTTCCAAATAAACAGCATTAAATCGGAGGCTTTCACCAGAGCTTAACCGCTCTGCACGAAGATGACCAGCAGGAAAACCACGGGAGTCCTGGGGCCCGCCTAACAGAGCCCCACGGGCCCAGCGGCTCAGACAACACGGTCTGTTCCCGCGGAGCCGCCAGCCGGAAATCAGAGATCAAGGTGCTGGCAGGCAGGCTCGTCTGAGGCCCCCAGAGAGGGCTGGCCCGGCTCTCTTCCAGCTCCGGGGAGACGGGGCACAGGGCAGGGGGGGAGCCCCACTTATGTCACTGTCTTTGTGACCCCCGTTCACAAAGCCTGGGGTACCCTGGCCCTTGGCTAACAGACACCCTGCTCCCCAAGTGACTCGTGTTGGCGAGTCCTTCACCCTCTCACTAACCACACATTTGTAGCGAGTGAGCGTCTGCATTCTTCATGAGGCCTCCGCCCCTCAGCCATCTTTTCCATCTGTACCCACTGAGGTTCCAGCCTTGTGCTGTGAAGTTCCCTGGGTCTGACAAATACACAGCGTCCCGTGTCCACCACCACAGCCGTCCGGAGTGGCTCCCTGGCCTGGGATCCTCTGCTCACTTCCCTTCTGTTCTGAATAGCATCACCACCCAGACAGACCATGGCTTACTTATCTGTCACCTGCGGCAGAGCTGCACTAAGCCTGGCAGCTCAGAATACAGCTGCCCTAAGCCCCTGTGTGTGGGTTTCATGCAGCCATGAGTTTCGGCACATCCTGGTGAATACGTAGGCTGTGGGTCATGTGGTGAGTTTCATGTTGGAAGAAGCTGCCCAGCGGCTTTGAAGTAGCCGCAGCGTCTTGCACCCCCAGCCCACTCACCCCGATGAGCTTCTGCAGCTCGGCATCCCGTGGCGGCGTCTAGCGGAGAGGACGTCAGGAAACTGGGGCCCCGAGAAAAGGCAGGCTCCGTAGGAGGAAGCCAGGCGGGCACAGAGGCCACGTCCCTGCCCCGCTGTCCGGGGAGCGGTGGACACATCCCCTGCGGATCCTGACCCGCGTGTGGCTGAGGCCCTGCCTGCTTCCCGGGCTCCTGGGGGTTGAAGAGTTAAGCTGGGCACAAGCTCTGGCTCTGTACCCGCTGTTTCCTGCAGAGATTTTGCTAATGCGCCTAAGAGCAGGCGGACAGATGGTGACTGACAGGTCCGTGTCCCACTTCCTGGCCTCCAGGCAGGCCTGCGACACAGCTGGCCGGCCTGCTGACGCACGTCAGCCAGGAAGGCGAGCGGTCCGAGGTCGCGGCCAGCAAAGCCCTTGGCGGCCCCCGAGTCCAGGAGCCTGGTGCCTCCAGCTGCCGGCAGCCCAGAGTCGCTGCTCCAAGGCCACTTAGACGGCTCCCTGGAGCCAGGAGCGGTCGGAGTGTGGCGGAGAGCGGGGCGCCCCTGCACACACTGGTCGGGGGCCGCTCAGGCCAGCAACCGCCTTCCCGAGGCTGACTCGCGCCCACCCCCACTGTGCGGAGGTCTACTCCTCTGCCAGGCTCATTCTAATACCCATCGGCTCCCGGTGCCAAGTGCAAGCCCATGAGGCCTGCAAGTCCTTGTCCCACACACGCGTGAGCAAAGTCAGACTGGATCATCCCCTCTGCCTGCTGCAGCAGCTGAGGGCGACCGAAAACGCGCTCAGAGCAGAGTCGCCACAGCCATTAAGGAGGAAAAAAAGCCCCAGATTTACTAGAAAAGGCGAGAACCGTTCCTTCACTTTCGGGTCTGGTAACCGCTGGCCTGGCTGGATGGGAGAACCCTTGTCTCTGAGAGTCCCCGGGGGTGTGACTGTGCCCGGAACTGGCCTCGACTGAGCTGACCGACTGCCGACAAGGGTCGGGTCCCTGCCACACAAGTGACGTTCCAGGGGCATCTACTGTTCACAGCAGAGGCTTCAGACACAGGCACGGCGGGACAGTGCAAGGCTGGCAGCCTCCACGCGCGCCCCGCCGCGTCTCTGCCCCCACGTGTGATTTCAGGGGAACCCAGACCCCCCCGTTTGTCTAAACGCAAGTACTGGAGAGTCAGCAACTCTGAGGCCGCAATGAGGTTCAGACGCCGACTCTGTCTTGAAGCCCGCAGGTCGCTGGTGCCGGTCGGCTGGGTTTCCGGTGCTCCCCTGGCCCGCGGGTCCTCCTTGGGGCCTCTCTTCTCCGCAGTCTCCGCAGAGTCTCCGCGGGTCACGAGCAGCCCCCCGCGGCCCACAGAGCGCCCCTCTCGCACCCCAGGGCCCGTCCCGGTGCTCCTCGAGGCCGTGCCGGCTCTGGGACCGTGCGGTCCCGGCTTTACTGCGAGCGCTCTGCTTCCCCCGTGAGCCCCTCCGCCCCCGCTCCCACTCCCGGGTGAAGGCCCTGTGGTGAGACGCCCGCTCCTGCCCACTGACCTGTCAGAGCTCGCCAGCCAGAGCCCGGCGCCGCGCTCCCAGCCCACAGGTGACCCCTCAGAGGCCCAGGGGGCCGGGCCCTGCCCGCACCAGCGCGAGGCTGCCCCGGGTTCAGAGCCGCGTGCGCTCAGGACGCCCAGCAGACCCTGCCTGCCCGACACCTCCGTCTGCTGACAGCGGGCCTGGCGACCCTCCATGCGGGCTGCAGGGCCCCGCCGTCCCGTCAGCCACGCCCCACGGGTCCCGCTCAGCCGTGAGTGCCCAGGACCGACCACGCATACGTGCAGGCAGCCACCCCCACGCGCGGCTCACAGCTGCTGGTGGGTCTGGGCTCATCCGTGTCTGTGCCACATGAGACAGGAGAGGCGGCCCCTTCGGCCGACCTCAGACACGAGTCCTGGAGACCCAGCTCCCTCTGCCCGCCTCCCAGCCACAGAGGTGGGTGAGCCAGGCACCGGGCCTGCAGGCCACACCCCCTTCCCTAACCGCCCAGCTCTCCAGGGGTCCCGACTGCCTTCCTGTTTCCAACCTCAGAAAACAAAACGTGTCCCAGCTGCACAGGGGCCAGGCCAAGAGAGGTAGCAAGAGTCACGGCAGAGACTTCAGTCACTGGGAGGCGCGGCGTTTCCTGCAGAGGCACAGAGCTACTTGGCAGGTCTGCTTGTTTAAGAAGAGAAGGAACGTGAATGATAAGAGATGAGTGGTTCAGCCAAGCCTTGCTCTCTCAAGGAGGAGAAGTCATAGAGACATCACTCAGGTGTTGGGGCCTTCAAAGCATGGAGAAGAGGAATACTGCACCTCAAATCCATTTCATGGTCTACTTAATTTAATAAGCAAACAATTGCATTTCAGAGTTGCAGGTGGTGCTGACAAAATGAATGAAAGCTGTTGCCCAGAGCATGACTGAAGACGTCGCCAGGCTAAATGTCCAGATCAGATTTTAAAGCAGGTAAAACAGAATCACAAACAGAGACCACATGCAGACGACACACAGTAACCATGACCACCAAAACCCGCCGTTCATTCGCTCTCTATTTTTTCAAAGCAAAACCACAGCTTCTAATATTTTTGGCATGAGAAGAGTGTTTTAACGCTGCAAACCCTGACCTGATGGTCGGCTTTTAGAATACACAGTTAGGAAAATACACAAAGACTGAAAGTCCTGCTGTGTGATTTCATATCTTTCAGGTAAATCTTATTCAATCAAGTGGTCTCTACACACGTGGAGAGAGAACAAGAGAATGAACAGCAGAGACCATGCCGACTCCGTCTGACAGAGACCCCAGGGGAGCAGCGGGGCCCGGGGCGGGAGCTGATGTGGAGAGTGCGGCGGTGAGGCCTGCAGGGTGGTGTGAGGGGGGCGCGGGCGGCACCCAGAGCCCGGGGCCCTGAGGGGCTGATGCCCGTGCAGGGCGGGCGGGGGGGACCACTCTGGACGTGGCTCCTGCAAGAACCAGGGGACACGGGGAAGACAGAAGTGATGGAGCCACGCGGGAGGGGACAGGGCCAGGGGCCCGGGTGGGCTCAGGAGGGACACGATTGGGAAGTCAGGAGAGTGACTTAAAAACTAGCTTCTGGAAACAAAATCCACAAAACCGATCCGTTAGCTAATCTAATGAAGCAAAAGAGAAAGTACAAATGCTCAAAATAAGAAATGGGAGGGGAAAGCAGCCTTGGAATAAGATGAGTTTAAAAATCACAAGCAATTACTTTGTATAACTGCGATTCAGTTTGAAAACCTGGTAAAACGGAGCCCTGGAATCTAAAACCCAGACGACTTCCCGAGAGCTCACCAGAGCCAGCCTCAGCCTCACCGCTAGGAAGGCAAATGGGCAAGCGTGTGGACTGAGGTCTCATCCACAGGCCTGGGCCCAGCCGGCCCGCATGTGCAGGCAGCCCTGGATCCCCGGGGAGCTGCCGCTGCAGACCCAGGACGCTGGTCCCCCAGGAGGACCGAGGCCCCATCCGGATCCCAAGGAGGCAGCCAGGCCTACCTGCGGGTGGGGGCGGCCCCTCCGGCAGGTCTGGAACAAGCCTGATGACATCAGGGACATCCACCCGAGGGTCGCTGTCTTCTGCTTCGGCCTCCTGGGACCCTCGCGCAGAAGCACCGGCGTTGCTTCTGGTTTTCTTGCAAAGGACGAGCCTCCAACAGTCGAACATGAGTCTGCAGAGTGGAAAACAGACCTTAGCAGGGAGACCAGGTCATGCTGCAAAGACATCAGCTATGCTTCCTGGAGCAAAGCCCGAATCACCAGGTACGGCTTTCGGCAGTGTTTATTCTGAAATGGATGCGGGATATGTAAAATTCATTCTTCTCCGGAGAATTTCTACTGTGTCCGCATTCAGGTAAACAAATGGCTTCCTTTTATAAGACTGGAATGGAATAAAGCATTGCACAAACAAAAATATTATTTACTTCTGCTGCATAAGAGAAATAAAAACCTAGATTTTCCCTTGACATTTGGGCTCCTGTTTCAAGGACAAAAATGCCCCTGGTTCTCCTGGCTTCAATGTCACAGTAGAATTCACTGAACTGGCAAACGTTCAAAACTAATGCCGCCTGGGCCGGAAACATCTCCAATCCCCAGGTAAAGAATGCTGTCCGAGGGCCAGGACAAACATTCAGGTCTTCTTCCTCCGGTGAAGTCTGGTAAAGAAACTCGAATCAAGTCTCTGGGAGGCAACCCTGTATTTAAGGAGACAGCGAGTGACTACATTGCGAACAGAAGCCACGTGACGTCATCTGCCCAAGATGCTCACCCCGGTAGGTAATCGCCCACAGCACCCTCGTCTCTGGGCTTACTCATGGTTCATTATGGCTTCCCAGGTGGTGCTAGTGGTGAAGAGCTCGCCCGCCAGTGCAGGAGATATAAGAGATGCAGGTTCGATCCCTGGGTCAGGAAGATCCCCTGGAGGAGGGCATGGCAGCCCACTCCAGTGCTTTTTAAAATTTTTTTAATCATTGGTTTCAAGTTTATCCTTGGATTCCATAATCATGGAAACTCGAGCAAAAGACTGGTCAAAGAAAAATGAACACGTCCAGACAATAAATATACTTACAGACAATGTGTAACTACACATCCCGCCAGGCTCCTCTGTCCATGGGATCTCCCAGGCAAGAATACTGGAGTGGGTGAAGGTAATGTCCACCCACTCCAGTGTTCTTGCCTGGAGAATCCCATGGACAGAGGAGCCGGGCGGGCTACAGGCCACAGAGTTGCAGAGTGAGACACGACTGAAGTGACCTAGCATGCACACACACGGCCCATCATCGCCCCGTTGGCTTATGTATGGCTGGGCCCCTTCCATAAATTCTGCTTGTGGCTCCACGGCAGCGGCTTAACCTGCTTGATCGTTGGTGGCGCTCACACCCACCACCTTGTCCAGGGCATCAGGGGGAGGCAGGGCTGTCCAGCTGGATGCCGGGGACGGGTGACCCTCAGGGAGGCCTGGTCTCCACCTCCTCCCCACGCCTGTCCCGCCTGCCCCTCAGGCCCGGTTTGTGGGACAAGAGCAGGGCCTTGCCCCCAGGAGTCGCCCCGCTCTGTTCTGGCGCCAGCCCTAAGCGCTGAGCGAGAAACGGACCAGTGAGGAGGAAGATGGGATGGTGTGGAGATGTTCGGCGCTTGTCAGCTGCGCGATTCGGTGTCCCCACCCATATCTTCCTATTTGACTTGTTCTGATTTCTGTGGTTGCTCAACTCGGTACTTTGAATACAGTTCTTCACTTTCTCAACAGATTGGACTGAACGCCCCCAGCGGTGACCTACACTCACGCTGACATGTTACCCACTAGGGCGCAAGCGCTGGTGCTCCTGGGTCTCCTCTGCGGAGCTGCGTAGGACTGGCCCTCTGGGCTCCAGAGGGCCGCTGGGAGGTTCTGGCGGAGGCGCCGCGCCGGGTTTCCTGGGGATCCTGGAGACAATGGCGCTGCCTGACCCTGGATGAGGTGCTTCGGGACTGGCCTCTGACCACAAAGTCGAGGTCCAGCCCTGGGTACCCAAGAGTTCCTTGGTAATAGCCACAGGGTGTCTGGGAGACCATCGCGGGCTTGCACTCCTGAATGTTTTACTTGGGGAGGCCCAGAGGAAAAGGACACAGTTGTCCCCAAGGGGAAGGCACTGCCGGCTCCACCAGCACAGTCCACGGGCGGCTGAGCAGTCCGGCCGGCCACCCCACGCTGACCACACAGCTGACCGTGCCTTCTCTGGAGTGGGGCTGGGCCGCCACCCACCTTCTCCAAGGCAGGAGTGGACTGAGCATCTCTTGAGCGGCTCCAGACGTGGCCCTGGGCCCTCAGCTAGGTCCAGGTTGCGGCTGGTGCTCAGCCAGCATCTCCCACCTGTCAGGGAAGAGCATCACTCTGGCTCTCCTGGGCTCAGGTGAGGGTGAAATGAGTGGACCTGAGAGGAAGAGGCTGAGCTGACTGTGGAGCAGAATGCTACCTTCTTGTCCTGTTCTTCTCACACGTCTAACTTCCCTCGGAGCCTCTTAGCACCAGATTAACTAAGCTGATGGCCAGGTGCTACCAATATTCCATTCGCACAAACGCTCCACTAACCTCTCTTTCAACTTCAGGCTTTATGCCATTTTACAAAAGGTATGTGAGTTCCTAACAGCAGGAAGCTCTTCTGTCCAAGTGACCTTCATTCTACTTCCAATCACCAAGATGCGCTTCCCAGGTAAATCTCCCGTTTTCACAGCTGAGCCCCCAACGCAGAACGAGCCTCCTGGAATGGTGATCTGGACACCGATTACCCGAGGTCAGGAGGCGCCCAGCAGTGGCAGGACTGGGGAGAGAAGAGGCTCTGATTCAGGAGAAGGACGGGTTTCGAGCTGTGTCTGGGGCAGAGATGTCCTCAGAGCGCTGAGCTCTGCAAACAGGTGACACCTGCGCTCTCCTCCTGACCCGCAGGTCTCCCGGAGAGAAAGTCGCCCCAGAGTTGGGGACAGTCACGGGAAGGGTGATGCCCAGGCTTCTGGCACAGAAGGCCTGATGCTCTTGCCAGCCTATCCCCGGATCGCTGCCAGGGGGGCCGTCACAGGTGGCGGGGCTGAGGTCACAGAGGCCCAGTCACAGCTGCGCCCAGGTCCTGGCCAGCTGGTGAGCCTGGGACCTGGGGGGTGCACCCCGCCCCGAGGGACACAAGTGCTGAAACAGCCAAGCCCCTCTTCCTGCCCCTCTGGACTGACTCACCCGGAGCATGTGCCCTCCCGGCTGCCCCCCCCCCGGGCCCGCGGGCAGCCTCTGTCCATCCCCCTGCCGCAGCGGGTCCAGGAGCCGGCAGCAGAGCTCAGAACTCAGGTCCCCGAACCCGCACTGGGCCGGCCACTGGGTCGGATCTGCACTTTAGGAGACCTTCCACCGCGAGGTCTCCCCCAGGGCGCCACCCCTCACCTACCTGTCCAGTGGGGTCCCCGGTCCCCTGGGAGGCATGCACACACTCCAGCACCAGCACACCCAGACACACGTCTATTTTTGTGGCCTGGCCCCTCCTAGTGGTCACACATCCTGGGGCCTCCCACGGCCACCCCCACACATCCTGCTGAGCCTCAGGGTCACCTTAACCCCTTCCCTTCCAGGGCCCGCTGGAGGTCCCTTAGGGGCAGGGTGGGAAGCTTCCAGCAAAGTCAAGACGCTGCACCTGCTCCAGAAAAGTCTCCTTCGGGCCAGCCGGAGCGAGCTCCTGTTTGAGCGTCCAGCGCTGCAGAGAACGGAAGGTGGTTTTTAAAAACTAGCAGGAACACGGTTTAGAGTTGAAAGAGCAAACGGCCTTATTTTTAAACTGCTGAGTCTTACTTTTCCGCTGCCAGTTTGAAAAGCAAAACAGCTAGTCCAGATTCAGCCGGCGGCCCTCAGAGGCCCCACCTGGCCCGGGACCCACTGGGGGTCGGGACCCAGGGGTGCGGCCCAGGGAGGGGCCAGGCAGTGACACCTGTCCGCGCGGGAGGACCCCGGCCGACAGTGGGGGGCGTCCCGCACGTGGAGCTCGCGCTCCCGCTCCGCGGCGGCCCCTGGACACGGCGCAGCGCCCCGCTCCGCCGCGGCCGGTCCCGGGGCTCCCTGGGGTCGCACGCAGGCGGGAGGGGATCGCAGCGGCGCAGACCGGCCCCGGGAGGCGATCGGAGCGCGCAGACCGGTCAACGGCCTCCGGGACGCTGAGCCCGCGCCCCCCGCCCTCCTCGTCGGCCCCTCTCCCGGCCCGCCGCGCCCCCCCGCCCGCGCCTCCCGCCCCCACACACCTGCCGCGGGATGGCCTCCCGCCCCGGTCCTCCACCCGCAGGTGCGCGGACGCCCCTCCTCCCCGGCCTGGGGGAGGGGAGGGGAGGGGGAGGGGCCGCGGGGCAGCCGCCGGGACGGTGGGGGAGGGCCGCGCGGAGGGAGAGGGAGGAGCGAGGGGAGGACGCCTGAGGGTCTGCGCCGGCGGGAGGGGCGGGGAGGCGCCCGAGCCCCGCGCCCCCAGCCTGCACCCCATCGCGTCACCCCTGCGCGGAGCAGGCGTCTGTCGCTGGGCTCGGGGTGTGCAGGCCCCGGGGTGTGCAGGCCCCGCGCCCCCAGCCTGCACCCCATCGCGTCACCCCTGCGCGGAGCAGGCGTCTGTCGCTGGGCTCGGGGTGTGCAGGCCCCGGGGTGTGCAGGCCCCG
>CM035276.1:80444034-80459501 GCA_020226075.1 Hydropotes inermis | reverse complement strand
GGCAGGGCGGTGCAGAGGCGGAGGGGCCCCTGTTTTGCAGAACAGCGAAGGGACCGGCCTTTTCCCTTGCGGGTTCCCCTTGTTCAGGGAAACTCAAGCTCCCCAGTAGGACTCGGAATGTTGAGGCGCACAGGCTGAAACCGCCCCGGTGTTGCTCCAGGTGTAAACTTTATTCTAGCTGGCGCTTTCAAACGTCTGCATTCTGTGGGCGACACCGGGAAATCGGAGTAAGACCAGCACGTGGCTCTGTCGGGAGGGCAATAGGCACAAACCCCAAGGCTCCAGGGAGCCCCACCCCCAGTAGCCTCCGACCCGCCCCGGGGGTGCGGCTCCGGGCCTGCGGGGAGGGCCGCCAACCTCTGCAGGACTTTCCTCCTCCGAATGCGGTCCCCACTACACGCATCGCCGGGCAGTCAGCACGCGCTTAGCCAGTGCTGCGGAGCCCAGGCAGGGGGCCGGGCCCCTGGCGGTGGGCGCGGCTGAGCCTGGTTGCCGAGAGGACAGGACGCCACATGTGCTCGGAGGCTGGGCTGCCACTCGGTGGAGGCTGGCCCAGCAGACAGCAAAGCGAGGCAGGACCTTCCTCAGCTGGACAGTTTCCTTCCCGAACGAGCAGGGATGGGAAGGCCCCAGGAACCTGGCAGAGTCAGGGTGGAGGCGGGGGCCTCTCCTCTAAGGGCGTGGGGTCCTGACCCGCTCTGTGGGGCCACGGCCCTGTTTCCCACGACCTCAGGGACCCGGGCTCCTGGGGGTGCCCTCCAGGGGCTGTGCTGAGTGTCCGGGAGCCGTGAGAGCCCGAGGGAGGCGCCCGGCTGGCCTGCCCGGACGACGGGCAGGAAATGAGAGGTGCTGGTGCGGAACCGAGAGGCCGTGCTGGCGACCCCACGACCTGGGTCGGGTCTGCAGGCTCAGCACCTGCCCCCAGGCAGGCGTCCCGCAGACGGTCCCGAGCCCCACCTCGGCCACAGGCACCCGGACCGGGAGCCTCTCCCACCGCGGGGAGGCCTTGTGTTGGGACGTGGTCGCTGGCCCAGGAGGACGTGGAGGACAAAGGCCCAAGATGCCTGTACTCTCACAGACAGTTTGCACTGATTCAAGTCTCCTGACTCCAGCTGGGGAATCCCAGAACAAAAGCCCGGGGCGCCCCGCTGGCCAGGGGCCCTGAGGGCCAGGCCAGGCCTTTGTGCGGCTCTCAGAGGCTGGGGAAATTACCATCACAATCAGGGCTCTGGGAGGAGCCAAGGGGAGAAGGACCTTCTGCTCCCGCGGGCGTGGGCCGAGGCTTCGGGCCTGGGCTTGCGT
Source organism: Hydropotes inermis (assembly GCA_020226075.1). Classification (NCBI taxonomy): domain Eukaryota; kingdom Metazoa; phylum Chordata; class Mammalia; order Artiodactyla; family Cervidae; genus Hydropotes; species Hydropotes inermis. Next base: position 80,458,199 of record CM035276.1, on the reverse strand, counting down.
CTCTGCCTGGTCACCACGCCCTTGGCCCTTCAGGGAGTTGGGGACTTCGCCGTTTGAGGTTAACTCCTCTATGGAAAGCCTTGCTCCCACAAAGAAGTCTGTGTCACAGGAGGCAATCCCAAGTGGCTCAGTGGATAAAGAAACTGCCGGCAAGGCAGGAGATGCGGGTCTGATCCCTGGGTCAGGAAGATCCCTCTGCCCCAGTATTCTTGCCTGGAGAATCCCATACACAGAGGAGCCTGGTGGGCTACAGTCCATGGAGTCACAGAGGGTCGGATGGGAGTGACCGACCACGCATGTAGGTAACACCCAAGTGCGGAGGGCCGCCCTGCCCCCCATATCCCTGCGTCCCCCGGGCATCTCAGCGTCTGCCCCTGCCCCCTGGGTCCAGGTCAGGAGGGGCAGCTGGGACATGCAGGAGGCTGGGTCAGGGGCCTGGTCCTCTGGAGTTCTGAGGTGACCCAGGGGCATGGAAGCGGGGTTCCTCCTGTGTACCTGGGGCCTCAGCCAACCTGCTGGGAGAGACACGGGCGCCCCAGTCGCCAGCAGCCACAGCCTCCTTGCCCGCCCCTCCTGAGCTGCGGCTTCTCGGGGCTTGTTTCTTGGCTGCTGACCTGCCCTGCCCCACGGCCCTCCTCCAGGAAGCCAAAGGCAGGGCTGCCGGTGACCCTCCAGTCTCCAGGGAAAGCTGCTGGGCGGGCGGGCCCTGAGCCTCCAGCCAGGGGTTTATTCAGGCAGCGGTGTGGCCCCAGGCGCATGCTGGCCACTGGGCAGTTCACCTTGCCCAGGCGGGGTCCCGGGGCTCCCGGAGCTCACCCCCAGTGTGGAGTCAGGCTGTGAACACTTATGAGACGGAGAAGGAGGTGCTGAGCACCCGGCCCAGCGTGGGCAGGACCCCCGGGACCCGCTGGGCCACGGGGGCCCACGGCGAGTTAGGGCCGCGCAGCCCTGGGTGGGGGTGTGAGGACGGGCGGCTGAGTTCTGTCCCCAGCGCGCATCCCCACCCCGCTGGCCCCCCCCCCACCCCCCCCAGCAGGAAGAGGGTTTCTGCCCTGCCGCAGGGCCCCAAAGCAGAGCGTCAGTGAACTGTCTCCCCAGAAGGTATGCTCAGGTCCTGACCCCGGGTGCTCTAGAATGTGACCTTAATAGACACAATTTATCTAAAATGAGGTCACCAGGGCGGGGCCCTCACCCAAGGTGACTGGCGACCTTGTGGAAAGCGGACGCTGAGACACAGGCAGAGTGGGCGCCGCGTGAGGATGGAGGCAGAGATGGGTCTCCAGGAGCCCCGAGGCTGGGAGGCTCCAAGCCCGAGGGAGCCAGGCTGACCTCTGCCTGCGGTGCCCGTCTCTGCGGCCCCGGGACAGGGCGAGCAGACGGCAGGGGCGGCTTTAGCCACAGGCGGGAAGCAGTGCTGTGCTGCCTGGCGGTCCTTTCGCTCTGTCCTGTCCACAGGGAACGACCACCTCGTCCCTGTCCTAAGACAAGCTGCAGGCACCACGGTCATGGCTCGTTTCCAGGTGTTTGCAGGGACAGAATGAAGGGACAAAGTTGGTGATTGAATAGTTAATCTCCCTAGGGGATGGGAAGTAGGAAAATACGGACGATCCCTGTAAGCTATCGACCTCTAGATTAAGCAGGGTGCTCCACCACAAACCCCCTGCAGAAGCATTGGGCCCGAACTAATGAGACCATGACGCATGAGCCCCACTTCCTGCCCAGGGAGTTCACTAAGTTAACGGTCCCTGGGCCATGCGCTCCGCACGCCCGCGAAACAGTCATCTCTGGACCTCGCTTGACCACGAGAGACAAGAAAACTCTCCCACCCGGTCTGGAGGAGGAGCTGATGGCAGCAGGACGTCTACTCGGGAAAGACAAGGTCCTCCCCTCCTCTCCACTCCTCCTTGGATTACAAACCGCAGCCCCCTAAGTGCTCAGAGCCTCCCAGCCTTGCCCGCCCGCTTGTAAGCCTCTCGAGCATCCTGTTCTAGTAAATCGCCTGCCGACCACATTGCTCTCACTGAATTCTCAGCGCTGAGACCTAAAGGCCCGTGGTGCGGGCGCTCTCCGGAGCCGCCCTGAAATGACGCCAGGCGGCTTCAGTTTGCCATGTTCGTGTCTGGTCTGCGTTTCAGCCTGCTCTCGACACTAGCAAGCTGTTTAGGTTCGTGCAAAAGTAATTGCGGTTTTACATTGTTGAAATTGGCCGTTTGGTATTGGAACACATTGTTAATAAATGTGACTATGTGATACATCATTTTAATGTGTATTTCTAGATTTATGTTTTTTGCTATCACCTTATTATTTGCTGTTTATTTTATATTTATTTTAGTCTATGTAAGTGATGTTAGACAAAAAAGCAAATTCCAGTGATTTTCTTGAATTCAAAATGGGTTGTAAAGCAGCGGAGACAACTCGCATTTGGCCCAGGAGCTGCTAATGAACATGCAGCGCAGTGGGGGTCAGGAGTTCCGCATCAAGGCTCACGTGAGCCTTGACATGAGCCTTGACGCTGAGGAGCGTAGCGGCCGGCCATCGGAAGCCGACAAGGGCCAGCTGAGTGACAGCCATCTTTGAAGCTGATCCTCTTACAAGCACACACGAAGTTGCCAAAGAACCCAGCTTCCGCCATTCTGCAGCCGCTCAGCACCTGAAGCAGACTGGAAAGATGAAAAAGCTCAGAGGGAGTGCCTCATGAGCTGACCGCAACTCCAAAAACCAGCTTTAATCCCTTCTCTTAGCCGACACAACAACAGCGAACTATTTCTCAGTCGTGCTGTGACATGGACTAAAGCGGATTTTCTACAACCTGGTAAGTTAATATGATGATGCAGTTTTAGGGGTATCCTCAGTGCAAGAAAGGAACTGATAAATTGCGTATTATTTCTAAGATTTTTCCCTGAAAGAGGAAGCTTGATAATTGCAGATGTTGATCACACTGGGACCCAGCCCAGTGGAATGAAGAGCTGTGTTCACACCAGCGCAGCCTCGGGCCGGGGTGCCCTCGCTCACTTGAAAGGCAAGCATTTTTCTCCTAGCTGCCAGGGTCAGCGTGGCCACAGGTCCCTGTCACCCGAGGCAGGTGTGGACTCTGGACCCCGGCAGACAGCACACCTGGGACCTGACTCACCTGTGGCGTCCACTTCCTGTAGCCTGGCGTGCTGGCCGCTGTGTGGTCTGTGACAGCCAAGGTCGCCCACTCCGGGTGAGTTACTTGCCCTTGCTTTGTGGTTTGGGAGCCGGGAAAAAGCCCCCAATTTTAGAATTGTGCCCAGTGAAGCCAGAGGCCTCTGAGGGACCCGTCAGCCTTGAAGGGGCCACCATGGTCCCCCCCAATGAGTCAGAATCCCAGGAAGGAGACTGTGAGGATCTGAGTGTGTGGGGGTCAGTTTTCAGAGACAGGAAGTGCAGGGGTGGCAGGGGCCAGCAGAGGAAGGGGGCAGGGCTGGGGGGGCAGAGCTGCTGGGCCCTGCGCCAGGGGGCCTCTCGGGGCCTGGAGGAACCCGCTGGGGCAGGTTCTGCCCGGGAGCCCTGGGGGGTGGGGGCCGGGGTTTGGACTAGAGGAGGGGTGCGGGAGACCCGGGGGGGGCAGCTGGAGCGGGAGGGCAGGGCGTGTCCTGTTCTGCGCCCTCTGCCCCCGAGGTGCAGGTGTGGGCCGGGGCACCCCAGCCCACACGTTCCTGAGAGGCTGCCCACCCCCCGGCCTCATCCCACACAGAAACACTCGCTGGGAGAGTGTTTACCCGGCAGCTCGTCTTAGCAGAAACTCAATACCGACTTCCATGATCTTTTTAATTTATAAAGAGACTAAACCAGAACTTTTTCTTCTTTATTGCAAGCAGAGTCAGGTCTCCTGCCTAGATATTCTGCAGAAAAGTCCAATCATAATTAATATTATGAAGATATACTTTATCTACAGAAATAAAAAACAGTAGCATACAAAATAAATTTTACAGAAATTTAAGATTTGGTTTAATTCACCATTTAATTTTTCAAAGCAGATTAATAAATTATCAATTAAACATTACTGTTCAGAAGTTGATTTATTATCTTAAACACACCTACTATATTCAATAATTTAAAAATAAATTCCAGTATTTATGATGACAATACCTATAGATACATTTGTGTTAAATATATTTTCGAAGATTCTCTTTTATCACATTACATAATGAATGAACATTTTAAACAGCAATGCAGACGCACATAATTTTAAGTCAGAGACAATATATGCATATTAAAATTCTGTATATTTTGATAAGGTAAAAAATAAAGCTATATAAACTGATCTTTAGATTTTTTCTGCAAAAGTAGAATCACACTTTAAGAACACTCTGACACATCTTCATTAAAGCTTTGTTTATAGACATCAAAACGATTCTCACCCCATTCACCTACCCTTTAACTTATTAAAAAAAAACAACAGAATGAATACATTTGCCAGCTGACATTTTTCCTGTTTTTAAAGTTAGAAATGGGAAACTTCCAAAAGAAAGTGCATACCAAGCTGTTACACTGAGTTGTTAAATAAATACCATTAATTAAGATAAGCAGAAGTGGTTGTATTAGGTTATTCATAATCAGTGCAAAACAGATGAACTTAGTGGTTTTAAAGAAAAAGGCCGGAAACTTCCCTTAGGTTGCCCTGAACTTTTGGTTGATGCCCATGAATTTAAGAATAGTTAAACTGTGTGCGAGGCACTGCTGTAGTCAAGCTGCAAAGTCTCACAAGGCTACTAGGCGGCTGGACCTGTCGCTGCGGAAGCTCCGCCCCCAGCGAGCCTCTTGGGGCCGCGCCTCTGGGGGTCGTTTGGTCTATGTTTGGAGTTAAGGGCACGGGAATGGGCTGACTGGGGTTCTAACAGGAGTGGCCGAGAGGGCGTCTCTTCTCCGAGCCGGGACGTGGCCGCAGCTGGGAGGGTCTGGCGGTGGTCCCGAGGGCGGGTCTCCTCCGGTGGCGTGGCCGGAGCTACAGGGCCCACAGGCAGCTAGCTCTGGGGGATGGCGTGGGGATCGGGAACCAGACATCCGGATCAACGGGAGAGATAACACGGTTATTGTGCAGCTGTAAGATTTTCAAAACTAAGGAAGATGCTTAAATTACTTGCTCTACGGTCAGTTTAAGGCAAGTAAGCACTGCCCACCGCCAGGCGGGAGTCGCACTGTCTTATTGGAGATGCCCCTTCCCTGGTTCCCCGTCCCTCCATGGCTTCTGGCCTCATGCCCCTGGTCCATCTCACATTTTCAGGCGCAGTCACTTAGGAACTTCCCAAACAACTTTAAGAAGACGTACTGGGGCGCGTAATGGTCAGTAACTGTCCTAAGGAGACTTGAATTATCCGAGGTAAGTGATAACCGTCTGGATACAGGCAGAAAGGAGACAGTGAACCATCAAGAAGCTCCTATTTTAAGGCTGAAGGATAGAAACTAAAAACTAAACAGAAAGCAGATGAAATTGCAATGAATGGTGAAGAAAGAGCAGAACAAATGATCAGACTCTATGCCTTGTAACTACTCGCTACAGCCAGAAACACCAAAAACAAAATAGGTGCAGAGAATAAAGTCAAATCTGAAAATTCACATTCATCAGATATTGAGACATTCAGCCAAAACGTTCATCAGAATTTAAATGTAAAGTGGCCAAAATGTCTTCAACTTAAAAAATAAAAGCTTTAAAAACATACTTTAAAAATTAGATATGGTACGTTAACAAATAAAGGAATAAAAGAGATATAAACAGCTATGAAAATACTTCAGTGCAAAGGCAATTTTAAGATCTCTAAAAAAATACATTACAAAGAATTTGTTAACTAAACATACAGAGAATCTGCCCCCCACAGGTATGACATTTATACCCATTTTAGGTTCTTAAAAACGGCTGTAAAAACGCACACACCACTGTTTGCAGGGTCTAGTGTGGGCCACATGCAGGCCGTGGGCCCGCTGCCCTCGGGAGGACTCCCCACCCCAGCCTCACCCCGCGGCCCTGCCGCACTCTTTGGTTTGCGTGTGCTTCGCCTGCTTCCTCCGCGCCACCTGGGTGCCCTGTTCCTGCGGTCAGCTCCTCCCCTCGTCCAAACCAGGCTCTCACCCCAGGAACTGCGCGGCCTGGGCGACACGGGGCGGCCCGGCGGGCTCAGCGCCCGGCCTCGGTCCGCAGGGCATCCAGCGGGCGCAGTGCTTAGCTTCCGGGCGACCCTCCCCTAAAATGCTGTCGGTGTACCTTCTGAAGTTTGGACCTCAAACTGAAATGTTTTCCTTACGGACCATTAAGGCTACATTGAACGGGTTATTTCTAGAAACGGAGATTCCGTTACAGGAGAGCGACAGGGTTTACCGCGCAGCTGCCTGCGGGCGGCGGCATTGCTCTTGGGTTTCCCGGGCTGCCCCGGGGACCCTGAGCCTGGCGCGGAAATGGGGGCCCACACGCCGGAGAGGCCGCTCCCCGTGGGGGTCTCAGCACCGCAGCAGAGGCCGGCCCCCGGCACCCAGACCCCACGCATCCCCGCACACCCCGAAACACCCTTCCCACAACAGCAAACCGGGCCTGCGCCCTCGGAGCGGGAAGGGGCACCTCTCGGAAACTGTGCTTTACGGGCCAGGCCCCCCTAGAAGCAGTGGGGGACAGAGAGGGGGCTCCCCGAGCACGCGGGCAGCACCTCCCCCGGAGGGCGGGGTCGGGCCAGACTCGCCCTGCGGTCAGCGTCACCACGCGCAGGTCTGGAAGGCAGCCGTGGACCGGGCGGGGGGCCGGTCCTGGGGTGTCCGCGGGCCGCTCGGAAAGCAGAGGTGTCGGGCTTGGGAGGACGGAGCAGACCGGACCCCCGCCCGCGAGGCTTGGCCATGCTCCCCGGAGGTCCTGGTGTGGTGGCCGTGCCTGGAGCGGACCGAGACCCCGGAGCAGAAGTCCTCCCGCCACCACGGGGCCGGGGAGGGTAGCGGGCTCGTGCGTGTCCGTCCCGGTCGCCACTCGGGGACGCCTGTCCCATGCGGCCCTTCGCGGCTGGACCCTCGCGTGTGGCCGCCCCTGGGGCCGCGGGTGGCAGAGACGGAGCAGGAGGGGCCCCGCGTCCCCTGCCTTCCAGGGCTCTACGCGGGGCTGGAGACTACAGAGAAGCAAGTGGGTAACTCCCCAGAGGTGGTCCTGACACGGAGCGCGAGATCTGCGGAAACAGAAAGGACAGAGTCAGTCCCGGGACCCCGCGCTGACCCCGTCCAACGCCCGTCGGAACCCAGTGCAGCCGTGGCCCTCGTTGCCCTGGCAGGGGCGCCCCAGAGCATAGCTGGGCCAGACACGGGGGCGGCGTGTGAACCGTCCGTCCCCTCCTTGCGTCCAGTGTCCCGCAGAAAGGGGTGTAAACACGAGGCCCCTCCACGGGCCCCAAGCTGAGTGCGGCTCCTCCCACCGCGCATCTCGCTGGACGCTCTGGCCGCGGTCGGAGGCCCAGGTGGTCAGACTGGATGGGCAGGGAGGGGGAAGCCGGCCCGGAGGTGCCCGCTCTGCATGCTGAAGGCGCAGCTCGACGCCTGCCCCGGCCTGGCTCAGATCCCCTTGTTTATTCCAAAAGAGGGTTTCCCTTGGAGGACCTCTCAGGTGGCGCCACGCCCACCACCGCGGACGAGAATGAAGGCCGTGTTCCGGCGCCGGAGGACGCTGTGGGCCTGCGCACCGCACAGGTGTGAGTGCACGCGCGCTCACACGCGTGCCTGGGTGTGCACCGCGGGCAGCCCTGGGCGGCCGGCCTCTGCGGTCGGCCACTTACCAGGGACGGACCGCACGTGTGGGCAAGCCTCGGCCACCGTGAACCGAGCCACCGGCACCGCACGGCGCAGCTCTGGAGGGAACCCGCGCGGCCCGCGGCGAACACAGCACACGGGCTGCCCGCGGGCGGCCGTTACCTATCCTCCGGCTACTCGCGCCTCGGCCGGGGCTCGCAGTCCGTCAGCAGCGGCCGGTCGGGGCTCGGCGCGGCGTCGGCCGGGGCTGGGCGGCTCGGGCTCCTCTGCAAGGCGAGGACAGACACTGAGCCCGCGCCGCACGCCCGGCTCCTCGGGGACGGCCGACGGGGACGCGTGCGGGAGGCCGGCTCTCAGCGCAGGAGCGGCGACGGTCCGGGCGGGGGCCCTGCCACTCACCCCGACTGTCCGGAAAGGGCGCTGCTCCTGAGGGCACGCAGGCCCCAGCGAGGAGCTCTGCACCGGCCACGCGGTCTGCCTGTCTGTCTGTTGCTGCCTGCCCCTGAGTCCCTGTCTGTCCACCTGCCTTCCTGTCCCTCTGTCTGCACCTGCCTGTCTGTCTGTTCCTGCCTGTCCCTGTGTCCCTGTTTCTTCTCCTCCCTGTCCGCCTGCCTGTCCGCCTGTTCCTGCCTGTCCCTGTCTGCCTGTCTGTCCCTCTGTCTGCACGTGCCTGTCTCTGTCTGTCTGCCTGCCTGTCCGTCTGTTCCTGCCTGTCCCTGTCTGTCTGTCTGCACCTGCCTGTCCCTGCGTCCCTGTCCACCTGCCTGCCTGTCTGTCTGTCCCTCTGTCCCCGTGTGCCTGCCTGGCCCTGTCCCTTGGCCCCATCTCCAGTCAAACAAAAGAATCCTGGCCTGAAGCTAGAATCCGGAGGTTGGGGCGTGGCAGGGCCGCAGGCCAGCGGGTCGAGCATTTCTAGTCGGAACACTGAGGCTTTCTAGTCAAGCGCTATGAGCTTCTCAGTGCCTTGGAAGAAGGGAGCTGCAAGCAGCGGAAAAGCACAGGGTGGAGGTGCAGGTGCCCCTGGCGCGAGGGGCAGGGGGCGAGGCAAAGCGGACCAGCACTGGGCGGCGGCTCTTTTCAGGAAGCACACACAGCTGTGCGTGCACACGGGTGTGGACAGAATACACGCACATGTATATATAGATGCCATACATGTGTGCGCACACACCCATGTTTACATATGAGACCTGGTGGCCTCTGTGGTTCTCACTTTAACTGGGCACATGAAAAGAAAAAGCCACCCATCTCAAATGCAGCATGGAAGCACTAGCCAAGGGCTTGTTCCTCCAAAGTTTTGCCGAAATTGTCTGGTTTTGCAGCAACACCGCATGGACCCTGTGTGTGCTGAGCACTGGCTGCAGGCCCCCCTGAGACTGGCACACCTTGCCATCACAGCGGCAGCCACGGACACACGGAGCTCAGAGCCCTGCGCTAAGCAGCAGAGTCCAGCTTCTGCAAAGGCTCAGAAGCAAACCAGCTCTCAATACACCCCATCAATCGTCAGAGGATTTATTTTTAGCCCAGAGTTGGCATGATTTAACCGGTTTCACAAGTACCTCCTGTGACTTATTAAAATGTTCCTAATAATTTCATCCTAAATGTTTTCAAGTGCACAAACATAATATTATGTAGTTTATTCTAATAAATTTTGATGCACCAGATTAGAAAAATTTTGATTGCCACTAATTACTTGAACTTAAAAGATGAACAATTATTAAAAGAAAAAAAAGGCCTTTTTTTTTTTTTTGCTTTAGGCATTTTCCTATTAAGCAAGCTGCCTGGTAAAGCAGCAATGTGTGACCAGTGTGAGGACACACAAGTGGGGCATCGGGACACAGATGACTGAGAACAGATAAGCGTGTCCTTGAAGCCTTGGCTCCAGGCGAGAAGCCTCCATCCTGGGTGGTGGCCACAGAAAACGGTGTGATGTGACCGCTCAGTGCTCCTGAGAGAGGCACAGATGCTGTTTAAGGCACAGGTGGAGTCTGTTTCTAAAAACAATCAGATATTTTTAAAAAGATAAGAGGGACTTTGGTGAGACAGTTGGCCCCAAACACACCTGTCCCATCCACAGTCCAGGGGCCTGGCCTGAGGTCCCGCCAGTCCTGTGGGCCCCACACGAGGGACAGGGAGGACCTGGCTCTGGGCTCTAGGGCAAGGCCGGCGCCGACCCAGGAGCTGCCCCTGCCGTGCGGAGACAGGACTGGCCTCACGGCTGCCACCCGGCCAGAGGAACGCTGAGCCTCCCCAGAGAGGCCAGGGCGGCCGTGTGGGTGGAGACGGCTGGCGCCCGCGGCCCCACAGGGCCTGTGTGTGCGGCTCCCGAGCTTAACCGTCAGCCCTCTGTGGTCCTCCGATCGAGTCCCAAACATGCAGAAAGACAGAAAATCGTCACCTTGTTCCGTTAGAAAGTCAGACTGCTGGAAGTCTGAGAAAGCATAAAGACGGTGGGCTGCTCGACAGAAAGGCACTGGTTCCTAGTCTGCCGGTCCCAGAGGTCAGAGGTCAGAGGTCAGGAGGCCATGCACATCGTTAAACAAGATTTGGGCAAAGAGGCCGGAAGATGAAAGGAACCAGGGAGGGAAGAGACAAGAAAAGGCAGTGAGTTGGGGACCGTACCCGGAGTCCCTGCGGCCACGGGAGACGTGGGCACGGCGGCCCCTGAGGTCCAGCCCGGCCCAGTGGAAACCTCCCGTGCGCTCCCTCGGGCCCTTCCCTGGGATGGCCCGAGATCACGGAGCAGCTCTTGTGAAGTTGCCTGTCGGGGGCGGCTCTAAGCCCTCTGTGCCCCCTGGCTGGGCACCGTGGGCAGCATCTGAGATCAGCCCCGGGGGTCTGAGAGCTCGCCCACCTGACCAGTCACCTCTGGGGGCGGCCAGTGCGGTGACGGAGGCTCCACCCCACAGCCAGCCGCAGCGGTTGAGGACTAAGACCAGAGGGCCCTGCGTTCCCCAAAGGGGCTCAGTCCCAGGATGGCAGGCGGTGCCCTCGCCTGCGGTCACCCGCCCTCCTGTCACTCACAGCTGCACGCCCCGCCCTCCTGTCACTCACAGCTGCACGCCCCGCCCTCCTGTCACTCACAGCTGCACGCCCGCCCTCCTGTCACTCACAGCTGCACGCCCCGCCCTCCTGTCACCCACACCTGCATCCTGCAGGACTGCCCGCTTCAGCCTCTGCCTCTCAGAGCATCCCTCCTCCTCCCCGAGGGTGCATGGCAGGACGGGGAGAAGGGTGCCAGCTCACAGAGTGGAGGGATGCGGGCTCACAGGGGTGAGGGGTCACAGGGGGAGGGGGTGTGGGGTCACAGGGGTGAGGGGTCACAGGGGGGAGGGGGTGTGGGGTCACAGGGGGAGGGGGTTCAGGGGGAGGGGGTATAGGGTCACGGGGGGTGCAGGATCACAGGGGTGAGGGGTCACAGGGGGAGGGGGTGCCGGGCCACAGGGGGGAGGGGTCACAGGGGAGAGGGGAGCCGGGTCACAGGGGGGAGGGGTCACATGGGAGAGGGGGTGTGGGGTCACAGGGGGAGGGGGTTCAGGGGGAGGGGTCACGGGTGAAGGGTGTGGGGTGAGGGGGTGAGGAGGTGAGGGGGTCACAGGGGTAAGGAGGTGGGGGATGTCCGCTCCCCGAGAGCTCTCTAGAAGCTCCAGGTCACGTCTCTGTTTGAAGGCCGGCCTGGGCATCCTTAGCATCTCACCCATCTCCTGAATCCAGAGTTCAGCTGGTTGGCGTCCCCTTGGGAGCACAGAAAACAACAGCCCTACCTACTCAGGACCAGAATTCCCCAAAATGAGCGCTCAAGTCCGAGCCACACTTCCTCCCTAGAAATAAAGCGACTTTACCTTCGAAGTAAGGATTAATCAAAAAAACCTGTTTAGGTTCACACAAAATAATGTGCCTTTTGTATTGGCTTAATCTTTTTCCTCTTAATCTTTTCCTTATTTCAGGGGCTAGCTGATCAAGTCTAAGCACTGGACATTTAGTTCAGGTGTAAAATCACGTGTCACTGTGGAATTCGCTAGTAACACTGGACGGACCACCTTTCCTGCTGCCTCCCTGCCCACCCCCCGCAGTGCCCCCAGCTGTGCCCCCGCCCCGTGACCCGCCACGCCCCCCGCCCGAGCCCATGCCCCCAGGGCTGCAGCCCCCCGGCCCCCAGGTACCTGCACCCGTTCGGTGGCGCTGGGCCACAGCTGCCTGCACAGCACCTTCTTGAGGACGTCGGGCAGCAGGCTGACGGTGACCAGCAGGACGATGGCCAGCCAGGCGGGGCCGCTGGACAACATCTGTATGAACACGTAGTACATCCTCTGGTAACTGAGGAAGGGCCTGCAGTATCCAGGGAAAGCAAAGCACAGCACGATGGCCAATGAGGAGCCGGCGGAGACCCCTGAGTCCCGCACAGAGGGCCATCTGCCCTGGGGGGTCCACGTCCATCTCTGACAGTCACAGTCCACCCGCTGCTCTCACCACCAGGTCACCAGGGGGGCGTCCCCCCACAGCGCTGCGTGACTTTGCCCTGAAGGCTGGTTAGCATGCGTGAGAAAAGAAGGGCGGAGTCTGTGAGGTCATTGCAAGGGCGGAACAAGCCCCAGAAGTTCAGCTTCAGAACAGCAGGACTTTTAAACATGAAACAGGGGGTTTTGCTCAATACCTATTAATGAAGAGAAGATCGTGTTCTCATCAGCAGAACGGCTAAACACAACCTTATGCCAAAATAATTTTTTAAAATTTCTATAAAAATACAGAGAATGAAATGACTTCCCTGCCAGGTAGGCCAGGAATGCCTTTGGAGACGGGCAGGGAAGTGAGTAACAGTCAGTCCTGTCTGACTCTGTGCGACCCCACGGACCGTAACCCGCCTGGCTCCGCTGTCCATGGGATTCTCCAGGCAAGGATGCTGGAGTGGGTTGCCATGCCCTCCTCCAGGGCATCTTCCCGACCCAGGAATCAAACCTGGCTCTCCTGCACTGCAGGCATTCTTTACCATCTGAGCCACCTGGGAAGCCTTAGAGTTTGGCAGTGACCGCACTAAGCTTGAGTCTCACAGCTTCACGCTCCGAAGTGTCCAGGCCCAGGAGCTGGCCAGGAGGTTTCTGGGGAGCCTTCCTCCTACACAGCCGCTGGGAAAGCTCACTAGAGCCACAGGGATCTCTGGCCAGGACTGGGGTGGCCAAAAATCCAGCGAGAGCTGGCCTGGCTTTCCCGACATGCAATGCGTGGACTGGCCACTGGGGGTCAGCAATGGAGCAGCCTCAGGGTGGACTGGCGTCCACGCAGCAGCCTCCGCGCAGGAACCGGATGGACCAGGGGCCTCTCCCAGGGCTGGGGGCTGCCTGCCCTTCCCCTCAAGCCCTGCTCAGTAGCAGGGAGGCCAGGTGGCCGGGACACTGCTTCTGGCCTCAGGTCTGGGCGGGCCTGGGGCCTGGCTCACTGCCCCCAGCGGCAGCCCTGCTCAGGACGTGCTGCACCTCAAGGTGGGGTGGGGGTGGGGGGCTCACAGGAGCCCCTGCCCGTGTGTGACAGGTGGGAACAGCGCCCAGGGGCCAAGCGGACATGCCCGCCTGTGACGTGACCGGGGGAAGGGCTGAGGAGCAAGGCGGGCCCCCGGGCTCTGAGGGATGAGGAGGAGCTCACCAGGCTGGCCACTTAGACAGGACGGCCTGGGCAGCAGGGATGGTGCGGGCGGAGGTGCGCTTGTGACCAATGCAGCCGCTGCCTGCCCGTCAGGACTGACCGCTGTGTCCGTCTCTGTCCACCCCCAGGCGCACGTTCAGCCGGCAACACAGGGACCACAGCTCTGCGGCCCCTCTGTTTAAAATCTTCCGTGGCATCCTAATGGTCTCTGGGGGAGCCTTCCTGCCGGGCCTGCCTCGGGGCCCTTGAGTGCAGGGCTCCCTTCCTTAGGAACGACTCTGCCTCAGCCCAGGGCCAGCAGCCCAGAGCACACACAGGACGGGGTCAGCGCTTTTCTCCCAAGTTTCTGTTTAAATAACAGCTTTTCTGGAGAAGCCGTCCCCGACCTTTGATCGGTCCCTTCCTGGAGGGTTTGGCCTGTTCGTCCCCCGATTCACTCATGATGTGGCGTGTCTCCCCCACTGAGAACCTGGGGGAGGGGGCAGAGACCACCCTGCCTCGTCCCCGGGGGCCCCTGGGCCCTGACGTGAAGCCCCTCCTGCACACAGCGGGCACGCAAGCCTGCACCCGCACATGGGAACGCGGTGGTGTGGAACGTGAGTTTTCAGGCCTCGGTGAAAGACTCTGCAGGACCAGTGCTGTAACAGTGACTCAAAAACCATCAAATCCGTACCAGGTGATTCCTCCCCAGAGGAGGGAAAAGACGACATAGAACAGCAGCGACCCCCAGATGACAAAGTGGTTCATCCAGGTCCAGTAGTGGGTGTCCAGCGCCAGCTGAGGACAGACAAGGC
>CM035276.1:80401089-80443934 GCA_020226075.1 Hydropotes inermis | reverse complement strand
GAAGCTGCGGGGAACAGGAAGCAGAAACAAAGCCCTAGCTTCAGCCAGAGCGTCTACAGGGGCCTGTGCGGGAGAAACACACCTCGCCTTCCAGAGGAGGGCTCCCCAGGCCCACCCTGCCCCAAAGTGCCCAGATCCCGGGGCGGGCGCGGCCCCTGCTGGAGACGCCACTCCCCAGCACACGGCTCTGGGACTTCTGCCTCACTCTCTGACCCAGGCTGGTAGGATTTGGGACCTTCGTGAAGATACCCCAAGAAGAGTCCGACTTGACTTTAAAAACGAGGTCAGCTTCCCACAGTACACTCATCTGTTTTGGTTAAACTGTGCTTTGACTCTAACGGGGGCTGCTTGCCACATAAAAGCAGTCTAATTCCAGTCCTTTCACAGAAAAGGCTGTGGAATTTCCCTCCTCCCCTGCTGTGTATTTCTGAGCTCGCCCCTCGGGGCCGAGGACACGGTAGCAGCGGGGTGAGGACCCTGGCAGGCCACGGTCAGGGTCACTGGGCAGCTGACCGTGCCTGGAGGAAGCACATGCGCTTCAGGGACGGTACCTTCAGGGTGACCGTGAACACCATCGCCGTGAACACCAGGGTCCCAAACGTCCAGTTTCCAAACACCTGCGGAGAGAAAGTCCAGTCACCTCTCGTTAACACAGACTGCCTCTTTCACACTCAACACAAGTGCCCGAGCACCCCACCCACCCACCGCCAACTCGTCCAGCCCGAGACGCGGGGACCTCCTGGTGTCACGGCAATGGGGGTGGGCCGCACCCAGGCCCCTGGCCCCCGGCTCCAGCAGCGTCCGTGGGCACCCAGCCCTCCCTACAGGCCGCCCTGAGCCTCCCCCTCGGTGCCCCACGAGCCGGACGGGACACCCGGGAGCTGGTGTCTCAGTGGGCACGGTGCCCACTCTACTCCTCCGGCCCATGTTTCGTGCAGACGAGACCTTCAGCCCACGGCCCCACCCGACTCACTCTGTGTGGCCGAAGCGAGCCTTAGGGGAGTACGTCTGTCCTCTTTCCAACTCACAACCCTGAGGGTTCGGACAACAGAGCATGGTGGCACCCTCCTGGGGCGGCATCACCGGGGGAGCCGTGGGACTCATAGAAGGGGAGTGGGGGGAGACAGGACGGAACTGCATGGAGGCCAGGGCGGGCCCGCGGCCGGAGCCCCGGACACACAGCACGGCCCCCTCACGGCCCCGGAGAGACGCGGCTCGGCCCGAGGGAAGCGCTCACGTTAGTCCGGGAGACAACATGGTTCTGGCCCACAGACACAGACACAAGCAGGAGGAAACACGGGGCACGGAGAGTCTATCCTGGGGACAAACCAGCCTCTGGGACGTGATACTTCACAGGAGCTGGCTGACCCAGTTCTGGCTTGTCAGATCTGTGAGCTAGGCCTCTCAGAAAGAGCTCCTGCTCTGCTTTAAGAAAACCCAGAGCCGCAAGCCACAAAGCAGGAGAAGCTGGAACCGTGGTTAGTCCTCAACCAAAGAAACATCCCTGCAGGCAGCTCACTTCAGGTGAGTGTGTGCGCTGCCGGTCTGTGATACGTTTAGTGAGACAGAATCTGCTTAGAGAATATTCTAGAAGAAAAACCGAAGCATTTGGACTTTTGTAGGAATCGGACCTAAGGCCCCTCATCACTTGATTCTTCACTTCATCATCGTGATCAAAACTGGGCTCAGTGGCTCTCACCACAGGGGCGTCTGTCCCGAGCTGGGGGCCACCTGCCTGTCTGGGGACATTGGTGGACGGGGGTCACTGGCCTCCAGCAGGCAGGGGCCGGGGGTCTGGATGGCACCCCACGGCGACGTGCCCAGGCCGAGATCCCCCCAAAGCAACGCTCTGTGTTCAAGGCTTAACACTGGGGGCAGGAAGCCATGTCGGGCGGGCTGCACTGGGCACGCCCAGCAGGTGCACGAGGACGCGGCGCCTGTGTCCTTCCCCTGAAGCTGCCGTTTTCAACCAAAAGCAGAGAGGCGGCAGCTCTGAACCCCCGGGGCCCTCAGCTGGGTGGGCAGGAGCCCCGGGACCAGCCATCTGCCTCCTTACGCCCCAGGCCCCCCCGTCTGCCACCCCTGCTGGGCGGGAACCCCAAGATCCCTTAAAACGCCAGAGAACAGCATGCGTGGGCCCGGGGACAACGTGGGGGGCGGCCGTCCTGGCTCACGGGGACGCGGCCACGTAACGTTCCAGGAGCTCCTCCAGACTTCCCTACCTGCGGGAGAGCCCGGGCTGAGATACTGAAACCGCCCACCCTCGTTTCTGCGCTCTTTAGCGGGGGCTTCACTGGGGTCCAAGCCCCTCTCTCAAAGGGTCGTCTGAGGAGGGGACTCTTCCCAAGTGAGGTCAGTTCCCCAGTCTCCAGTGACGCCCCACGTCTGGTCCGATTTCCTAAAGTAACATTGTGTCCCCATGGGGAGCATCACACGGGGTGACACAGTCATCACACGGGGTGTCCCCGTGGGGGCTCCAGGACCATCGGGGCCGCGTGGGAGGATAAGGAGTGGCGGCCCTGGCCCCCGCAGCCCCCACAAGCAGGTCCCGGTTCAATCCCTCCTCTTCACACTCTTTTTCCTCTGAGACTGAGTACTCTGCAGGGAATTTTCCTGCTCACAGAAGCTGTAAAACCCAGACTGATTCAGTTCTTATGCATAAGACGATTCCATGACAACACATCCTGAAGGTCGCAGTGGCAGGAACGTCTATCACGCTCACAGGACCGTCTGTCACACTCGCAGGAATGTCTATCACGCTCGCTTCACGTGTGAACTCGGACCCGTGCGGAGCCTCGGGCAGCCCTGTGTTCAGCCCGCCAGGCAGGGCCCGGAGGCCGGCTCTCGGAACTTCCTGGCTTCTATTACTGCGCATCCGCCCGGGAATGCCCCACTGTTCAACTGCGGTCACATCACTGTCTTCTCCTCTCATCTGCGAGACTGCGTGGCTCTAGTCTGTGAGGAAAACGCTCCAAACTTGAACTTCTCTGTCTCAAAGGTCATCACCGATTCTATCGTCCTTTCGACAGATCCACGAACATTCCCGAGTCAACAGAGGTCTCAGCGGTCACCTCCTGACCATCCCACCAGCAAGGCGCGGGTCCCTTGGAAGGGCGGCTGCAAGGCTGCCGTCACCGAGCACCCGCTGCCCAAGAGTAAAGGCGCCACCGGCCGCCCGAGGCTGCGCCGGACTCACAGCTCGTCTGCAGCTTGGTTTGAACGACACAGAAGCAGCTGATAACATGTTCTCAGTTCTGTGAGCCAGCCAACCCTCCCACCCGCCGGACACACAGGATCATCTAAGAGTCAGCAGTCTAGAAGAAGACGCCACGTCTGGGTCCCGAGTCCGACCACGGACGCCGTGGGCACTCAGCCCTGAGCCTCTGCGCTCCTGGGGACACAGGCCCGCCCTGGGCCCGGCGGGCATCTTGCCGCTTAGCACTGGTCTCGCTCTCATGCCTCTGAGTCTTTAGGTTGCTCACGGTCCCGAGCACCAGGGACCTGAGGCCCAGCTGTGGACAAAGGCCCGCGTCCAGCACCTCGCTTTGCAGGACTGTCTGCCGGCGGCTTGCTGACACTACTGGGAGTCTCGGGAGCGTCTGCCGAGACAGGCAGCGCATGACCTGCGCGGGTTCTGTCCCCTGGGGCCTCGGAGGTTGGGGTCCCTGCCGACTGGGGGTCTCTCTACCTCCGTCTCCCTTCCTGTCATTGTTCCAGGTTCTAACCAACACTTCTGTCCAAGATCAGCCGAGCAAAGGCACTCAGCTGCGAGGTGCGGGGGAAGGTGCTTGAGAATCTCAGGAAAGACCCTCTGGACGCTGGGATCCAGGTCCTGGAGTGGCTCAGCGCACCCTTGGGAGAGAGAGGCAGAGAAATAGGAACCAGCAGAAGCCCTGGCTCACAGGAAGGACCTCAAAACCACGCGGGCCGGTACCTCTGACCACAGAGCAGCCGGATGACACGCGGCCCCCGCCCAGGTCTGCACGCGAGGCTGCCCAGCGACCCACATCCATGTCCAGGGTGTGTGTCCTGCTCCCACACACACACCCACCATCTGTGGGCTCTCGGGGCAGGGCTCACGTCACCTCCTGGCGTGAGAGCCGGGCTCTTCAGCAGCCTCATGGACTAAACACGCACGCGGGCTTGCTCTTAACTCCCCACCATCGCCCCTGTCTGCCCGAGCATCTGTCTCCTCGACTTTAACTCCAGGAAACCGTCCAGCTGGAGGGGCGACGGCAGGGGGCGAGGGTGACGCCCGGAACCGGGACCTCGGAGCTCGGGACACGGAGTCTGAGCTCTGCAAGATGCACAGGGGTGCGCGCTCAGTGCTGGCCCCAGGGAGAGCCCCGTGAAGAAGCAAAGAGCCGGAGACAGCCCGAGTCAGCCCCCCCACCGCTGGCGGCACCCGAGAGCCACTCAGCAAAAAGTCTCTAAAAGTGGGAAGATTTCCAAGAATTACAGTAAGGCTCTGAAAACCCTCAATTTAGTAAACGCTGGTTTAAGTTACAATGAGAGACAACAGCCCTTTTCAGCCACGAGAAAAAAGAAACAGAGAAATCGACGGGCAAACAAGTTGCCCGGGACACACAGCAAGACTCAGAACTTCAGGCCAAACACGCGGAGGCAGAGATGGGCAGAGAGAGGCGCCCCGTCCAGCAGGATGAGCAGGCGACCCCTGCTCAAAGCCCGTTCCGCTTCATCGCCCCCGTGACACTGGACTGGAAGCAGGACGCCCGGGGCCGCGAGGGGCCGGCCACGGTCAGAGCACCCCCCACCCCGCCCCAGCCGCGCCCGCCTGTGCCTCTTCCTACTTATTTAGGGCAAGGGAAGACCACACAGACCCAGTCAAACGTCACTGACATGGCAGGCGATCCCGGCACGGAAATCCAAGGATGGCTGCCAGCAAAAGCGACCCGGTCTCTGGGCCGACCTTGCTCCTACGGACATGGGGGACTGGCTAACAGCATTTCTACTGACAAAGCACACAGGGGGGGTCACGCTGGAAAATATTTTCGAGAAATATTTTATTCGGAATGCACTCCAGAAACACAGAGGACACGCCCACAGATGTCTTACCATGTGCGTGTTGGTGGTCATTATCTGAGAGTGGGAAGGAAGCGCGGCAGAGGAAAAAAGCAAGATACAAATAAAACAACCCCCAGAGATTATGCAAAAACCCAGAGAGCTGAGTGTCTATCGGAAACTACACCGTGAACTACACATCGCTAAGGAAACAGAACTTAAGCTAAGGACGTGAACAAATGCTACAGGGGGTTAAATACTAAATTATTTCCCAAATTAAATAAGCCACGTCTGGATGACTGAGTTGGACCCCTAGATAAATGACTGACGGTGAACTATAAGCTATAAAGGTTGGACCCGCCTGCCCCGAGAAGGGTGTCCCTGCAGCCGGCAGAGCCCTGCCATTGGGTCCGCTCCACCTGCGGCAGACACCCAGATGCTGACCCCGCCGGCCGTGCCAAGCCTGGGCCATCTCGAGCTTCACCCCAGAACCTGCAGCCCTGTCACCGCAGCCCAGCCCCACACGAACCTGCCCGTTGCTGGTCACAGTCGTGTTTTCAAACATGAAGTAAGCACCGAAGAAAAATACCAGCGCGTCGAACAAGCCTAAGAGCGTCCAGTAGATGAACACGCGCCAGTGCAGGAGCGCGTTCTTGGCGATGTCCCTGAAGGAGGAGAGGTGGGGACACGTGAGCGCCCGGGGGGCCCCGACC
This sequence comes from Hydropotes inermis, assembly GCA_020226075.1. Taxonomy (NCBI): domain Eukaryota; kingdom Metazoa; phylum Chordata; class Mammalia; order Artiodactyla; family Cervidae; genus Hydropotes; species Hydropotes inermis. The sequence goes on along the minus strand of CM035276.1, from coordinate 80,438,199 downwards.
CACGGAGGGCCCCGAGGCAGCAGGGCCAGGGGCCGGGGGTGGCAGGAGGCCGAGGTCCGACCGACACCTGCTCGGCCGAGCTCCAGAGGGGTCCTGGGGCAGCCCGACCATGTACCTGGCCTCCCGGTCCCCGCCTGTCTGTCCCACTCTCGGCAGACCCGTCCCCCCCCACCCACTGACCAGCACACACTGTGAGCGTGAGCTGTGGAGCTGAGGGGGGTGCAGGCGGGCCTGAGGCCTGCACACATGCTCAGGCCACAGGTCACACCGCCTGCCACTGCTCTCAAGACCACACCTGGCCCCGGGAAAGCCTTGGGGCGGCTCACAGCATGCAGCTGTCTTAGCTGAAGCCACCGTGGTCGGATCACAGATCACGGAGCGAGCGACCGTGCAGTGTGACGGGAAGGTCCCAGCTGACACGGGAGCGGCCAGCACTCACTCACCTGCGCTCCCTGGCAGCAGAGGCAAACTGCTTTTCAGACGTACTACCCAGGGACCGTCCTGGACAATCCCTGTTTGAACGCTTTATTCCTCAAAGTGGACTGGGAGACCCCCCACGGGCAGAAAGAGGTCGGGGTCCACACTCCTGTTTCCAGAAGTAAGGACGCAGGGTGCGAGGCACCCCGGCACCCGCTAGGGGCGAAGCGCGAGGGGAGCTGGGCGGTGCTGGGACCCAGGTGTGACCTCTCCTGTGCTTGCCCTGCGCAGGGCAGTCAGATGTCCTCACGGGGTCTCCGGATGAAACCTCCAGGGAGCCTCTCTACTATTTCTTACAACCACAGGCTGAGTGGCTCAGTTGCGTCCAACTCTTTGCAACCCCATGGACTGCAGCCCACCGGCCCCTCTGTCCATGGGATTCTCCAGGCAGGAACACGGGGGTGGGCTGCCGTGCCCTCCTCCAGGGGAGCTTCCCGACCCAGGGACGGAACTCGGGTCTCCTGCTCTGCAGGCAGATTCTTTACCACTGAGCCAGCTGGGAAGCCACAACCACATGTGCGTCTAAAATGTTCTGGAAATAACATGTCTAATTTAAAAAGCCACAATAATGGCAGCACACTGATATGGCCAGAGATTCTGGGGTGCAGTTCTAAAATAGCAGAAGAATCTTTTCCTTGTTATAAGAAGTACTTCTCAGCAGAAAAGTGCACCCCGAGATCAGCTCTGCTAACTTTCTTTCTCCCTGAATGGAACCTACTTGACTCTGCCAGGATCCACCAGGGTCAAGGAGGTAGACACTGTCACCCCAAGTTCCTTCACAAGGATCACAGGGAAACACAAGCTGGCTTAATGTGCACATTTCAAATGCAGCATGAATCCTACGTTTGGAGAATATTCACTTAAGCCACACTGCCTCCCGTGTGAAGTGAAGAACCTTCTGGGGAAGCATGTGTGTCAGCTAACTCTGGATGGTCTGGGGTTTTTTGTTTCTGGTTTTTAAGTACTTCCACCAAGCGTGATCTGCAGGTGCCGGGTCCTTCTCGGCATCCATGGCGCGGAGCCCGCGGTACCTGTAGAGGGCGGGGTCCCTCTTGAGCGTGTCCGTGGTAACATGCTGCTCCATCAGGCTGTAGAGCAGGATGGGGAGGGAGGTGAAGCTGATGTTGTAGAGCGTCAGGTAGGCAGTGTCATACAGAGTCTGCAGGGCCGAGACGCGCGTGAGAACAGCGCCCGGCACCTCGGTGAGGTTTTCGGGGAATTTCTTTAAATATGCACAGGTATATTTTTCCTCTGGAGAGGCCCACAAACTCGAGAATTCTCAAATGCACACAGAGTCACTCTTCTACAGAGACTGAGGGGCCAGGACGTTTTTCAAAAGCATCATGATGTCGGCTGGTCAGGATAAACATCATGGCTGACCACCCCCCCCCCGACCCCGTCCCCCGTCCTACCATTGCAAACTTGCAGCAACAAAAAGCTGCGTGAAAGTTTGCAATTCGATTGCCATCTTCAAGCTTCAGTTTTCTCCGGTCTGGCTGCTTCAGGTAAAAGCGGGTCAGTAGTAGGATGGAGGTCACCTGGCCTGCACACCCCACCATCCACCCTCCGTCCACCACAGCCACACTTGGGGAGAGCGGGTGAGGCTCAGGGGAGCTCGACCTCAGGCCTGATGACTCACCTGCTGTGAAAATCCACAGAAGAACTGGTATAAAAACTGAGGGAAAATGAAGCAGACATTCTGAAAGATAAGCCACATGTTAGTTCAAGGGTGCAGCGTAAGGGGCGTCACTGGGTTCCTAAGAGGCTGGCCTGCGACACACTCCACCCCAGCAAAGCGCCCCTCATCCTCCAAGATGGGCAACGACTCTAAAACTCCTCTCTCACTTCAGGGGCCCCCATGGTGCAGCTGGGACCAGGCCGGTCTCCCCGAGATCGGAGCAAAGGGGAACTCCTAACAGAAATGAGGAGGCACCTTGGGTGTCAGCGTAGACAGGGAAGAATCAAACTGCATAATGAAGGAGGAACTAGTTCAAGGAAGGTGAAAGAACGGCCCTTCCTCAACCTATCACAGTGCGGCTCCCGATGGTTCTACGTTCAGTTCTGAGAGAAGAGGGATGGGCGCCTCCTCCTGGGAATCCTCACATGGACCCCTTCCTTCTACTTGAGGACAAGTCACCCCCGTAGCCTCGGGGCATCATGGCTGGCCAGCCTTCCGTCCAACCAATTACACACCCCGAGACGGTGAGAGGAGCAGAGACAGCCTTCCTACCTTATAAAAGAAGTATTGCACAAGCTCGGATATTCGAATATAGTAAAAATGCCCATGAACAAGCAGCATCTTCTTTAAATGCTTAAACTTGGGTATTGCGTAGTCACTGTTCCTTGCAGCCTGACGACCTTCCTTCCCAATGACGCCTACGAGAGAGAGCGCACGCGCCCAGTCAGCCCTCCTCTGCCCTTGAAGGTGGACACGGGGACCAGCAAAGCGGGGTTAGACTGAGCCGTTCCTGTGGGCTTCCGGCCCTGAACACTCTGCATCACAGGCGTGCCCTAAACGTGCGTCTGAATCCTATGGTCCTGCCTTTTCTGTGTCCCATGGGTCCGGCTGAGGGACAAACCCCGGTCACTGCAAGGGGCAGGGGGGTAGAGCCCAGGGCTTACCGATGCCCACGTGGGCCTCCAGGATCATGCTGACATCATTTGCGCCGTCGCCGATCGCCAAGGTGATAGGGTGCTCTCTCGACAACTTGATTAACTTAACAATCTGGAAAAGAAGTGAATGAAGACTTTGTCATCTCTGTTTTATTTTTGCAAAGGTCATCCACTAACTAGGCAGAAATGACAAAGACGTCAAAGTTAGTCAAGGAAAATGAAACAACTAACTGTTTAGAGTGAATTATTTATTATATGCAGTGCATTTTATCCATACTGGATAAAGTCTTTTGCAAGTCAAAAACGAAACACACTCAAGCAGAAGCAGCTGAGAAATGATCGCAGTGATATGAGCTGAGCAGGCTGAGGGGAAGGTTGAGGACAGAGACAAGAAACCCATGGACCCATTTTCAGGGGCTGCCCCACTCACTTAAACGTGGGAGAGACAGATTTAAATACAGGTGGGGGCAGTGTGTGAACGCTGCACTCCGTTAGAAGATGGTGCTATGCCAAGTTGCCTTGTATCAAGCATCTATTTTTTTTTAAATAAGCTGTTCTTTCAACTTTCAAATTTGTCATGTGTGCAAAACCAAATCTGACAGCTCAATGCAATAATTTCCAAATTTTTAGTCTGTTTCTTTACAGTCTTTTTTCCCCCTATTTATGTGTATAAGGATAATGTTCCATGATGCAAGACAGAAAAGATGAGGGAAAAACTATGGCTTGTCTTCTTGATTCAAGACTGAAACACTAATTGGTATCAAAGTTTGAGAAGTCACTTAACAACCCAAAAGGTAACATGTGAAGACAAAACAGTACCCTTTGTTCCAGTCCGGACATCACTACACTAGGATGGATGCAGCTCGAGGGCATGCCTGGGCCTCCCGCAGACCACCCCCAGCACGCCTGGGCCTCCCGCAGCCCCGCGCCCAGCACGCCTGGGCCTCCCGCAGCCCCGCGCCCAGCACACCTGGGCCTTCTGCAGCGGGGCCATCCGGCAGCAGAGCACGGCGCTGCAGTTCCGGCAGATGTCCAGGAACAACTCGCGGTAGTTGCTGGAGCTCCCGTCCTCCCGAGGCTTCATGATCAAGGACAGCGCGGCTCCATCGATGATTAAACCGTAGTCCTGCATGTCGGCGGAGAGTCTGTCAGGTCACAGAAACCAGAAATGTCTCTCAGTAACCAAGTCCAGAGATTCAAGGAGACTGGCTACTCTGGGGGACACCAATCGACGCTACAAATTCAGGAACAAGCATTAAGAAAGTAGGTTTTCTTGTTTTGTCAATAATAAGACAGTCTAGACTCGTGGCTGCAAGACCTCTGACTGCATTTTAAAATTGAATGTGAACTTAATGTTCTCACTTCACTGGGGCAAAGCAAACCACAGGTGTAACCGTGGACTCCTGGCAGGTTGCGGCGCGACAGAAGGAGGCGTCTGCCCCGCCGTCCGGAGAGACGGGCCTCTGCTCCCGACCCCCAGGCCTCAGCCCTCAGCCCAGAGGGCCTTGCTACTCAGCCTGTCTGGGGAAGAACGTGGTCATGACACTTCTCTTTGCTGGGTTTCAAAATTACAAGGAACATCTCTAAGCCCCAAAAGGAATCCTGCAGACCAGGTAAACGGCAATAGCTTTGTACTATTTATGAATGAATAATTTTAAATTCGTATATGACTAGAGAGCCCCCTTTGCTTTTCCTGAGTTAATGAAAATTTAAGTTCAAATGAAGTCTAATCTCAGATTGTACACCTAAGACCAGCAAGGACAATGTTAATAAAATGTGAATTAATTGGTGAACATTCTTGGAAAAAAACAACTCTTGGGTATACACCGTTTTATCTTACTTGACAAACGACCATGTGTCATTGTCCCCCCACCCCTACTCCGGCAGAGGCCCCGAGGAATCCATAGTGCAGCCCCCGAGTGTTGCGGAAATTGGTGGGCACTGCCCCACGCACAATGTTGTGTAAATCAACGAATCAAGCCTCTCTGTATCCTTTGTCAGCAGTCTGCAAATGAACATGGGCGCACACACACATACCCTCTACGCAAAAAGACACCATCACGGTTGCTGAAAAGACAAGGCTCTGGTCTGGATCCCGACCACGAGATGCTGGCAGAGGCCAGAGGACAGAACCGTGTCTGCCCAGGGGAGTGCGGGCCACCGCCCTGCCCGTGGAGGCCACCCGCCGCTGCCCGCGGCCCGGACCCCCGCCTACCCCGAGAAGCTGTCCCGGGTGAGGCTGGCGCTGCAGCGTAGCACCGTCTTGCTCAGCTCGAAGAGCACGTCGTGGAGGCTCTGCTCCTCCAGCCGCTTGGTGGTGACCTCGAGCAGCTGCGTGTTCCTGCGGAAGAGCTTGCAGGCGTAGCAGGTGGCGGCCGCCGTCTCCATCTTGTCGCCCGTGAGCACCCACACCTTGATGCCTGCCTTCTGCAGCGCCTCGATGGTGTCAGCCGCCTTCTCCTGCAGCCTAGGCAGGGGGCACGACACATCTTCATCAGCATGGACCAGAAAACCAAGCCGGAGAAGTGCAAGGACTTGGGGTCTGCTACCCTGTCTTCATTTTCACCCTCGAGTTAAAAAGCACCCTGGTGCTGACCTGTGATTTACTGTAAAGGACTTGGAGCTATTCCCAGGCAGCTCAGATGACAAAGAATCTGCCTGCTACACCCCAGGTTCAACCCCTGGGCCAGGAAGATCCACTGGAGAAGGAAACAGCTACCCACTCAGGTATTCTTGCCTGGAGAATGCCATGGAGAGAGGAGCCTGGTGGGCTACAGTCCACGGGGTTGCAAAGAATTGGATATGACCGAGCAACTAATACTTTGACTTTCACTTTTCACATTAGCTTTTTACAACAGAACGCTTCCTGATACCAGATAATCCACGGGGATGAATATTAAGGAGCAAAATGGCATTTGCCAAGCAGACGGTTCCCTGGCTGGACTTGCTGCTCACAGAAGATTCTGGGCAATTATAAGGAGGACCCTCAGAAACACCAACAGAGAAAAGTCAGAACCAGGAAACAGGGCCTGGCAAAGAGGGGACAGTCACCCCCTTTTCTTTGCACATAAAATGTCCTAATTTTGCCACCTGGCCAATTGGAGCCTAGGTTCCCCTAAAGAACGTGAAACGGGAGGATGCCAGCCGCGCCCTGGGACTGGCTGACTGGCGTCACAGGCTTCCTGAACATCAGACGCTGCAGGAAGCACTTGTCTGAGATGTCTTGCCTTTGCCGAAACCTCACAGGAGGAGGACCGCGTGATGGCCCTGTTCTACACGTGGAGAACGAAACTCGCAGAGTTCACACAACGTGTATGAGGATAGACGGCCCTCTTGACCTTGGTCAGGCTGTCCCGCCATCCACGGAAGTCTGGCCTCAAAGCCGTGCTCGCCTCATGGTGGAGGCTGGGCGGGGGAAGGGAGGGCTGCCCTGTCTTCTAGGTCTTAGAGGCCTAGCTGTTGACAGGTGTGTATCCAGGATGTGTCCTGTTTCCGTTCAGTGCCGAGAGGAAGGGAAGAAAAGTATTCTAACTGGGATGATCTGGTTAGAACATGGGGGAAACTTCCTACTATTCTAGACATAGAAAAAAAAAATCTGTGATTTTGTCAGAGGCATCTGTAAAGGTGCTGGCTAGAGATTTTAGAAAACTGACTCGTGGTCAAATAGAACCACTTCAAAGCCACCCCCGCCCAGGTCCCGGGGGCCTGCTCTCAACATCCTGAGGTCCCAGCTCCCTACTGAGGCCAACAGCTCCCATGGCCCTTGAGAGGCCCTCAGCTAGCAAGGGTCCCTCCACCCATGAGAGCCTCCCCCTCCCCCCTACTTCCTCCAAGGACCAGTCCCCCTCCCCAGACAAGCAGCCCCCTCCAGAACACCCTCCTTGTCCTCACACACGACCCGTCACCAAGCTGTCCTATGACCGCAGCTGCTCTGTGCTGAGACCTGCTTCCAGGAGCAGAGAGGTCAGGACTTAAAACAAGAACAAAACCAGCCTGTCGGCCAACTGTCTGCTGAGACTGAGGACCCGGGGAATGCCGACCCCCAGGAAAAACAGAGGTCTTGAGATCAGGATCTGAATCCTGGACCAATACAGACTTTTACACTCTTACACTGAGGGGCTTCCCTGGTGGTCCAGTGGTTAAGAATCCGCCTGGTAATGCAGGGGACACTGCTTCAATCCCTGGTCCAGGAAGATCCCACGTGCCGTGGAGCAACTAGGCCCGTGCACGGTGACTAAGCCTGTGCTCGAGAGCCCAGGAGCCGCGACCACCGAAGGCCCGGCGCTTCCAGCCTGCGCTCTGCAGCCAGAGAAGCCACCGCAGCGAGACCCCACTCGCTGCGGCCAGAGAATGCCCTCGCAGGCGGCCACGCGGCCCCCGCACGGCAAGCGTAAGTCAGTGTTGGATAAACACATACTCTCACACTCGATGGGAAACAAAGCTGAGCAATTTCCTGACGTTTCTGTTCCACTCTTCTAGGTTAGGATGTATGTTTTTCCTTTTCTTCAAAATAAACTGTAACCTAACCCTTTCACTGTGTCCTTCAGACAACACAGTGGACAGAGGGCCCCTTCCTGTCCCTCATGCAGAGTTGGGACAGGTCAGCCCTTCCCGTGCAGAATCGTGAAAATCCGTAGCTGGTAATCTGAGCAGCTATTATGGTGGGGTTTTGCAATCTTCTATTTCATTATTTTAAATTTCTTCAGTGAGTCATGATAAAAACTGTTAAGGTCTAAAATGTTTACACTTATATTTGGAAAGAGCTAGAGACTCATTTAGGAAGAGTATTAGTTACTGATTCCATTCTAAAGAACTGAAAAACAGCCCTGTATCTCGACTGTTCATAACTAGTGTGGAAATGCTGGCATTCCTGGTTTCTTCTGGCAAAATGTGACTTAACAGGCCTCTTACTGGTGGAAAGTCAGGGATCACCCAGGCCTGAGCCCTGACCCCTACCCAAGGCAGCTGGAGAGCCCGCCCAGCCCGACGATGCCCCCGCGACCCTGGGTGGCCCCGCTCCCCCTTCACACATCACGATTTCTGAGAGCAAGCACAGTGCGTCCTCACCGGTCCTCCACGGCTGTGGCGCCGAGCAGGATCAGACCTGTTTCTATCTGCTCGTAGGCTTCGGCTAATTTCTTATCCCGGTCCTGAAGCGCCACCTTGGCGGCTTGCAGCAGCTCGCAGAGGTCTTCGTACTCTTCTGGGACGAGCCTCTTGTAGGCCACACACAAGGTCCGGAGCCCCTCCTGCAGGACACACAGCGGCCTTGCCCGTGAGCCCGAGCGCCACTCCCGGAAGCTCCCCCGACATCTGCTCTGCAGCTGAGGTGACGAAGCGCAGAACCAGAGACCCCCGCCCAAGTGCCAGTCACCTGTGGCTGAACCGCTCACTAGCACGATAGAGACACAGGCATGATCGGCTGCCAAGCATTCCAACTGGTTAGCGTGAGAACACAGAACACAAACCAGGGCCATCGAAAGATAAGCCTTTAGTAATAAAAGACAAGAGGATAATGATCCGGAGTTGTCCCAGAATGTAGAATTGGAGTGAACGGTCAGCAGAAGCTTTAGAAATAAATAAAACCTTGTTTGTCAAGGCAGACATGGGACTTCCCCTCGTGGAAACATGCTCTTCTCTACTCCTCCTGCTAAGTACTGATACTATCAAAACCATAGACACTGTATATAAAACGATATTGATGCACAAAACCAGACAGACATATTACAAGGAAAAAAAATTACAGTCACGAGCTCTCACAAACATAGACGCAAAGGTCTTCAACAGAATGTCCGTAAGCTGAATCCAACAGCATGTCCAAACGATCATTTACATGACCAAGTGGGATTTATCCTAGGAATGCAAGGCTGATTCAACATATGAAAATCAATGTAATATATGACACAAACAGAAAAAAGGAGGAAAAACTCATATGATGACTCAACAGATGCAAAAAAACCCAAACCCCAGCATCTGACAAAACCCAACCCCTTTGCATGATTTTTGTTATTTTTCAGTCGCTCAGTTGTGTCCGACTCTTTGTGACCCCATGGACTGCAGCACACCAGGCTTTCCTGCCCTTCACTATCTCCAGAGTTTGCTCAAACTCATGCCCACTGAGTTGGTGATGTCGCTGAACCATCTCATCCTCTGTCGTCCCCTTCTCCTGCTTAAACCACTCAATAAACTAGGAGGAAAGGAACTTCCTCAATCTTATAAACGCCACACACGGAAACTCAGCCAGCGTCATACTCAGTCAGGAAAGAGTGAAAGTTATTTCCCCTAAGGTCAAGGACAAGATAAGGATGACTGCTTTCCCACTTCTGTTCAACGTGGTGCTGGAAGTCTTAACTAAAGCAGATAGGCAAGAAAAAAAGGCATCAAAGTTGGAAGGGAAGAAATAAACTTACCTCTGTTCTCAGATGATAGAATTTTATACGTGGAAAACTCAAAGGATTTCATACACAAAAACGCTGGAACTAATAATAGACATCTCAGTAAAGGTGCAGAATATAGAGTCAGCATACAAAACCAGTTGCATATTCTATACACTAACTATCCAAAAAGAAAACAATCTAAAAAGGAAATTGAGAAAACAATTCCACTTATAATAGCATCAAAAAAAAAAAAAAAACCTAAGAATGAGTTAAACCATGGAGGTGGGTGAAGAATTCATAGACTGAAAACTATAATACATTGCTGAAAGAAGTCATGGAAGACCTAAGCGGATGGAAGGTGTCCTGTATTTATGAATTCCAAGACAATATTCCCATGATGACCACACTATCCAACATGAACTACAGATTCTGTGCAACTCTGATAAGAATCCCAATGGCATTGCGTGGGAATGGGAAAACTCGCCCTAAAATTCACATGGAACCTCAAGGGACTCAGAATAAACAGCAATCTTATAAAAGAAGAACAAGGCTTAAAGATAGATTCACGGTTCCTGGTTTCAAAAGTCACAGGAAAGAAATAAGTAACCAAAACAGTGTGGTCTCAGCATAAGACAGGCAGAGACCGACAGAACAGACCAGGGAGCCCAAAAGGGAACACTTGCATATGTGGCTGCATGACTTTTTACAAGGACGCCAAGGCTGTCCAACAAGGAGAGAACAGTCTTGTTCAACCAATGGTCCTGAGACAAAGCTCTGATGACCTAAGAACAGACTGAGTACTCGCTTCAGGTGAAATGTGGAAGAAAACCGAACAGATGAAGTTACAACACAAAGTGCCAGTCCCTAGAAATCCTCGGGAGGAAGATCTCCCTCCAACAGCATCATACTGTGTTTGTCATTCTGGACGCAACACACCCCTCTCCAGCCACCAAACGCCAATGGAAGGCTGCGGGGGGTGGTGCCCCCCTGGAGAGGATGCAGCTGGGCCCCCCGCAGTGCGCCCTCCTGCCGCCCAGCAAGAGGGCCCCCCACCCCCCGCCACGGGAGAAGAGGCACGAGGACCCCCCATTCCCCAGCGTCTCACCACCGCGTTGCGCTCCACTCGGGATTGGATCTGGTCCACTTTGCCTTCTATCACTCGGGGAAATATGGAGGAATCTGCTCCTTTGCAAAACAGGTAAATTTCTCCTAGAAAACGAGGTGAGAAGACTTTCATTGACTCACACTATAGGGAAGACAGAGATATCTTTCAAATGATGCTTTTATTTAAAAACAAAACCGGGGCACCAGTGCCGAGGTTGTTGTAGAAATGTCGACGGACCAGTTAACCTGTGAAGCCGGGAACGTCAAAGCCACAGACTCCTGCCCCCGCAAAGCCTCATCTTATTCCAACACCACCAGCATCTCAGGGAAGTCGGGAAGAAGGACAGACACTGGCTCCAGGCAGCCTTCCTCCCGTCACTTCCACCAGCGCCCTGGCAGGGATGTGAGTGAGGGATGCACTACCACAGGACCGGGCTGGGGCTTAGGCGCAAGGACACGGGGCGGCCAACCCCACATGGGCGGCGAGCTGCTGGGCGCCGGGCGTGGGCATTGGGCCGGCCTGTGTGCACCAGTTACGAGACGCATCTGCGGTCCTCTCCTCCCCCACCTGCCGCCCGTCAGCGCTGGGGGCACACTCCTCCCCCTTAGCCAGGTCAGGGGGGATGGGACACGGCACCCACGCCGACCACGGGTTGCTGGCATCGGGGCCCCTGTTTTATGAGGAATGTCCTGGCCTGCAAAGCACACAGCTCTGCTCGTGGGAACACCAAGGGGCTTGTCTCTGGGGCCGGGGTCTCTTCCGAATTTGTCTTCAGACAGAAATCTGAACGCCGAGGAGAAGCCTGCACACTCTCAGCCCTTGACCCAGGACTCCTGGTCGTGCGCCCGCCCGCCTGGCACGGAATCCTTGTGGGCACCAGTTGTGGTTTCCATGCAATGCTCACACGTCACATGACACAGAACAAGTTCTGTGGTCCAGCCAACTCTGAATAGTGATGCAGCCTTGAACAGTAATTCTTTGTCCTAGAAAAATCCCGGAGGACTCACGGTAATGGCTTGTGAACGACTGAGATTCCCCACCGTCCTGACCTGTCTTCCCTCTTTACCGCTGGAGTGTGAGATGTGTTCAGCCTGAAGCTGTGGTCAAGCAGAGAACATCCGGAGTGCAAGGCGACGTGTAAGGCCTAGAGAAGACACCCCTGGGCAGCAGCTCTAGCTCCTGCTTCTCCGGGCTTGTAAAGGTCTGAGAGGTGATGCCCCAGAGCAGGGCCCGCACGCGGCGCTGTGACTGGCAGTGGTGCCTGGGCTCGCGCAGTGCCCGCAGCTGCAGCAGCTCCCAGCGCGGGCCGCTGAGCCCCAGGCCGCTGAGCCCCAGGCCGCTGAGCCCCAGGCCGCAGGCCTCTGGTCTCCGACCTGCCCAGGAGGCTGTCACTCCGTGTGGCCGGTGTCAACGCGGGGGAGGAATCACTGCTTAGAGAACAGCTTCCTTAATTAATGGACAAGGGGATGGCAGCACACTCCAGTATTCTTGCCTGGAGAACTCCATGGACAGAGGAGCCTGGTGTGCTACAGTCCACGGGGTCACAAAGAGTCAGACACAACTGAGTGATTAACACTTCCACTTTCACACTTTCTTTAAACAGTCAGCGTCTGTGGATTAACTACTGCCGTGGTGGGCTCCGATGCCCTGGCCTCTCCCATGAAGCCCCCAGAGGTGCCCCAGGAAATCTCCTCAAGGAAAGGACTTTCAACAGCTCAGTCGCTGACGATGCAAGTCTTTCCCATGCCCCAGTGCCTGCTCCAGGCTCAGCCACGCTGTTCATGGCCGAAGTGGAGCTGTTTGTGAAGACGCCATATTCCAGCCCCGGGTACCAGGGCGGAGCTCCGGGCGGTCCAGGAGACGGTGCGGACAGGGCTGGATGGTGTCTGAGCAGCAGGGGTGTCACTTCCCGCCGCGGCGGTCATGACGGCCGGCTCACGGACTGTCCCCAACACGGTTCACCTCCTAGACCTCACATCTGTGCGGGGGGAGTCACTGGACAAGAAGCCTGATGGTGTGAACTTCTGCAGCCGAACACCTTCGCCCTGGATAAGCCAAGTGCTGCCCAGAGGCAGCGGGGGCAGCACGGGTGCCCGGGGACTCGTCTCCAAACACGATGGGCAGCGCGCTTCCCATGCCCTCCCAACCCCGTGGCCATGAGTTATGGGACCATCGACATAAAGTGCTTGAGCTTTCACAGCGTCACTGGTGTGAGTCTCGTGGGTGGAGCCGTCACGTCTGACAACCGGTTGGAGGGGAGGGAGTCCCGCGGGTCAGAGAACGAGCCCCAGCTGGCCGTGTTCCCCAGGGCGTGGAGCGTGGTTCCCAGGGAGCGGCTGAAAGATGGGCTTCAACACCCCCCCCCCGACGTCCCCACCAGCTCGGGAGACAGAGCAGGCACTTCTGGTCAAAGCGGTGTGAGGACCATGTTGACATGGAACCCTCCCACGTGCCCTCGGACCGTCTTCAGGCGGGCTCTGTTTATAGTTTCAGGGCAGCGTCTCCGTCTGCCTGCTCGCCGGGCAGGATTCCAGAGAGACAAACATAGCCTGGTATGGTCTAGTTTCAAGAAACAACAGAGAGTAAGATCCCACGTCGCTTGGTAAGATGCCACGGAAGCCGAGTTAGCAAGCGGAGTCCGGCAGCATCCGCCGAGCGCTCGGCACTGAGGTGGCGGGAACGCTGCTGACCAGGTGTACCCCCCATTCAGGACGCTTGCAGCCCAGAGAGGACGGGAGCAGTCACAGCTCATCGGGCCAAGGAAACCATGACGGCCTCTGACAGGTGGTCGAGGAGACGTCCTGGGAGAGGGTCTGAGGTGGAGAGCCCAGACCGGGGAGGGTCTGCGGACGCGGATGGGGTGGGGGACCCAGGACACAGGCTGCCTTGTGTCTAAACTGAGGGGCAGGTGAGGAGGCGCCCTGAGGATGGGTCACCAGACTGCCCCTCAAGGGAAAACCCAAGGATGACTAAGCCAGCCTGAGATGCTGGGGCCTAAATAGGGCTGGAGGTGAACAGCCAGTGCAGGTTTATCTGTGTTTAAAAGGGAGGACAAATGGTTAAATCCTTAGAGCCTCACTGAGTTTAGGCATCAGAATAAAGCACAGCCACAATGGACCACTTGACAAATCAAAGGGAAAGAAATTTCTACCTGTAGCAGACTTGACAATTACACTCATTCGCCTTCTTACTGAGTCGAAACTCAAAATTTCCAGCAACTCAAACCTGAAAGAGAGATTGAAAACTCGTTTTGACGACCACCTGGCTCCGTGAGTCACGCATCTGGGTGACGGCCAGCCTCCCTGCGGGTGACACGGCCCCTAGAGGAGTGGGTGGGTCATCGGCCCATCACAGCCGTGAGGCTGCCCGGCCGCACCAGGTGGTGATGGCCTGAGACGGGCTCTTGCCTGCCTGTCCAGCTGGCAAGCGGGAGCCGGACAGCAGCATCACTGCCCTCCCTGGGGTCACACCAGGGCGCCCGGAGGCCCCCACGTGCTTTGGGGAAGAGCCACGGCTGACCTTGGCTGGAGAACCCAGAAGCCCCTTCTGGAGTCAGGGGATCACCACCTCCCCCACACCCTGGGAGTCTACTTTTCCAGAACAGAAATTTAAAATCCCGTTCTTTGAGACCATCATCACCAAATGTTATATTCCTTACCAACTGCGCCATCTCCGTAACAGCCCACTAATGCTTATTTCCCAAGGAGAAATGGACAACCCCGCTGTCCGTCAAGTCACAATCGAGACACCACATGTCTCTGGGACCAGCACTTTTAGGCTGGACAGCCCCTGAAGGTCAATATGGAAAGTGAAACATCCCCCGTCCATCTCCTGCTCAGTGCTTCTACAGGACCCCACATTCCACAGCCTGGAATGGGCTCCGAGGATGCTGGACCCCGGGGCCGCTGCGGAGGGAGGGCTCACATCTTCCCTCTTGTGGGGGTCAGAGCATGGCCGCGGGGTTCGGACTAGAAGGGTCCCGAACTTCAGCAGTAAGACGGGCCCTGCATGGCTTCACCCGAGCCTGTCGGACGGTCCACCACCACCTACCCTCTCCTCTAAGCATCCGACTCAGACTCTCTGGGCGTTCTGGCGACTTCTTGGGGTCGTTACCGAGAAGAGGGAGGAAGCGTCATGGGAGGAGCACAGAGACTTTGTGTTTTCTCCGGTGAGAAAACGCTGGGAAGACAGTGCTACATTCCCCTCCCACCCAGTGATGCCCTCACCTCTCGACGTCATTGTCCCGGTTCAGCAGCTCCATGTAATTGTCCTTCAGCCTCAGGTACGTGAAGCCAAACCTGCGGGGCAGACGGACCCGGGGTTAGTGTGGACCTGTTTCCACCCCACAGGTATTTCTCTTTCACACTTTGGGAAAGCTTTCCTTTTGGAAAAGAAATGCTTCTAGTAAAACGGAGACTGTAGGCTGCATGGCCAAGTCAGTACTGCATTTATGCACTGTCTCAAAACGTTCTCCACGAGAACTGGCCATGGGAATGGCCGCTCGGCGCTTCACACGTGATGAGCTGCTTCCTACTGGTGACTCTGACGGGCAGCAGGTCTGCGGACTGGGCCCTGTCTCTACTATCGGGGCGGCCCTTCAGAAGTTGGTTATGATGTCAGAATTAGGACTTGGGAGCCTGTCAATCTCCAGGCGGATGCTCGGTCTACTGACAAGGAAACCACAGCCCAGCTCAACATGGGGCCGCAGGGTGCTCGACTCGTGACCTCCATCCAACACCGGCACGCACGGGAGCTCTGCCCACGCTGGCCCAGAGACGGGCTAGGGGAAACAGGCCTGGCTTCTGGACGCAGTGAGCTTAAGGGAGGTGGATACACGCTCGAGCACCACAGTGGCCTTGACAGTACGAAGACGCTGGGGCCTGCGGGTCAGGGCCTGCTGGCCTGGCGGGAGCTGGCTGCTGAAGGAGAGGCAGCTCGGGGGTGGTCTCTATGACTGAATGTACCTTAGTGCCTGAACGCTCGTTTTCCAAGAAGACATAAGGCTCACTCGCTTTGAAAAATCTCCCCTGGGTATGCATGAATATGTATGTTGGATACACAACATACACACCTGATATCACTTTCAAATTGCAGGGGAAAAATGCAGCATTTAGTCCATGACAAAAACATGGTTCCAATAGACTAGAGGTGCCCGATGTTCGTGCTCCGAGGGCAGTGAAGGGGGAGGTTAGTGCCTTCACTGATTTTTTTAACTGAAGGGCCGTTGACTCAGACTATGGTGTGAGTTTCAGGCGTACAGCGGTGTGACTAGGTTCTTGCCACAGCTCATATTCTGCTGCAAGTTATTATGAGGTTCTGGGTTAGTCCCCTGTGCCCTGCTGCAAATCCCGCACCTTCGGAGTTAAATCAGGGTCCTCGGTGATGAGAAAGGAAAGACTTGAAATTACACAACTGGAGAGAAGTGTTTTCCCAAGTGTTTGCGTGGAGCCCCGTGTCATGAGGCAGCAACAACTCCCAGAAAGAGACCTGAAGGAGATGGCAGGACAGGACTCACTGGAGTGAGGCAGTGAGAGCCCCAGCATCCAGCCCAGCCCTTCTCATGCTGGGTGACTTTGCGGAAGCCGCTTGACCTCTCTGAACATCAGCTTTTTAGGATGGATGAGGAAGACTTGTCACAGGGATTCTAAGACTGCATCTTAAGAAAGCCTGTGAGTGTTTGCAATGCCTCTAGTTACTGTAGAAGTTCGGAGGGAAAACCACCATCTGAGACAGCACGAAGAACCCACACCCACTGCCGCGGGGATCAGAGCGCAGAGGCAGCGATCACCTGGCCCCCACCCTAGTGGACCGCCCCAGCCCCGGGGCCTGGTCAGGACGCTGCCAGGACACCTCCATGGTGACGGCGGGCGGCGCCCAGAGCACCCCCGCTTCCAGGGCCAGAGCCGCCCGACACGCACCTCTGGACGCCCTCGACCAGGGCCACCTCGTCGGGCGAGGACGAGATGTACGCGGAGCGCCTCCCCGAGTCTGGCGACTTCCGGGGTCCGTCCACTTCATCGCCGTCGTTCACCTGGATGGTGTGGCACAGACAGAGGGCCCGGAAAAACAGCTCCTCCCGCTCCTGAAACACAGCAGGACCCACGGCTTTCAGCACGTCCGCTTAAGAGAAAGGAACCCAAACAGACGACGACAAATAACAAGGCGGGCCTGCAGCCGCCGGGGTCGGGGAGTGTCAGCTCTGCCTCTGGGGGCGGCCGCGGAGTCCAGGCCAGACAAGACGGACGTGGGCTCAGGGAGGCGGCAGGTTCAAGTTTCTGGAGGGCCTCCTGGGTGACCGCTGACGAGGGTAATGGCCCCTCCTGGAGGGAGAGACCTGGAGCCACGGCACCAAGCTATGTGTGTATGTGCCCATGTGCGTGCGTGTGCACAACCGTAGAGCCTGTGTGAGCACGTATGTGTATGTGCGTCCGTGTCTGTGTTCCTGTGAGTGTGTCCATGCGTGAGCATGCAGTCTGCAGGGTCCCCGACTCTCAGCCCACAGTGACCCAGCTCAAGTGCGACGCGAGCTGCCTCCAGCCCCGACGCGACGGCCGGATTCACCGGGGACGCCTGAACCCACGTCTTTTCTTCCTGCGAGTCACGGGAGAGTCGGTTCTGTCCCAGGCCCAGGACATGCCCGAGGGAAGGAGGGGCGGGACGAGGGCGGGAAGCATGACACCTACCCGCCCGCTGGTGCCTGGGGAGGCGTCGATCATGTCGATGGCGGAGGCGTCGGGGAGCACCTGGCCGTTGCAGACGGCGTGGGGCACGTACACGTGGCCCTCCACGCAGCACTCCTTGAACTCCATGTTGTTCTCGGTGAGGGTGCCCGTCTTGTCCGTGAACACGTACTCCACCTGCAGACGCGGCTGTGCTGCCAGGCTGCCCCCGAGGGGCTCGGACCCCCACACGGCGCCATCCCCCCGCCACGCCCCACCGAGCTCTGTGCAGGACGGGTCCTGGTTATCACGCCCACTTGGCAGGTCAAGACAGCGCAGAGCTCAGGCCCCAAGCTGGCAGCCGGGAGCAGCTCAGCCGGGGGTTGTGAACTCTCTTTATGCCAGAGACTGAAGCTGTCTCACTCTGCCCGCCCCGACAGTGATGACCCGGGGCCGCGAGGACTGAAAAGACGGCTGGGGGAGCTGAGGGCTCATTGCCGATTCACCCCAACTCAGGCACTCAGAACCCGGAATCAGCCCTGCTTAGAAAGGCCACGGGTGAGCCGGTGTTGGCGAGTGAACGTCACGAGTCTGCCTAACTTGTCGACACAGAAGCACCCCCACTGTCACACGAATAAGGGGAAGCCGCTCTGCTGCCGTCTTTTGGGTGTCAGTCATATCTGCTCAGGGATGGCAGCGTCCCCCTCTGAGCACCCAGGGGGTCTGCCTGCAGGCTGAGAGCCACGTGGCCTCTGGAAGCCCGAGGATGCAGGTGTGAGGGGCTCCCCCACCAGCCAGAGAGAGAAGACCATTCTGGAGACACTGACCTGCCCCAGCTCCTCGTTCAGGTCTGAGGTGTTGACCAGCGGCCCTTCCCCCATCTCCTCGTCAAACATCTCCTCGTCCCAGGTGATGAAGTAGGAGCCGAGGAATTTCTGCATCTCCACGGTGACGTACATGGACACAGGGATGATGTAGTTGAAGAGAACCATGAAGGCCAGGAAGTCCGTGAAGGCCCTGAGGAACTGAGACGGCGCAGCGCGGTCACGGCCAGCACGGCGAGCGCTGGAGCTCAGCTCAGCGAGTGCTGTCTGTGGACACAGGCGCTGCGGACCCCAAGGGGAGGGCCGCCTGGGGCCTCGGGGCTGACTGCTCTCCTCTGTCCGCCCACGTCGGCGCCGAGGCTGGCCCCACACCCGTGCTGCCGGTGGGGGCGGGGGCGGGGGCGGGCCACCTGTGAGTCACACCTGGAGACAGTGGGGCCTCCCTCCGAGAGCCCGGAGGACACCCGAGTGGGATTATTCTGTTTCCTCTGAGATTCTGACAAGTGACCAAGCTGAGGTCCGGACAAGCGGCTTTTCTGTCTGGTTTTGCCTTATTTCTGAGCCACTTAGTCTCCTGGCAGGCTGGCCTGAGCACAGGAAAGAGGTGGGGGCCTAGGCTGGGATTTGCACGTGGCTCAGGTAGACGCAGTAGGCCCAGCCAGAAAACGGTGCCGTTTTAAGCAGAGGAAGTGGAAGTGGAAGTGAAGTCGCTTAGTCGTGTCTGACTCTTTGCGACCCCATGGACTGTAACCTATCAGGCTCCTCTGATGGTGGGATTTTCCAGGCAAGGATGCTGGAGTGGGTTGCCATTTCCTTCTCCAGGGAATCTTCCCGACCCAGGGATGGTACCCAGGTCTCCTGCGTTGCTGCTGCTGCGGCTAAGTCACTTCAGTCGTGTCCGACTCTGTGCGACCCCATAGACGGCAGCCCACCAGGCTCCCCCGTCCCTGGCATTCTCCAGGCGAGAGCACTGGAGTGGGTTGCTGTTTCCTTCTCCAGCGCATGAAAGTGAAGGTGAAGTTGCTCAGTCGTGTCCGACTCTTAGCGACCTCATGGACTGCAGCCCACCAGGCTCCTCCGTCCATGGCATTTTCCAGGCAAGAGAACTGGAGTGGGGTGCCATTGCCTTCTCCGCTCCTGCGTTGCAGGCAGACGCTTTACCATCTGAGGCACTAGGGAAGCCCCTAATAGAGGAGATTTAACCAAATACACATATTGGGACTTGCCTGGTGGCTCAGCGGTTTAGGCTCCGTGCTCCCAATGTTTAAGGTTCGTCCTTATGAATTTAGGATGGAAGCCGATAACTTTCCAGACCTGAATATTCAAACACCCCAAGAAGGTGGAGCAACCAGTGCCTGTGCAGGGGCGGACGCAGCTGGTCCTTTCACTGTCGTCACAGTGTGTCCACCACCAGCATCTCCTCATCCCGCGCCCCCAGGCGTGCACCGCGCCCGCCCGCAGGGCGCCTCCGCCGTACCAGGTTCCTCTGTCTCTCGGCCTCCGTCTTCTGGTTGTACCACGGCTCGTCCCGGAACGGCTCGCTCTGCCACACGTACTTGAGGACGGTGTTGATGAGCGCCTTGCTGATGAGGATGCACAGGTACACGACGAGGAACATGTTCATCGACCTGAAACACAAGATGTCTTCGTGGAGACCGAGCGCCCGCTCCCCAGGGACCCTGAGCTGGCTGTCAGCTTTCTCACCAACGTCGGAACAAGCATGCGGCGAGCAGACGGGAAGAACACAGCGAAGGTTTTAGAGGGGCCCCCTGACCAACGTCAAAGCGGAAAAGGCAAGCTCGTCTACATCTGAGTCCGCTCTGGGCGCTGGCCTGTGTTTGGAGCCACAGGGACGGAGCTGGGGGCAGGGGACTCTGGCGACAGGGGCGCAGCGCATGCCCGCCCTGCTCCGAGGGCGTCTGCATGGTCTCGGGCTCTTAATTCACAGAACACCCGGAAAGCAACGTCTTCTACCATGAAGCATCAGCCAGTGCGTTCCTAACCTGGAAGAGGCGGGAAGGACGGAGGCAAATGCCTTGTGTAGGAAAAGCGCTCAGTCCTTAGCCAGTGTCTTAGGAGCCTATGAAGGAAGTCTGATTTTCCAGTATCTATTTCTGAGACCCATTTGTCTATGCAGACATCTGGAAACTAAGCATCCTTCCTTAATAAGAACCGATGGCCCAACTCCACAGCTGATGCAGCCACAGGTGGGCAGAGACCCAGGATCCCACTTCGAGGTTGACTTGCCAACAGCAAACAACGGTGCCCCAACAGTCACCCCCAAACTACTAAGGACCTAGTATCTCTCTATTTCACAACGTGTGGTCACTCAGCCGTCCATCTCAGGTTAGGGACACACTATATTTTGTGAGGCAAAGAAGATGCCAGCTGGGTCACATTTTCTCACCAACTCAACTCTGTCATGACTTATTATCAAAAGGAAAAAGGATTTTACTGTTTAATGAAGATTGTTGGCTCTGCTCACACTTTTCCTCAGTGAAACCACATCAGAAAAGCTACCTAATTTCAACTTTTTCACGGGGGGACCTGATGGGCATCCGCAGCTGACCTTGACCCAGGAGTCCGCACTCAGGTGGGAGTCTACGGATGTGGCTGGGGTGAGAGGCATCTACAGCCCCACGAAATGAGATAGCCTATCTAAGATCTAAATCATCACCCCAACCGTCTGTCAGACCTCACGAAGGAGCTGCCGGTCAGACCAACAGGAGCACGATTTCACAGCTGCCAGGGTTTGTGACAGTGGAAGCCACGGATTTTTCACATGATTCGGATGGGATTGGGCGCATCAGGTGGGTATGGCTGTTGACTTTTCATGTGATTCAATCCATGGGATATACGAGCTTACTTTTCAACAGCGGAGCGCTTCTGGGACTTTGACTGATAGTTCAGTGCCATCTTGGTTTCCATGCCCGTGTAAATAGCGACACCTGTAAAGCAGAGGGTAGGTGACGGGGCAACAGCACAGCTGTGTCTGTCATCCTCTACAGCGAGGCCCGTGCCGAGAGGTGCAAGTGGCATTCTGGACAAAACAAATCATACTTTACATTTTTCTAGGCCAGCTAGCTGTTCATAAAAAATCATACAAGAAGATTCTTTAGACCAAAGACTTTTCTTCCCCCTGCATATAGAGAGCAATCTGTACTTTTTTAAAAAAAAAGTTCGGATTTTAGTAATTTGGGTTTCCCAACAATAAGACACACTTGTGTATTAGTTGTTTCACTTAAAACATTAAAATTAACCCGCCGGGAATGGAAGCTACTAACAAAGGCACACAGCCGTTAGAGAATGTCCTGCAGAGCCGTAGTGTGTGAACTCTTTCACGGACATGACCTCAGGTTTGAGTCACAAACCGGCACGTCCCTATTGTGGACTGTGGTCATGCGTGGAGACTGGTTTTCTTAGTGAGGACAATGCTCGCCACCATAAATCTACAGCACCTCAAAGCACAAAGAGAAACTTTCAGGGTACCTCCATGGATTTTAACTGCTTACGGGGCCCTTAGTTTTAGAAGCTATTATTAATAATTCACTAACTAAAATGTTTACCGAAGATTTTCTCCGTGTTCTTTAGCGTGGCTCCTCTAAGAAGCAGGTTTTCCGATCCTAATGGCCTGCAAAGAGAAGGACGACCAGAAACAGGACAATGGAGAAGCAGCGCACGGGCTCAACACCGCATTCCATGAGGAGACCATCTCCGTGTAGATCCGCTTGTATCAGGACCACGAACTCTAGCCGAGGCCCAGGGAAGGCAGGCGCTGTTTCCCTGGCGACAGTAGAACTGTCTGCTGGGAGATTCCCACAGAGTCAGCTCCATCAGGGCCCCAGCCCCACTGGGCAGCCCCCAAGGCTTTGACCCCACTCCACTGGAGACAGCGGGCCTCACCATCAGCAGCACCAGGGCCCCTCCCAGAAGTGCCCACCCCACCGACCAGCCTGGAAGCCCGCCCCAACAAGCTCACGCCCGAGGCGGCTGCGCTGGGGATGCCAAGTGGTGCCCACAACTCGCCGAGCGGTTCCCAGCACATCCCTGGGGACTTGTGCACACATTAACACCGTCTGGCTTTCAGAGAGGCGCTGGGCCCAGGGAGGCACCCACAAGCACGCAGCCAAGCCCCAGGCCCTGGACGCAGCTGGCCTGTGAGTCTGCAGTGACCCGCGCACTGCTGTGCCCAGGCAGACAGCGACGGAGGAAGTTAAAGACCATTCGTGTGAAAACAAGCACTCGGGACTCAACAGTGACCAACAGACAAACTCTCTGCCTTTAGGGGTTCGGGGGCCAGTGGTCCCCTCTTTTGACCGAGTAATCATTTCTTCTCATTTCCCAAGAGTAGAAAGGGAATAAGAAGCAGATTCAGATTCACTAACTTTGCCATTTACAATATTCTCCTGATTTTCTTCGGAGAGTAAAGGGGTTTGGGGTAAAGGGAAACATTTGCTAAAGTTTGCTTTTCACTTAATCAGCATTTGATTTCCTTTTACCAAAGGAGGTGAGGACTTACTGAACATTATAAACTTAAATCCGTCCAGTGTACTCAGCCGCCCCGGCCCAGGACCACATCAGGGTGAAGAAAGAGGGACTGCCCAGCGGGGTGCGCTGGCTGGGACACCCTGACCCTAGGGGTCTGCCCAGGGCAGTCCATGGTCTCAGGGCGTGGCCGCAGCCCGACAGCCACGTGGGATGGGGCGCCCAGGTGCACACATGCTGTCCATTTCTGTTACAAGCCTTGTCAGCCTCTGTCAGCAAACACAGCAGCTCATGTCCAAGGCGTTTATGGAAACAAATGGCCCTTTAGACAGTGTCTCTGTGGAGTCTAAAAATAACTTACTTTAAAAAGTACTTTGCTCCTGGTTTGGACAGGAGGATGAAGAAACATCACTCAGAAAGGAGCCAGAACTTGGATATACAATTCATATCTGTCCACACCACAACTTGATAAACATCTTTAAACATCCAAATATTAAAAGTCTGTTGACTTTAGTATAAATACTAAAAAAAGCTAAACTAGAATAAGTATCAAAATACAAACTATATTAGTAATTATCTCTCAAGGGACTCAGCCATCAACTTTGTACAAATATCAAATAAGGAAAACCTGCAGTGCTGACTTCTCCAGGGTCACCCACTGGTGCTATGGAGCCAGCTAAATCTATCCACCCACCTTCAAATACAAATTAGTCCTCACGAGGCACAGGAATCCAGGTTGTTTCTCCTCACTAACCAGGCATTTACCTTTAGAACAATATGTATGTAAGAAAGACCAAGGCAAGGCCTCCATAGCTTCTGGAAAGCACTTACTAACCTGCTGATGGTGATAAAAATATGCTAAGAGGGTGTCAACTGCTTCCTTAAAACAAGTAATTCCTGGAGGCTCTCAAGGACAGAAATCCCACAACTACTTATTTGACATTAATTTCCATTTTATTTTCTACTTCCGGGCCAGCGCTTTCTTTAATACACATGGTAATACCAGGATACTGGCAATCTGGAAATGTTTGAATTGGAAGAAAAATAATCTCTGACCAGCAGAGTTTGTGGAAAAGGAGCGACTTCGAAGGCAGTACCCTCAGTGTGGACCTCGCGTGAGTAAAACGTTCGCAGGCCTGGGAAGCGGAGGTGGCAGAGCCCACGCCCGGGCTGAGCAGGGTCTGAGGCCTCGGGGCTGAGTCAGCTCCCGGCCGCCAGTGGTCTGGGTGTGGACGCCCACCTGGGACCTGTGCTGGTCACTGCCCATCCCCTGCAGCAGGTTCCGCGTCCGTGGTGGGTGTGCACCGGGAACCGGCCCTCGGGAAGCACATCCCCGACGTCCAGGGCAAGAAGGTGCCCGGTGATGACCACGAGCAGATTCACGCAGCTGTTCTGACGGCCTCCAAGTCAGAAGCCATTCGGCCTCATTGTCTGTTCAGCTACGGAAGGCGTTTCTAACAGGGAACTGGACCCTCCCCATCACCTGCTCGGGGCGGGGGGCTCCTGCCCTGCCCGGCTGTGATGAGGCCCTCAGCAGACTCTCGGGAGAACATTCTCCACGGGGTCACTAGTCTGTTAACACGTCCAGACATACGCGCCAGAGAAACCAGCCAAGACAAGAGCCCAGACTCTGGTCAGGCAGGATCACCCCTCAAACCCACTGGACAGTGACGATGAACAGCTCTCATCAGGGAAAGAACCATGTTTAACTGAATAATAGAGATAAAACTTCCCAGCCTTCAGAAGAAGCTGAGAACTCACCTCACCACGGGGTCATTCTGATCGTTGTAAACATTTATGCGACCGACGAACCTGGGGGCGGGAGGGTCAGGTCACTGCTGCGGCGAGGCGGCGGGGGGCGGAGCAGGACCTGAGACCCTGGCTCCTGGACAGGTTGGCTCCCCCCCAACCCCCGTCTCTAAGAAGGGCTGAGGTCCTCCTCGGAACACAGGGGTGGGGGCTCAACCACATTTCCTCCCCGCCCCCGCTTTTACTTGTTCTAATTAGCCCATGACTTAAACGACATTCCTTAAAATCACTTCCTCAAAGCACAGAAAATTCATTTTTCTTCAACACACTTAGTTCCATGAAGCCTTTTCAAATATCTGCCTAGAGAGCTACAGATTGGAAGGGGACTGGACTTCGGCAGTGATGCGCACCCACCCCAACCAGCCAGGCCAGGCCCTGGGGGCTGGGTGGGCGGGGACCCCGTGGGGGGGTTGGGGGAGGCCGGCTTACTTGTAGAGGTCAGGCTGGGGCTGCTCACACTCGATGGTTGCATGGAGACTGTCGATGTCTTCCTCCGAATGGAACCCCTTTGTGTCCTGAACCGCATAATGGGTCTGCAGACGGAAGGACATGGGGAGTCACAGCCCAAACGAGCAACACAATCTCCCCACAGGGGGAGACCCTGTCCTGGGGCAGCCCCGGTGTTTAAGTGTTTATGCACATAAATAAACCTGAGTACAAAGCCTGGGTACCATACAGGACAGAGTGTGTAAGAGCCTGCAGACCTAGAATGGTTACAGGACTAAAGGTACCACTGGGCATGATTCCTGCATCTAAGAGGTGCCAGCAAAGTCTTCCATCCTTAGCCAGTGTCCTCAACTAACCCAATTCTCCTCCAAAAGCAGATATCTGGGTTCATCTGTCCAGCCTAGTGGCCACGGCCCCAGAGTTTCCGAGGCCGACGGTCTGGGTGGTGCCGGAGAACCGTGTTTCTAAGCGGATCCCAGGGCTGCTGGCGCTGCTGGCCTGGGGCCCCATTTTGCGAAGATGGGCCCTGAGGGCACTAGGAATGGTGGACAAGTAGGCCGGCCCTGGGAGGACGCCGTCTCCTCTGCATCGCTGACGAGTAAGCCCGGGCAAGCGTGTGAAGATTCAGAATGATGGGGGCCTGATTCCAGCACCCGGGTAACGTGTGAGGGCTCGGTGCGTCCGGCACTGGGGAGCTTCTAACTGTCCTCATGAGAGCTCTGTCCACATCTGACGGACGTGAGAGCCCCTCAGGATGTGACCAGTGCAGGCCCCCCGCTCTGCTCTTGAGGAGACGGCTGCAGTGCGTCGAGCCCAGGAGCACAGACACACAGGCGTCTGCTGCGGGCCACGTGTGGACGGGTGTGGCTTTGCCCCGACCGCAGTGATGCACGGAGGCTCACGGCATCCGCTCCCGGGAAGGGTGGCCGCGTCTGGGCAGGGATGTCCCCCTGTGGGTGGGGGTGCAGACGGCAGCCCACTGCCCGCGGTCGGGCATGCGCGGCTCGCCCAGGCTGGGGAGGAGTGGAAACTACCCCACAAGCTCCTACAGCCACCGAGCACCGAGCACCCTCCGCCCGAAACCGCTCTCCATACAGATGACTGTGTCGCAAGGCTCCCTCCCCTGGGCTTCGGGACGTAGAAAATGGGACAGTGCGTGTGGAAACCCCACGGGCTTTACGTGATGAGGCCGTGGTCATCCACAGGGAGGAGCAGGGTGCCCTTCAGGGCTTGCCCCTCGGGGAAGCTCCTGTGTCCACGGGAGCCAGAGCCTCAGAAATGCTGGGCCCACGGGCCAGGTTCACTTTCATAAAATCCCTGCAAGCGTCCGTGTTTTCACGAAATCCCTGAAGTCAATAGCGATGTGCTTTTCGTTTGCGATCATTAATTAAAATTTTTTAGTACCAGCTGCCAGTACAGAACTCCACACTGAGTGTAAGAAATGAATCATAATTTCTGAAAATCCTTACTAAGATATTTTAACAAAAAGACACTCATTGAAGTAACAGTCGGGCAAAATCTAGACTTACTTTTCACACAATTCCAGTCTGGTGAAGTCACTGATTTTGACAGGTAAGATGAAAACCTCCTAACTCTAACTATCTCTTCCTTATATCCTTAACTGGGTACCCTCGCTAAGCAGTAGCTAAAAAGGAACACGGACTTGCTTCTGTTACCTGGAGAGGCTGAGGGTTAGGGTGCTGGGGTGGGAAAAGGAAAGTGGGGATCGAGCAGATACAAACGAGGGGAAACAGCCCCTGGTCTCCCTGAACGCAGAGCCTCACTGCCCGGGTATCTTCAGGCCGCGGGAGCACAGTTCTCAGGGGAAGAAGGGGGTCCCACAGGCAGAGAACAGGCACGTTACTTTGTGGCTGGACTCCCCATCCAGGCTGGCGGTGGTCACGTGGCAGGTCCCATCCGCACGGCTGCTGGACAGGAAGATCAGGTCACAGGGGAAGGTCTCGTTCTCCTTGACCATGACGATGTCCCCGACCTGCAGGACACATGGCAGACAGCGCTGTGAGTCGAAACCGGTCTCTGGGCGGCGGCTCCCACGGACGCCATCACAGCATCACTGGCAGGAAAGTGTGTGGATGTTAACATGGCTGAGAAGGGTCGCTTCTGGAGCAAGTGGCCCAAACCCAGGAGAGACCAGGGAGGCCAACGCACCACTGCATGCTTAGACTTGGACGCTTAGACCTGGACGCTCCACAGGGCATGATGACAGAATATTCTGCATACTCTATTTTGCAGTGATAGAAGTATTTTGCAATATCTCAACTCCATCCAGAAGGATGAGGTGAGCAGCCATCCCATGGGCGTGAAGCCTGGGTCGTGGCCACAGTAAAGAGGGCTGTGTGGTTCCAGCAGAGGATTGGCACAGACCATCGGACAGACTGGACTTAACCGGCTTTGAACAAAGTACAAGAGCCACTCAATGGAGGAGGGACAGCCTTCCCAACAGACAAGGCTGGAGCACGCGGGCAGTCCTGGGCAAAAAGGACTTTCACGTAAAAAGTAACACCAAATCGACAAGGAACTTAATCTAGAACTATAAAAACTTTAAGAAAAAAAAAACCCAAGAGAAAGTCTTTGGCCACCAGGCCTTGGCAAAGAGTTCTTAACTTGACACCAAAAGCACCATCCACACAAGGAAAAGTCAGTGAGCTGGACTTCATCAAAATGAAGAGCTTCTGCTTGGTGAAAGACCCATTAAGGCATTTCTGGCAGAGGACTAGCGTCTAGAATATGGCAACTCTCAGCATCCCACAGTAAAAGCCCTCAATGGGCCAAGCGGGAAGCAGGCAAGGGCCACAAATGCTAACCCGTCCCTCCCAAAGGAAATCAACTGTGAAGCTCCAATACTTGGGCCAACTGATGCGAAGAGCTGACTCATTGGAAAAGACCCTGATGCTGGGAAAGACTGAAGGCGGGAGGAGAAGGGGACGACAGAGGATGAGATGGCTGGATGGCATCACCGACTCGATGGGCATGAGTTTGAGTAAACTCCGGGAGTTGGTGATGGACAGGGAGGCCTGGCGTACTGCAGTCCAGGGGGTCGCAGAGAGTTGGACACGACTGAGCGACTGAACTGAACTGAATGACACACCAGAGAAAAGAAGTGTTCTGGGCAGAAGGAACGCCTGCTGAGACCGTGAAGCGCAGGGAGCCTCGTGGGCTGCAGCCCGTGGGATCACGAAGAGCTGGACGTGAGTTAGGGGCCGCACAGAAACAACGGCCATGAGCGGCGTCTCACGAAGAAGATGCCCTGAGGCAAACAGGCAGCCGCGAGACGCTCACAGCCAGCAGGGAGGCACGCTCGTAAACCACACAGAGAACCAGGACCATGGAGGCGAGAAGCAGAGGCCACACGGAACACTGCTGGGGATGCTGAGATGCAGAGCTGGTGGGGACACAGCAGGGCAGGCTCTCCGGGAAACGGCTGGGCTGCTCCTTCTCAACTAAGATGGGACTGCCCATGACGACCCAGCAGCTGAGCTCCTGACTTTTATACCAGAGAAATGGAAACTATATTCACATCCAAAACCTCTACACAGACGCTCACAGCCGCTTTATTCGTCATGGCCCCGACCTGGAGAAACAGCCCCCACCTGGTCCACCTGCTACAGACTCTGCAAGGAAAGAAATGCGTGCAGATGCCCATCCTGGGCGAGCCCGAAGGGGCTTCGACTGGGAGAGGAAACCCAGCCGGCATGTACAGGCTGTGTGACTCCCATCTATGTAAAGACACATCCTGGAGGTGGACCCACCTATCTCCCAGTTCCCTGAGACCGTAAACCTGCTCTACAGTCGATCCCAGCTTTAAAAATCGACCCACAGAAGAAAGAGGTTCAAAACAGTGGTAGGAGCTCGCCTGAAGGGAGCAGTACTTGGGGAACAGGGCGGTCTGCACCCAGCAACTGAAGCAACCTCAGACAGAAGTTCTGCCAAAGGAAGGACGGCCGCGGGCGGCGGGCACTCACCCGGAGCTTCCGGCTCTGCTTCCTCACCAGCCGGCCATGCCGCACGAAGTGCACGGGGCACTGGTTCACAGCGTTGTCCGCCTTGTGGCGCAGCCAGTCCTCGTAGCCCTGCCAGGACCCGGAGAGACGCCGGTGAGCCCCCGGCCTGCCCCGGCCCAGCGGCCGCGCTCAAGGGCCGCTCCACACCCGGGGAGGCCGGGCGGTGGTCCCCAGGGGAAGGGGCTCTCCACACTGAGCGAGGACAGGACGCCCAGCAGGGGAACACGGGAGAGCAGGCGGCCCCGGAGGACCGCAGGGGAACACGCAGGTGGGGGGCCGGCAGGGCCGCAGGGCGGCTGAGGGCCAGGTGGTCAGGAGGGCGCAGCCCCGAATCCGCCACCTACTCAAGCCCTTTGGGGCTGCTGGGCCGTGGCCCCAGGTGGAGCCAGGACAGACCCGGCTGCGGAGAGCAGCGCCCCCACCTGCCTGGCACCACGTCCTGGCCGAGGTGGTGGGCAGGTCTCACCCTCGGGAGCCGCTGCCACTGCCCTCTGCTGGGCACCTGCATGCCCCCTACCCCCACGAGCCATGGCCGCAGGGCAGGACACTCCAGGGCACCCCCTTAGGGATGGGGACGCCCACCGTGCAGTATCCAGGGGCCCCGCGCCGTGGTCGGGGCTCTCGGCAGGGCTCCGTGCTCTCTCGGCTCTGACGGCACCACGGCCTCAAGGCAGAGACCGCTCAGCTCAGAACTGGGGTCTCCAGCCCCCCGGCCTGTCCCTCAGGGGCTCACATAGGATGCATCAAGTGCACGGACCAGGCTCCACCTGTGACACGGCCCCTGCATGCAGACACCCCACACGGTCCCCAAGATGGCCCGACACGCCCCATCAGTGTGTGTGGATCCCTGCAGGACCACAGTCTCATTCCACCTGCCCTTCAGACTTCTACATTCAAAGCCAATTTCATGGGCAACAGGTCAAATCATATCGCCGTTCAAATCTCCATGTGCAGATCTCTGGCGAGTGGAAGACAAAACCCAGACGATCACAAAGGAAGCCTTCAATGCCGCTCCCGTTCTGGATCAAACACTGAGCAGTCCAGATGCTCTCACCATGGAGACTGGCAGAGGCACTGGCCTCACACTCACGAAGGTCGCCCGGAGACTCAGTTCTTCACGTTTTCTTGGTCAGGAGGAGTCGCTCTGCCGTGCATTCCCGTCACTCGGGGGCAGCCCCTACACCACGTTTCCTGTGACGTGTCTTCAGAGCTTTTATTTTTTATTTAGAGACTAACAGAAAGCATGGCTTTGTCAGCAACAATGTGACCACCAAGAATTTAGACGCTGCCTTTCAGGAATTATTTCAATGCAAATACCATTGTGTTCAAAAGTTTGCAGCAGATGAGGGACCTGCAGCTGGAACATACAAATTGTCTCAGGGATAAGATACAATCCAATTTAAAAACGGGCCAATGACTTGAAGGTATTTCTCAAAAGAAAATTTACAAAAGGCCAATAAGCTCATGACAAGATGCCCAGCATCGTTATTTATGAAGGAAATGCAAAACCACAGTGGGTACCAGTTCACCTCCACTAGGATGAGTGTAACAAGGAGGATGGACAAAAAGCCTCAGCAGGAACGTGGAGAAACTGGAAACTCACGCACGGCTGGTGGGAAGGTCAAACGCCGCGGTCACTTTGGAAAATACTTTCAACACTAGAGCAACTCTGTTCCTCTGTATGTGCGCAGGGGAACCGAAAAGATATGTCCACACAAAGCTTCCACATGACGGTTCATAACAGTGTTTCCCGGAAGAGCCAGAGCAGCAGAAGCACCCAGATGTCCATCAGTGGATGCTGGATGAATAAAATGTGGTCTGTCTGCATGATGGAGTATTAGTCACCTATGAGCCAATCACTGACACACGCCACGGGTGGATAAACCTTGAGAACATGCTCAGTGAAATAAGCCAGACACAAAAGGTCACCAAGGTAAGATTCTGTTAATACAAAACGCCCAGGGTAGGCTGAAAGTGGAGTGGCGGTTGCCAGGAGCTGGGGCTGGAGGAGGGGGGTGGACAGTGAGGCTCTCGGCTTTCTTCCAAGATGGTGGGAGCTGAACAGAGCTGATGGTGAAGCACTAACCAGCCACCAGGGAACAGATCGCGGGAACAGCAGGCGAACCGCTCTCCCGTCAGCCACTGGCTCATCAGTCAGGGCTGCAGAGGACGGCAGGACCCCCACTGAGTCAGGAGTCACGGTGCCGTGCTACGTGCGGGCCACGCTCAGACCCTCTGCAGGAGCGAATCCTCGGGGTCCGGGCAGCAGGGGCGCAGCGGGCAAGCACCTCGGGCCAGCTCCACCTGGCTCAGCGTGAGAACAGGGTCTTCCTCGTACCCTCAGGGCAGCAAATGAGCACTACATCATACCACCTCCCTTGTTTCAACTCAAGAATCCACCTAAACCAGTTACAAACGTGAACTTTCAGAGGAGAGCGGAACGTCCTGTGAACTGGCTGAAACAAGCCAGGAGGCTCTGCTTTGGATGACAGGCGACCCCCCATAGCAGACACTCTGTGGGACCCTCCTCCTCTCCGCCTGCATCTCCAAAGCTCACCTGCTTGATGGCTGTGACCGTGATGACGAAGAACAGCGGGAGACCACTCGTCACTGGACTCGTGGGTGTGTCAATAATCAGCTGCAAAGAAGAGAGGGTGGTGGAGTCACCTTCAGAAACGCTTCCGAGGGGCTCTGGATGGGCTGGTTGGCCCTGGACACCTCCTGCGTCCACTCTGACTCATGGTAGCTCACTTGGCTGTTATCCCACCCTGTCCCACCAGCGGAGATACATGATACGAGGTAAACCGTCCCTGTATACTACAGAGCTGAGGCGGTTCTCCTTATTACGGGCTGTGTCAGCAGTGATGACCCTGGCTGACTCCAGCACACGGGCTGTTTCAATTCACTCTCTGCTTCTGGAGCCACACTTTGACTACATTATTTGCATAAATGAGTGTGGGGGAAATGTTTTAAAGTCCTTCCACTGTATTTTGTCTGACTGAGACAAATTAGGCTGCTGATCTGAAAGCACATCTGACCTGTTTCCTGACCCAGACCTCACGGTGGTTTCCACTTTCTTTTTTTTAACTCTTTCTTTTAATGTTTTTTTTAAGGAGCATCCACATGATTTAGGGAGATAGTGAAGGACACAGAAGCCTCGCGTGCTACAGTTCATGGGGTCGCAGAGTCGGACCCAACCGAGTGACTGAACAACAAGACATCGTGATTTGGGGATAAGTGGAACAATGTGGAGCTTAGTAAGTCCCCCTAAAGGTTAGGGAGCTCCTGGCCTCCTGTCAGGACTGGAGGATGAGGGCAGAAGGCAGCCGGACCGGCTCACACGCACGGTGCTCACATCCGTGTTCTAGTGAACAGGTCTCTCTGAACCAACATGCCTGTCCTTGAAGAAAGCAGGTGACGGGTCTGCAGATAAAGGGGCACCAAGTCTGCGCTCCTCTTTATCAGCGAACCAGTCAATCATCCAAGAGTAAATGTCACTTATTTATATTTACATTAGAGGCAACAGGAAGAGGGGACCAGCCTTACCTGTACCAGAAATATGATAAGAAAATAAAAGTTGGCTATTCTTCTGAATTGTTCAAATAAGTTCTTGGGTATGAAGTTCCAAAATGTGTACTGCAGAAGAGAGAAACACAGCGGGGTCATTTGGGTCACACTTCACATTGGGCCACGTTATTCTGCCACATGACAGGCAGGTCTGCATTTCAAAGTAAAAAATGACTGGGTTTTGATACAAAACAAGCTGAGAGTGTTTGTAGACATTCCATCAACTTGTTGACCGTACAAAGAAACTGCCAACACAGAACATGGACCCCAAAGCAGCATATTTGAATCACCCAGTCCCAGATAATTCAAGGTGATGCAAGGGAGCTTAGGAAGAGTTTCACTGCCAGAATGTCTGGGTTCTACCCTTTCTGTCTATAAAGTGATTCAAAGAGCAGCGTGTACCAAGGACGTCTCTGACGGTCCAGCGGTTAGGACTTGGAGCTTCCACTGCAGGGAGTGTGGGTTCAGTCCCTGGCCAGAGATCAAAGATCCACACGCCACAAAGCAAGACCAAAAGAAAAAATAAAAGAATAATATGTGCCTTAACGGAAAGTGATGAGAACTGAAGTTCTGGCTTAAACTGGTCTCAGAAAAGACAGGGACGTTGAGATTCTATAACTTGAGAAAAAGCACAAACAAATCAATATTTGTAAGTGCTTGAGAGAGATGTATTTTGTCTTAAGTGGGCCATAAGGAGGGGTTCCCTGGTAGCTCAGCTGGTAAAGAATCTGCCTGCAATGGAGGAGACCCTGGTTTGATTCCTGGGTCAGCAAGATCCCCTGAAGAGATAGGCTACCCACTCCAGTATTCTTGGGCATAAGGAAATTACTTTTCACTAACTTTAAAAAGGAGTTATTAAAAGAAATATAAGATATGCCACACCACAGCATTTGTATCTCACTTTTATGACTCTGTGACCAACCTAGAATGATCTTTCAGTCTTTATATGCTCCCTTCCAAGAGATCCCAATGCCAAAGTGGATTGTCCTCAAGGCCCCATCCGGTGAAGCCCACCCTGTCTCCAGGACCCAGACCAGCATACTCACCACCCAGAAGTCAGAACACGTCCCCACCTCTAACAAACCACTCAGCGCAAGTCCCCATCTTTTATCTGCTGAAATGTTTATAGATGGAAGTTGTACATTGTTTAGGATTTGCTTCAGAATGGTCTCAAGGTAGAAAAGAGACGCACAGACGCACACACGGGGCCACCTGCTGACGCGTGCAGATAGCAGGTGGTCGGGCACAGACGTTTGCTGCCCTCCTTCCCCTCTTCTCCTATGTGTCTGCAAGTTTCCACCTTATAAAGCACCATGTATTTATTACAGAAGGTCATCTTCTACCATCCTTCCAAACGTGCAGATCAGTCTTAATCTATTTTAATGCTACTATTTCAGGACGCCCTTTCCGTTTTCTGAGTCTAGTCTACCAGGGAACCGCACAGATATGGAATTTAAAACCACCTCAATGATTACTTTATTCCTACCGGGTATAGGAGGCCTGTGCTGCAGCTTAGGCGTTATGTTGTATGATCCACATATTTTAAGGAATAAATGACCATCATAAGTTATTATTGCTGATTATCAGTAATATGGTGGGGAAAGGGCTGCAATCTCTGACAGTGTATAGCATGAAAACTGAAAATCCAGCGAGACAGTTTAAACAGTCAGGACCGCACTAATTATCAGTGCTGCATGGATAAAATAAAACGAGCTCTTTACTGCGCATATGAGAGCTGGCAAATAGGTAACAGTGGGCCAACCGTACCCTTCTGATGCCCGCTAAGTTGGAATGATCTAAATACTTGCTCAGACACTCGCAGCAATACAAGGTGATGCTTTGTATAACAGGTGCAGTGTAGCGCTCTGACCTACACCCATCCGTCAGGTCCTGCCTCCCGCTGATACCGTCAGTAGGGCAGAACCTGACACCGGAGCCCTCGGCACTGAACCCCAGAGCAGGACAGCATGGGACAAAGCCCGTACCTTCCCGCTGCACCGGAGCTGAGGCGTCTGAGGCGGGCGGAGCATCGCTGTCCCGTCAGACAACTCGGGGAGTTCGGAGTGCAGGGCACAACCCCCGCCTCATGTCCCGTTCACACCCCAGCCCGGGCGTGCGTCCGCACCAGGCCCGTGTCGTTAGCCCCAAGCTGGTCCCGGCCACGCTCGCCCCTCTGTGAGGGTCTGTCCTCCCCGTGGGCTCCCCCCGCTGGGTTCTGTCCCCCCCGTGGGCTGCAGGGGGCCCAGGCACAGAGCAGCAGCCCCGCCTGGCTGCCCCCTCCTCACGTGGCCCCGGGGAGACACGGACGGCCTGGCGCTACTCTGCTTCCCTGGCCGCAGAGAGGGAACCCAGAGCGTCCAGAGACCAGCGAGGCCGTGGCCATCTGTACCTCGCAGCACTCCGGCACCGGTGCACTCAGGCGCCCTAAAAACCCACGCTCTTTGGGAGGGCAAGCCCGGCGCTCTCAGAGCTCAGTTTCTGTACAGAGAGGACACCGCACAGCCTGAGCTGGGTATTTACTTCTGCGGCGACTGAGGGCAGAGCCGGGAGCCACACGCATTGTGTGCCCAAAGCACATGTTGCGAACTGGTGACACCCCATCGTCCCGAGTCGGCGGCAGGGGGCGGGCAGCTGAGGCTCAAGAAGGCCCTGGCTGGGAGGCTCAGTGTGAGATCAGAATCAAAGGGAAGGGATCACACACTTAGGGTCATTTCTTATTTTTCTCCTTCTTGTACCATGTTCTGCTCAAAAGGGGACAGAACATGGATCAAACACTGATCACCAATAACAGAACAGCTGGAAATTTAACTTAGAGAGCATAGGTGTTTGTTGACTTAAGGAATCATTGTTGACAGTCTTTTAAAGTAGAAATGAACATTTTCTTTCCAAGAAAACAGATACACCAACATAGTCTCCAAATCTCTTTGCAAATTTATTTCTTACAATCTAAGCGATTCATGGGGTCGCAAAGAGTCAGACACGACTGAGCGACTGATCTGAACTGAACTGAACTGAACTGGAGCTGTATTTTCCACATTCTGAGCTGTTTTTAAATGAAAACAATCGTGTGTCTCGCCTTCAGCATCAGCCGGTCTAAATCCACAGACATCCACCGCTGCTGACTCAGGCCCCAGGGGCCTCCTCTGGACCAAGTCCAGCCAGCACCTGGGGTCACAGGCTGGTGGCACTGGTGACCCCTACGCCATCTTTTCTGCAGAGGAGGGCGCTCTAGCCTGGCGCATGCCTGGCAGGTGGCCAGACAGCTGGGAAGTGGCGACAGGAGGATCCGAACCCTAGACTTGAAATCTGACACTTAAACACGATACAGTTAGCAGGGAAGTGAGGAGGAAGTGCTGTCATCGTCTTAACAGCGTTTTGGGGGGTAACCGGGGGGGGTGGGGTAATGAGTGTGCAGCCTGGCTATTCAGGGGCAGGTGGTCCCAGCTTCAGGGAGTTCTGAGTGCCCGAGGAGCCACGTGGGGGAGTCCTGGGCAGATGCTCACCTTGGAAGAGACGATCCTGTTGTCCGGGTACCTCTGGGGGATGTAGGCCTCGGCGCCTGGCGGGGGCTCCCGGTGGCCCACATAGACCGTCCGGCTGTCCACCCAGTCCTCCTCCCCGGCACACTGCGAGAGGGAAACAGAACCGTTGGTGTGGGAGGGGCCTGGGGGGCAAGGTATTTCCGTGGTTGGCTTTGATGCTGGTCTCTGTGGGGGCCAGGGAGGGCTGGACCCCCTTGTGAGCAAGGTTGATCCCCACTCCCCACCCCCACCCCAGTCCCCACCCACGCCCCTGGGCCCCTTGCCTGTGCTACCCCCCGCACCCCAGCTCTTCCAGGGAGCGCCACCTGCACCCCCACCGGGAGCCGAGAGGGCCTGCAAAGCTCAGTGCAAATGACACGGCGGGTCCATTTTAAAAAGTGACAGCAAAGCCCTAAGGCTTCCAAAGAGAAAAGACAGTGAGTGGTCCTAGGATTTGGGGAAAGGTCTCTAAGGAGAGAAGACTATAAACCTGTGAGCTCAGAACAGAGGGTCTCTCCGCCCCCGAACAATCACATGAACAAGACTTCCTAGAACGAAGACAACCCGCGTCTGACCCACGTCTGCATTATTCCGAGATCTGTGCACTAGGCCGTCAGGGAAGAGCCCCACCCAGGAGAGCCTTTCAGAACATGCAGCTGACTGTGTGCAGGTAGCCCTGAGCACCCAGGACCCTGCAGCCATGGAGAGCCTCTTCCAGGAACACTCAGCTGACTGTGCGCAGGTGGCCCTGAGCGCCCGGGACCCTGCAGCCACGGAGAGCCTTGCAGAACACGCAGCTGACTGTGCGCGGGCGGCCCTGAGCGCCCGGGACCCTGCAGCCACGGAGAGATTTCTAGAACACACAGCTGACTGTGTGCAGGCAGCCCTGAGCGCCTGGGATCCTGCAGCACAGGAGAGCCTTCCAGAACACGCAGCTGACTGTGCGCGGGCGGCCCTGAGCACCCAGGACCCTGCAGCCATGGAGAGCCTTCCAGAACACGCAGCTGACTGCGCGGGCGGCCCTGAGTGCCCGGGACCCTGCAGCCACGGAGAGATTTCCAGAACACGCAGCTGACTGTGCGCGGGCGGCCCTGAGCACCCAGGACCCTGCAGCCATGGAGAGCCTTCCAGGAACACTCAGCTGACTGTGCGCAGGCGGCCCTGAGCGCCCGGGACCCTGCAGCCACGGAGAGCCTTCCAGAAC
>CM035276.1:80386068-80400989 GCA_020226075.1 Hydropotes inermis | reverse complement strand
GGCGGCCCTGAGCACCCAGGACCCTGCAGCCATGGAGAGCCTTCCAGGACACGCAGCTGACTGTGCGCGGGCGGCCCTGAGCGCCCGGGACCCTGCAGCCACGGAGGAGACTACGGTGCAGGCTTGGGTTGCAGGGCAGGGCCTAGACGCCCCCCAGACAGGGAGCCCCAGCTCAGGGCTCTGCCCCCTCCCCGAGACAGGCAGCCCCAGCTCAGAGGGAGCCCGGAGGGAGCAAGTCAGAAGGAGGTTTCTCAAGGCCGGTTCCCTCCCTGGGCACAGGCTGCTTTTAGTGTTATCACTGGACGCCTGAGTACAGCTCCTTGGTGCTGTCCTAGCCGTACAGGTCGGGGCACCATTCCTGCTCGTGGAACGAGGTCAGGAAGCAAGCCCCGCACACCCTCCAACAGGACTCGCCCCCCTGCAACACAAGCTCCTCCGGGAGGAGCCTCGTACCAACCGACTCAGCCCCGTAGGAGAGCGAGCCTTGGCGCTGGCCCCTGAGGAGAGAAACGGGAGCAACAGACAGCCCCCAGGGGCCCTGGCCGCTCCCCAAGTCCCTGAACAGGTCACAGCTCAAGGGACGGAGCGGCGTTGGGGGCCTCGTGCGCGACGGTCAGGCTGCAGCAGTGCCCACGGAGGGTGCCCCCTGAGGTCACAGCAGCTGATGAGCCTCAAGGCAAGACAGACCGTTTCAGATCAGCCCCCCGGGGAGCCCCGTGTGCGGCAGAGGCACAAACATGCAGAGCCTAAGTGGGTTAAGCTCAGCTCAGAAGGCAGAGAGAAGACAGCAGACGGGACGCCCGGGAGCGCCGTCCACCGCGGCTCTGCACACGCCGCCCGCCATCGAGTGCGCCCTGACGCGTGCGGACAGCTGTGTACGCCTGGACAGGCCACTCGGCGTCTCTGTGCCCAGCCCGCCCGGAAGTAATACGAAGGGATTCTGGGTGTCTGCAGGCTCAGCAATGAAAACAGACTTGGCCTCTTAAGCAATTTCTTAACCCCGCCTATTGTAAACCAAACAGTAACCACAGTGTACGGGTGACGCATACCAGAGGAAGTCAGCCCACCCGAATCTCCTGGGGCCGGGCGACAGAGAGGTCAGCAACAAGACAGAGCAGGGGCCTGATTCCAAGACGTCCGGCGTCTAGTTTTACAGCAGGCAGCGCAAGGAACAGGCCGGTGTCAGCAGTTTTTGAAAGTAAACTCCTAGGACTAAACCTGGGTGAAATTAGCTTCCGTGGAAGTTGTGTTCACACGTGGATCACAGCAGGACCGCCCAGCCTGAGCTCTGGGCCCAGAGCCCTGGAAGGCTAGGACTGTCAGCTGGCTGAGAACATACGCCCCTTCCCTCTGGAGGAGGTAGGGAGGTGGGTGGGATCCGGCCTCACAGGTTCCCACGTTCCTGGGGAATCACAAGACGTCCCGCCAGGACGCAGGTGAGCTGGAGGCCCAGGCTTTGCCTGCACAGCCCCAGGGGATGCCCCACAAGATACTTGCGAGTCATGTCTGCTGGGGAATTAGTACCTGGGATAGACCGGCCACCACAGCCAATAATGAAAAGGCAAGGAAGGCGGGGGATGTGACTGGACATTTCTCCAAGAGCTTCAATGGCCAACGGGCACATGGAAAGATACTCAGAATCAACAGCCCTCAGGGAATGGCAGGGGCTACACATGGAGGACCAAACACTATCCGTGTACGTGGATGTCTGAAACCGGCAGCTCCGTGGAGACAGACAGAGCGCCGTGGGTCCCTGCCAGGGACCCGAGGCTGCCCCTCGGGTACTGAGTTTCTTCCAAGAAACGAAGATGTTTTAATATTAGATCATGGTGGTGCTCCATAACTTGGTTAATGCACTAAAGAACACTGAATTAGACTTCCTGAACAGGAAGATTTTAGGATCTAGTAATTTTATTTCAGTAAAGCAGTCCCTTAGGGTCCCCCACAGGTTCCTGGGTCCAGAGCATCACCCATCACATTTCTGAGTTGGTGCAGAGACCCCGTCTAGAGTCAGTGCAGAGAACCTTATGCCTCTGAAGCCTCTTCCACCCCATCTTCTCACTGGTGTGCCACCAGAACGCAAGATGCTTTCCATTTCAGGTAAAAATGGAACATCTTTCAGGCTGGTTTTTCAGTAGATAGCATTTCCTAGTGGGTAAAACTGAGCTGGACGGACTTCCCAAGGAGAACAGCTGAGATTGGAGAAACTCGAAAAGAAGCAATCACCGCAAGGCAGGGTGGGATGAACACAGCTGCTGAGCACCCCGGCTCTCTGGGCCTGGGCCGAGGAAACACCCCACTTCCAGGGCTCTCACAGGGCGTCAGCACCTCAGGTGCGGTGGCCGGGCTCCTGCCTGGACCGCGGGGCCCAACAGTGAAGGTGGGAGGGATTCGCAGACATGCCCTGTACAGATGCTGCCCCACCATCTCTGCCAACACGATGCTTCTGGACTTGGAACGCCCCCACCCCCACCCCAAAAGTGGCTAAAGGACCAGAGGAAGCAAGTGCAGGCAGCGGTCTCGCCCTCACCGACCTTGCAATAGGTCATGTTAGGATCTGGGTGCGGCAAGCCTGAACCTTCAAGTCAGAAAGCTCACAAGGACGGAAGAGAGTCTGAAATGCACGGAAAATCAATCTCGGCCAGCGGCAGTCACTAATGGAAGTTTCAAATTTCAGCTGAAACAAACAACCTATTAACCGAATTACGCGGCCGGACCAGAATGAAAGCATGTAACCTAGCCTCAATTCACCAGATCAGCTTTTGCAGAGGTGGTTCCCCCAACAACCGTTTTCAGGGATCCAACGACAAAGCAATTGCTTGTTCCGTGGTCCGTTTTCAGCTTTAACAGCCAACACTTCTCGTTTAACGGGTAAGGAGGCGTTTCTGAACACCGGCATCTCCCACTCACGTCCCCGGCGCTCCAGCTTCTCGTGGCAAGTGTGTGGCGTGGCCCCCCGTCTCCAGCGCCCACACACCACAGCATGGGGCATCCGTCCACCCAGGGAGCGTTCACTGCCTGTGAACCTCCTCGGGGGCAGTGACTGAGACCATGCCCTGTGAGCTGATCAGATCAGAGTCCTTGGCATGAATCACCAGCCTTCCTGGGGTCTGTGAGTGGAGTCGGGCCTCCGGTGGGGAGGCAGAGACCCAGGGGCCCCCATCCCTGGACCTGCACCCTTCACCCCCACTGACCACACTCAGTGGGAAAGACAGCCTCTTCCTCCCCAGGAAAACGGCAGCCCACTCCAGTATTCTGGCCTGGGGAACCCCACGGACAGAGGAGCCTGGCGGGCTATGGCTCATGGGGTTGCCAAGAGTCGGACACGACTGAGCAACGGAGTTTTTTCTCCTCAGGCAAATTCTCGGCCTCTGCGGAGCGCTCAGTGGCATTTTTCTGCCGTATTATTAAACACAGAATCAGCTGGATCACAGAAGCGCCATGACGGTCCACTTCACTTGGCAACACTGACCATCTGGAAAATGGTAAACGCTGCCAACCTAGACCATAATTTACTGGGTCCAGAACCAAAATTAAAATAAAACTTTTAGCCACAGATGACTCTGGGCTGCCCTAGGCTCACCCAGTTTCACAGTTACAGGCAGCAGAGCCCCATGCTAGGGCGCCTGGTGGGAGGCAGGGAGCGGGAGGATGGCCAGGCACTGGCCGCCGCTGCCCGGCCCTGGTAAAACGCACAGTGGCAGAGAAGCCCGTGACAACGGTGTTTCCAGACAAGTCTGCGTATGAAGCCGCTAAAATTACTCCCTGGGCTTCAGTGTGAGATGGGCAGAGGTGATCACGGGGGTCTCCTGCAGTGACCCTCGCAAGGCGCCTCCTCAGTGCCCGTGCAGAGATGGAGCCTCGTCCCCGGTCCTGGGGGGAGGGGGGGTCAGCCCTCCCCACAGGGGACGCAGCTTCTAGCTGAACTCACTCACCTGTGGGTCACCTGTTGCCACCTGTCCCATGGGGGCCACACAGGCCTGGCTCCCTGGAAAGCAGGCCGAGGTGGGTCCCCTGGATACTGGCTGAGGAGGCGGGTCGCCCGTGCCTGTTGGGGGGCGGCCTCTGTACCAGGCACGGGGGCAGTATCCCCACATCGAAGTCAGGAAATGGCCCTACAAGAAGCAACAAGTCCAGCCTAAAGCTGGGGGCGGGGGACAAGATGGGCCAAGTGACCAGGCGGTGAAACAAGAGAGTTCTAAGAGACGAGGCTTACGCCCACTGGAGGAAGAACCTCACCCTTCGGTCTCAGCAGACAGCCCACTCCCCTGCCCAGCTGTCCGAGGGGACCCAGCGTGGCGCCGGCGCATCGGGGAGACTGTGACGGCCGCTCCAGCCCCACCGCCCGGCCGTCGGCCACTGCTGCCCAAGCCCTCAGCTCCTACCCCGGACAGAAAGGGCAGGGAGCCCTGAGTCACCGACCAGATAATTGCTGCCCTGAGCCGGAGGCCAGGGCTCCCATGATCGGGAGCATAGCACAGTGACCCCGTGTCCCCTCGAGCTAGGAGGCAGGGGCAGGTCAGAGGCGGGACGGGCCCCGCGCTGGAGGGGCTCTGCTGGTGCTGGCGGGGGCGTTTGTGAAGAAGGGACCAAAAAGGGCACCGAGGCCCAGGTCCCCGGGAGACGGGGAGCCGCCGGGCAGCCTGGCAGAGTCCAGTCCGGTTCCCACCCTCGCCCCTGCCCAGCGAGGCTCAGCTGGAGGGGGCTCCTCTCCGGATGCATGCCCTGGAAACCGCCCCTCTTCGTGATGGAAGCCCATCCTGGCACGTCGCCAGCTGATCACGAGACGACGCACCGTCAGCAGCGTCTGCAGCGTAATCGTGGCTAGAGAAGCCAGAACAACCGCAGAGAGGAGCCGGCCAAGCACTCAGGCAGCGGGAACCAGGGCTCAGGCGGGTGGGACCCGGCCTGCAGGACAGGTGCTCGAGCGTCCCGCGTGAGGGCCGCGGGGCCTCTGCGCCCTCCTCCCACCAGACTGTCTCCTTCCAAAGACGAAGGGCGAGCAGAAAGCCGGCAACCCCCCAGCCCCCACACAGAATGTGTTGGGGCCCATGGGGCTTTCCACCGCTGGAGCCACACACCTTCCACTGCACAGGAGGCTGACTTTCTACATCCTGAATATGAGCCGAGAGAAGGCCCTGCAGGCAGTGGTGCGGTGGAAACACCACCTGACTGGATCACGGCATCCGCAGAAAGCGCCCCTCAGCTGCCTAGGACCTACACGAGGCCCCGAAACCCCAAGGCAAAGGCTCTGTCTGCGGCGAGAGGCCTGACCCGGGGCCTGCGGCTGAGGCCACCGCCATGGCCTGCGCGCCAGGAGAGTGGTCGCCGGGGGCCCCTAGCAGGACCTGAGACCTGGGCCCAGCGGCACGGGCAGGAGCCAGAGGGGAGAGTGAGGGGGCTGCTCGGTGGTCTGTGTGCACTGCCTCCCCGAGCCACCCCCGAGACCGGGAGTGGGGTCCCCGGCTCCCGGAGGGCGCTCCTGACCCCCCACTGGCCCCCACCCTGCCCCCTCCCCAGGGCAGCCCACCAGATGCGCCTCCCCGGGGATCAGGAGGCCCATCCCCCCGCCCCTGCCCCCCAGGTGGAGGGTCAGGCCTCTGCGTGACCGGCCTCACCCTGCCCCCATCCGCCCCCACTTCCCGACAAGCGCGCAGGTCGAGTGGCCCTCAGCGTCCGTGACTCACTCCCCAAACCTGAAATCAGCCCTAAGTGCGCCTTCCTGTGCGGAAAGCCCACTTGAGAAACGGCAGTGCTTTCTGTCCACTCTGGAGGCCGTTTCTCAACCTCAGCTGTGTCACCGGGAACTCTCAGAGGAGAG
Source organism: Hydropotes inermis (assembly GCA_020226075.1). Lineage (NCBI taxonomy): Eukaryota > Metazoa > Chordata > Mammalia > Artiodactyla > Cervidae > Hydropotes > Hydropotes inermis. The sequence goes on along the minus strand of CM035276.1, from coordinate 80,395,168 downwards.
GATGTTTAGATAAAGGATGCCTTTCCGGGGCCAGGCCTGCCAAGGAGGCTGGAGGGCTGGAGAGAAGCTTCCAGAACAGGACGCCACAGGGGGATGGAGGTGAGAGCCTTCACCCCACCTCCCCCACAGGCCTGAAGGGTGCGTGGAGATACCCCCCGGGGAGGGTGGCTGATACGGCCGGCTGATACGGCCGGCTGCAGCTGCAGGGTGCCGGACAGCCCTGGGTAACGCGGCAACCGTTCCAGACCCCAGTCAGTCCTCACTTGACAAGCACCCCACTTCCTGCAGTCCCGATCCTGATTCTCGACAAAGGACTCTCCTAACTCGCTAGGTTTGCCTTTATAAGCCTCAAATCAAATCCTTCCTGGAATCAGCATCTCCCACTGTAATCGTCAGTCTGGCTCAAACAGAACTTTTCTATTTCTATTACATATTGTTTGTTGACTATTTCCATTGACACAATGGAAATACAGACAGCCCCCCTCTGAACTGAACAACGATGACACGTTATGCGGCCCAGGGGAGGAAGAGGTGTCACACCGCTCCTGGGGTCCCCTTCAATGCCAAGCCTTGAGCTGGACTCCCTCCAGTAGCTCCGTCAACAAGCAACGGAGACCCCGTCTGGGTCAGCCAGCTGGCGGGAGCGGGGAAAGCCAGCCCGCCGGGGCCAGAGCCTCCCTGCCTCCTGCTGCCCCTCCCTGGAGGGCTTCTCCCTGTCAAACCCGGGGCCCCTTCTGTCAACAAGCACCTCCCCAAGTCCCCTCACTGGGAAACGCCAGCAGCACGCGAGCTGATTCCCTCTGACCCGCTGTCCCACAGGATTGCGATGACAGGGACTGAAACGCTCGTCCACAGGGGTGAGCAGACAAGGCCAGCCTCTGAGCCCCGCAAGGCCCGCAGCCACGCGCACGGGGGACCCGCGTGCCCGAGACACTGTCCCCAGGTTTTTCACGAGGAAGCAGACGTCCTCACAAGGGCGTCAGCCTCTCTGGGGTCACCCTGGAAGAGGAGGCGGGGCCATGGGCCGGCACGTTTAGGGGAGCCGACATGTTCCGAAGCCCACCCCAGGAAGCAGCCCTCCGGCAGGCCACCCAGGTCCCCATCCCCCGCTGGCTGTCGTGGGTGAGTTGACGCGGCCAAGGGGACCGTCCAGAGATGCATCCACACCGGCTGCTGCAGCTTGACCCTCGGGGACTGTGAGCTCCATATCCCTCTTCTACTTTTCCCTACAGGGCTTCTTTCTCTCACAGGTTCACAGGAGTTGGTTACAGCTGATGGACACGACGATTCAGGCCCACACACCCCCTCCTGCCAGTCACTTCCCTCTCGAGTCTTAGCACACGGAGTTTTACACTATGATGCAGGCAGATTTGCCCACAGCAGAAATGCTGTACACTTTGATATTTTTAAAGATGCTATCTGACTTCCGTTCCGAGGTGTCATAAGCTTGCTGGCTGACCGATCAATCGATCTGAAGACCCCACCACATAACTGGACAGGTGAAGGAACAATCAAGTCCCAGCAGGAGGAAGGGATTTGCCCAAAGCAGCAGGTTCAGGGTGAAACCCAGGAGTCCGGCTCCCCATCTGGGTCCCCAGGCAGGGCTGTCAGGAGCAGGAGCCGTGACGATTCCAAGCGGTCACACTTGGACGGATAAATAACTGTGTCGTGCTCACTCAGTCATGTCTGACTCTTTGAGACCCCATGGACTATATAGTCCGGGCCCTCTGTCCACGGGATTTCCCAGGCAAGAACACTGGAGTGGGTTGCCATCTCCGCCTCCAGGAGATCTTCCCGACCCAGGGATAGACCTCACATCACCTGCACCGGCAGGCGGCTTCTTCCCCACTGGACCACCCGGGAAGCCACGGACAATTAGGAGAGAAGATAAAATCTCCTGAGTGCTAGTCTTCACGACCTTGACTAGATTACACTCCTTCACGACAAGAATCGTATTTACTGTTGGTTTCTACCTTCCATCAAGGTCAGAAACTCAGGGTCGGGCAAGTCAAGGGGGAAGCAGATGGGCATGTCCCGCAGATGGGCGGTCCTTCCCGGGGTGGCCGCAAGGAGGCAGCTATCCCACGGGGCCGCCAGCCCAGCCACGGGGTTTCACGTCTCTGTGACGGCAGAGCCAGACCAAGCCACGCCATCTGGCGGGGGCCGCCCTGATGATGTCTGCCCAGCGTGGTGGATGCAGGCATCATCCCAGCTCCAGAACCCACGAAAGGCCTATGGGGGATTCTCCCCTGGCCCGGGAACAGCCACGGCCAGGGAACTAAGATCCTGCAAGCCACGCAGCACAGCCAAAAGATAAAAAAATAAAAATAAAAAGCGCTATGGATTCGACATATACAACACTCACTGCAGAGTAACGAGCGTTCACCCTCTCAGCTGCAGCACTTCAGACCTCAGCTTGGTTTCGTCCACTTCCTATCAAAGCAGCAAATGCCACGTACAGCTATGGTGCCCTGCTGACTGTCTACACAGAAGCGGTTCAGGGCCTGGCGTCCGGGTCTGAGAGGCAGGACCAGTCCGCCCAGCTGTGAACGTGTCCTCAGCATCTGCATGAATTTGGGGAGTGGGAGGGGGACTAGGCAAGTGTGATTAAGTTGAGATAGAATCTCTAAAAAATCAAAACGATGGTGGAAAACAGCCCTGACACCGCCTGTTTGGGTTTCTGTCTGAAAAGCCTTTTCTAGTTATACCACCAAGAGTTGTAGCAGCGCCGAGCCATCCGGCCGGGCAGCAAGTGGCCCTGAGCCCGCTGGCGGCCCCGGCAGTGGGAGCCTCGACCGCGGGAAGCCAGGGCGTGCACGGGCCCGACATCGCTCTTGTGAGCTCCAGATGATGAGAGAAAAATAGGACCGATGAGTTCTGTCCCCACCTCTGGACCGAGCGTGAGCAGAGGCTAGGAGACGGGAGGCTGGGGCCATCCCTGCTGGAAACACAGGAGTCCATCCTGTTTCTCTTCCCCTGAACCCTGAGCAATGCCTGCCCCAGGGCACGCAAGCACAAGGCTGGCCGTCCCTCCCGCCCGCGACGAGGACAGGAATTAGTGCCGAGGGTCGATCGACAAGGTTGTGTCTTCCGCGGGCAGCAACTATTTTTTAAAGGGAAAAGCAACCCATGATAAATGCATAACTTCAGCTCAGATCTGTCGCTCAGTTCAGTCGCTCAGTAGTGTCCGACTCTTTGCGACCACATGAACCGCAGCATGCCAGGCCTCCCTGTCCATCACCAGCTCCCGGAGTTTACTCAAACTCATGTCCATCCAGCTATCTCGCCCTCTGTCGTCCCCTTCTCCTCCCGCCTTCAATCTTTCCCAGCATGAGGGTCTTTTCAAATGAGTGAATTCTTCGCATGAGGTGGTCAAAGTACTAGAGTTTCAGCTTCAGCATCAGTCCTTCCAATGAACACCCAGGACTGATTTCCTTTAGGATGGACTGGTTGGATCTCCTTGCAGCCCAAGGGACTCTCAAGAGTCTTCTCCAACACCACAGTTCAAAAGCATCAATTCTTCAGTGCTCAGCTTTCTTCACAGTGCAACTCTCACATCCATACATGACTACTGGAAAAACCAGAGCCTTGACTAGACGGACTTTTGTAAGCAAAGTAATGTCTCTGCTTTTTAATATGCTGTCTAGGATGGTCATAACTTTCCTTCCAAGGAGTAAGCGTCTTTTAATTTCATGGCTGCAATCACCACCTGCAGTGATTTTGGAGCCCCAAGAAACTAAAGTCTCTCACTGTTTCCATTGTTTCCTCATCTATTTGCCATGAAGTGATGGGACCAGATGCCATGATCTTTGTTTTCTGAGTGTTGAGCTTTAAGCCACTTGACTTCTTACCAAGTCAGTCACTATGGTCTTAGAAGAGAATGATTACACAAGCCCCGCCCCCTCCACCGCTTTTTTTCCCCAACTGACATGTTGTTATTTGAGTAAGAATAGGCAATTTAAGCAATGATGCCATTCTTTCTGCTAGGCAAAACTGGAACAAAATGAAGTCTATGAAGAAAACATGTTTTGCTTTCTTCTGTTTAAAGCTCCTAAGACAGTTTCCGAAGCCCTCTGCATAATCTTGGAAGCGCCTTCGACGCGGCAAACACAAGATAAAGACGCCTATCTCTGTCTGTCCCGTCAAAATGAAAGTACAACTGCTGAGCCGAGTATGACGTTGGGGAAATTTTATTGGTGGGTGAGTTCAATGAACTGTTGTGATAACTGAGGGGCCAGAGTCAAGGCCAGCCTGAGTCACAGGAATCAGGCATCCTGGGGTTCGTGGGGGTCGGGGGGTGGGGAACCAGTGTCCGGACGGCCCCCCGGGAGCCCCGGCCAGGATGAGCATGCCCCGCCCAGCACACGGCGAGCGGGTGGGCCTCGGGGAGGGGGACGGGGGTCCCGCCTGCTCCACCTGGGGGCTTTCGGCCGTTTTCTGAGTCAATCGATTTCTTGCGAGGCCCTGAAAACGAGCTGATATTTGGAAATACCAAATCCAAATGTGAAATGACAGAGAAGTCAGCCTTGATCTGGCTAAAGCGACCAATCTCCACAGTTTCTGGGAAGCTGGGAAAGTGACAGGAACACTCTGAAAGCCAGGCGGGACAGACACCTTTCCTTCCCGAAGGGCTGCGGGAAACGGTCAGGCGTTTGCTCCTCGCTGACTGAAACGGAGGGGTTTTTCTGTGTCTGGGCTCAGGACGGTGTCCGACGACCAGACTCAGATGTCCACCCCCGCCAGGCTCCTCGGGGTCCCGGGCGCCCCGGACCCCACAGCTTCCAGAGCACGTCTGTAAGGCTCACGGTGACTTCCGTGGTGACGTTTTATTTTTGGCCTGAATACACGGTGTGACCTCCAGCTCGGCATCTCACATACAGCTGGTGCTCTCACGGTTGTGGAATAAATCTCAGTGAAGTCTGATATTTAAAGCACGATCATTGTACAGACAGCTTGCTAATGTATAGTGACCTTTGGTAAGTTCCTAGATGGAAGAGCTAATAAACAATTAATATATGTTCATGCCCACTTTCCCCCCAAAAGTCGCTGATTCTTATCCTCGGCCCGTGTCCTCCACGGGCTTAAATATCCCCGTCGTCCCACCACTGGACCCAGGGCCGGGCCGCAGTCCTGTGGACGGCCTGGGACAGTCACGCCCTCCCCTGTTCAGGGACGGAGCCCTCTGGACGAGACTGTCACAGGACTTGGCAGGCGGCAAGAGTCGATTCTGGGGTGTCCTGTGTGCACCCCCAGGGAGCAGCTAGGGGCAGCAGCCGTGAGGACCCAGCCGGCACAGGTGCCGGGCTGAGCCGGAGAGGACGCCCCTCGAGAGGCTCACGGGCTCGGGACCCCTGGCCCCGAAATGGAGGCAATGACCAGGGCTGTTTTCAGACTCAGCAGCGACAGTAGAGACGGCAGAGCATAGGCTGCTGGCCACAGACCACTGACACAGCGCCTACAAGGGCGAGTGGCTCATCCCTCGGAGGAGGGACAAGCAAGACCCCGTGAGCGACCTCCCTGTGACCCCGGCGGGCAAGTCCTGGGCTGCTGAGAGCCACACAGGCCAGAGCTGCGGCCCCAGCAGACCCCAGAGCCCGCTGGCACCACCCCCGGGGACCCCCTTACCTTCAGGAGCGCAGCGATGCCAGCCTGACCCAACTCGCCCCGTGGACAGCCGCACAGACCCCACTCGCAGCCCTGCACGGAGCGCGGGCAGCGTGTCTGCCGACCACAGACTGCTGCAGGCTCAGGCGCGGCCACAGGACTGGGTCGGCCCCGCCTCCTGTTTTATGCGTTAAGTTGTGTTGAATCTGTATTTTGGGTTTGGATCTATGACATAAGTATGACGTAAAGTCAAGACAGAATTAAGTATTATCATAATAAAACGAAGTCAGGATTAGCGTTCTCGGAGAAGTTTCTCGGCTCTAACCATGCTCCCCGGTTGGGAAATCGCCCAGGATGTAAGTACTGATGACCACCAACTTCTGCGATGCACTGGACTGGCCACCGGGACGGGAGGGGCCGTGCTTTTTTGGGGTCTGTACATTCTTAATCCCGTGCACTTAAAAAAGGCACAGTGGCCAGAGGAGCGGAGAGGACGGAGCCCAGCAGGCATCTGCAGAGGGAACAAACACGGCCAGGCAAGCGCTTTAACTCCACTGGACGACCGCCCGAGGGGGAAACGCGGACTCTGGGAGAGTTTCGGGGTCTCACGAGCTACAGGCGGGACATGCACAGGTGTGAATCCCACCAATGCTGCCCTCTCGGTCACGTGCACTGTCACACCTGAACCTTATGACAAGCAGAAAAACGCCGTCCCCTCACTGACAAGGACCCCGAGAAACAGCCCAGGAAGATGCCCCCACACCTGTCACCATGAACTGACCACAAGCGAGGGATGTCCTGGGGCCGTGTCTGCTGTGGGGTCACGGGGGCCACACACGTGGACACGATGCCCGTTCAGCAGCCCGAGACCTAGAGCTGCCGCCAGAAACTACGTCCCAGCCTCTCAGCAGTCTCAAGGGGAGGCGCCTCACTCTCCCCGGCAGACGGGAGCTCCGAGGGGAGGCACCTCGTTCTAGAGCAGATGGGAGCCTGAGGCCAGAGCATGGGGAACCCCCCCACAGGCCACTCGGGAGCTGCCCACCCATCAGAGCCAGCGGGGCTTGCAGGACACGGAGGAAGGGAGAGAACCGGTCCCTCGTGGAGAAGGTTAAGACTGGCCCAAGCCGGGGCCCAGTCTGAAAGGCCCGATGCCAGGCCACGCAGAGGAAGCCGAAATCCAGCCCCCCTGGGCCCGGAAAGCAGGGGTTGTTGGACCGTGGCCCGCGGGTTTGGTATAGGTTTTACATCTTCAAACAGCTGAAAAAATCAAAAGAAGACTAACCACTCTTGACACGTGACAATCACAGAAAAGTGGAACGTTGCCGTCAATAGCGAGGTCTCACTCTTGTCTGTCACGGGCTGTCACGGCTGTGCCCACACCGCAGGACAGATCGGAGCGGACAGGCCATGTGGCCTTGAGCCTGAAACACTTACCGTCACGGCCATCAGAGAGGGCTGGCAGCGGGCCGCCAGGACAGAAGTGACTAGGAAGCCAGGGGCTTGATCAGTGCTTCTTGAAGCCAAAATGATTAGGCCCAGTCCATCTGGGTCCCCCAGGCCCACCTATCTTGGTGAAGTGGTGCCTCCCTGCCCACTACCTGCAAAGCTGGAGATTCACACGAGGTCCTGGTGGAGAATAGCATTGCACGGGCAAGGCGGGTGAGAACAAGCACCGTCATGACCCCGGGTGAGGATGCAGAACAGCGAACAGAAGGGGAAACTGCTGCTCCAGGGGCCTTGCCTCTAAAAGTCCAACCCAGGGACATCTGAGGAAAAACACCACTGACTTCCAGGGCTGGTGACCGTGGCTGGGAACGTCTGTAATCGCAGTCCATAGACGAGCTGGCTGAATCACAAGGGAGTGTCGTCCAGCTGCGTCCACAGAACATGCGGACATGGAGTGAACCCCAGACGCACTGAGAGAAAAGCTATGACAGAGTCTCCCCCGGTAAGAACCGCTCTGTGGAACGTACAAAATTCCAAGAACTCTGAGTCGACAAACCTCACTGTCCACAAGTTCACACAACCATATAATCCCGGGCCTCCACTTTCTTCCCAAAATGTTCAGCCACACTAATAAACCAGCCGTTTTCCTAACACATCTTTGCCTCTGAATCCACACAGGACTCGTGGACACTTCTGTTCGCCGATCATGGGCCCCTTTGTCTTGACACTGATAACCTAGCTTCCCGAGTGTCATTTGCTCCTGACACTCGATACTATTCAGGTGCTTCCGACAGCGAGAGTCTGCGGCTGCAGGCATGGTCCTGACTTCTGGACCAGCTCATCCTCACTGCCTTTCTCCAAACAACGGTCTACAAAGTAAGGTGATTCGGAAGATAACACACGGATGGTGTCCAAGCACCGGTTTTGGCAGACTCTTGTTCTCAGACGACTGAGGCCCGGGACAGATTCCCCATGACTGCCGTCTGAAGCACCTGGTCCTGTTCTGATCCTTCTGGTCAGGAGACTCTGGGGAGCCGCCCGGGCTTTCCCGTGTGTGCAAGCCGGGCACGTGGATCGCCTGCTGCGCCGTCTCTTCACAGCATGTGAAGCCACTTCGGCTCTGTCTGACTCTGAGGCCCTTCGGAGGGTTGACCCTATGACCCTACTGTAGCCCGCCAGGCTAGAATACTGGAGTGGGTTGCCATGCCCTCCTCCAGGGGATCTTCCCCACCCAAGGACTGAACCCACGTCTCTTATGTCTCCTGCATTGACAGGCAGGTTCTTTACCTCTGAGCCACCTGGGAAGCCGCAGCAGGGGTAAATAACTCTGTTTCTCCGTCTGCCACTCACTCCGGAGGACTTGCCCGCAGGGAGCCCCTCGCCACCGGCCGCCAGAGCCAGGAGGGCCCCCCACCCCGCCCAGCGTTCCTGGAAACCCTGGTGTGGGCTGGCGCACCCACGCCTCCTCTGCGGCTGTGTCGGGACGGCGGCTCTCTGCGACGCAAAGTAAGCGGTTGGCATCCACGCTCTTCCGGCTGTCAGACTACATCACAAGTTCTGTCTGGCAGAAAAGTAGGATGTGTGCCTGCCGCTTAGAAGGCAGCTAAGGGTATGATCAGAGCATCTCCAAGCAAACGTCCTCGTGAATCTCCTCACGTAGAAACACAGGCAGTCAGCAGGGACCAGCCACGCTCTGGGTGGGAGCTCGGCCCCCGACACACGGGGACTCCGCCCCAAGTCCACACACGCCCAGCTCTGCACATAACACGATGTGGCCACCAGGCTCTGGGCTGCTGACCCAGGCTGGGATGCTGCTGCTGCTGCAGTGACCCAGGGCTGAGCTCAAAGATGTCCTCCGGCTGCCAGCTCCCTGTCATCACGGGCCCCCCATCCCCCCGCCCCCCACCTGACAAAGCTGCTGCTGCTTTTACGTATCACCTGCCGGACTCACCAGAACGGGACCCCACTGACCAGCACATACCTGTCACCTGCCGGACTCACCAGAACGGGACCCCACTGACCAGCACATACCTGTCACCTGCCGGACTCA
>CM035276.1:80357825-80371068 GCA_020226075.1 Hydropotes inermis | reverse complement strand
GAGAGAGAGAGAGAGAGAGTTGCTCAGTTGGGTCAGACTCTTCGCCAGCCCATGGACTGCACCCACCAGGCTCCTCTGGCAGTGGGATTCTCCAGGCAAGAATACTGGAGTGGGTAGCCGTTCCCTTCTCCAAGGGATCTTCCCCACCCAGGGATTGATTCCGGGTCTCCTGGCTGCAAGCACATTCTTTGCCGTCTGAGCCACCGGGGAAGCCCACCCATCAGGGTGGCCGCCATCAAAACAGACCAGTACTGATGACTTCCTCCTCCCAGCTGAGCACGTGGGGCCTGGGGACTGTCCGGGGCAGGGCTGGACCCGGTGTCTGGGGGCCCGCAGGTTCCAACGTGGGGTCACAGGACTGTGTCGTGCAGTAAAGAAAAGGGTAACAGAAGTAGGCCAAAGCCAGCGCTGTGGAAAAGCCTGTTTTTGTTTTATTTCTTTAGCTAAGGAGGGGAACAGGAAGCTGCAGGCCGCAGGGAGCCTGCCACTGTGTCCAGAGGCAGGGTGCCGCACCCCGAGGGGCAGAGGGCGGAGCAGGTGGGCGGGGCGCTGGAGGGGCGCACGCGGCGGGGGACGGGCACTGCCCGCATCACCGCAGCCCACGGGACACCCGCTCTGACGGGCAGGCGGCCTGCAGGCGAGGTCAGGACCAGGCAGCGGCGCCCCCACCTCTGCCTGGCACGGCCTCGGCCTTACCTCCCAGCAGCGATCAAAGCTCGACCCCATCACCTGGTAACCCACGGAGCACGGTGGACACGAAGGAAGGGAGAACCGCGGGGGTCAGGAGAGACCCTCCATCCCCCCAGACCCTGCCGCCTGGTTCCTCTGCTTCTTTCCAACCTGATAAACCACCAGAGGCAGCGTTCATCACGCTCCGTCCACTTGGTTTGAAATACTGCAATTTAGGATGGCTTCTTCAGACACAATTTCCTCATTTTTAAGAGTTTTCACTTGGGCTCCACCTGGGGCCACAGCTCTGAAAATCACCCTAAAGTGACTCGGCTCCTTTAAAGTTAGAAGCACATCTGGGGAAGACCAGGGTGGCCCGTGTGTCCTGTGGTCGGCTTGCAGGCTTTATATTGAAGCGGTTCCTGCGGTCACACCTGGAACGCCAGCTGAGCACGCGAGGGACCCACTGCGCTGCTGCCGAGTGCCAGGATGGCCACAGGGCAGGCGCCTGGAGACACACGCTCCCGGCAAGAGCGCCGGGGCAGAGGTCCTGGGCGGGGCGGGGTGCGGTGGGCCGGGGGCAGGGCTGTGAGGCTGCTCCGAGCACCACCTGCAACTTATCAACCTCTAGCACTTTCATACACGTGTCTCGGGGTCACCAAATGGGGAGCGCCCGAGAGGGACCTACCAGCAAACTCAGAAATCGTCCCTGGAGTCACTCACGAAAAGCGTGATCAGTCAACACAGAAAAAAACACTCAAATCACACCTGCTAGACCACCCAGGTCAGGTTAAAAACTGCAACATTTCTGGTTCTTTTACAAACTTTCTTGCCAGACAGGAAGGCATTTCTTACCTAAAGAGGCAGGTAATTCCACCCCCTCACTGGAGGCTGGGTTCAGTCTGACTCGTTAGGAGTCATATCAATATCATAACTAAAACAACCACTTTTCACACCAGCACAAAATGGTTTTTAAAGGTGAAGACTGGCTTTCCCTACAACCTGCACCGCTGGCTCGGTCCTAACTGACTCCAGCACGTGTCCCCACATCTGACCGCAAGTTTCCTGGTCATCAAAGCCTCGCTGTCAGAAACCTTAAAAACGACGACCGCGGGTTCTCTAATTTGAGCCTTGTTCAAAAGGGTCACAGGAAGACTGCCGGCCACACCGAGGGAACCAGACCCATGCGACTCTCAGTGGGATCAGCTGTTACTCAGAACAGCTCAGCCTGAGCATTTCGGGAGCATCAGCAAAATCGCAACTGAAGCTGCTCAGTCTCCCCGGGTCCTTTTATCATTCATTCTGCCAGAATGAAGAGCTTGCTTCGCCTGATAAACATGCAGAGAGTCTTACCAGACTCAGATGGACACTTCCACTCTTTCATTTAACTGAAAGAAAACAGAGCTAATGCTGGCGACTGTCTGCTGACATTTTCCTTCTCAAATGTCCTGCTTTTCATTGCATGTAATGGCAAACACTGCTCCGAACCCTTCCTGAAGGAGGAGGGCCAGAAGGTGTCAGCGGGTCTCCTCCCCCGGGGGCTCGCAGCACTCCACCGTACCCTGGGACCTGAGGGCCACTGACAGCAACACGCAGCTGCCAGAGCCGGCGGCCCGTCGACCCCGGGGCGACGCTCCCACAGCAGCGAGGCAGCGAGCGCCAGCGGCCCGGGACAGGGGAGTTTTTGTTGTGTCAAGAAAAACAAAGCTTCACCGACAAACGGACTGCTGTCGCCCTCCACTCTGAAATCTGCACAGTTACGGAAGGGGGACAGCCCTGAGAGGAGGTGCTGAACTGGGTCACGCTGGTGGCTAATGCCATCGTGTTAGTAAATTTACTTTCAGGGCAATACAGCCTCCCAACGGCCTGAAGGTGGACCCACCATTGACGGCTGAGGCTCCCGACTTGAAAACCTGATTTCTGCCCAGGTTTTCGTCTGCAGGTTAAAAACAAAGACAAGAAATTCTACTGTCATCCTCAACTTTCATTACAAATTCCTCGAAGACAAACCTATTTCAGTCCAGTCTGGACATACATAATATAGTGCTCAGATCTTATAAAGTCTGCTGTGCATGCAGAGACAACACATTTGTTTAATTTGTTAGTTCTTCTGGCTGCACCACACAGTGTTTGGGATCGTAGATCCCTAACCAGGGACCGAACTCGCGCCCCTGCGGTGAAAGCGAGGCATCTTCACCCCCGGCCGGCACAGGGAGGCCGTCAGACTCAGCATGTTTTAGGAGGAAACAGGGATGCCTCTGCAGCACTCCTGGTCTCGCTGATAACGGGCACTCGTGTGTCCATCGCCTCAGCACCTGCCTCCAGAATCAACAGAAACGCTAATCAGGCTAAGGCAGATGAGCCCATAAAACAGCCGTGCCAGTGCTGGGTTTTCTCGTTTAAACACCTAGGGCAGAAGAGGCCGAGCAGAGACACAGAATATGGGAGGGGAGGGGCCGTGAGAGGCTCATCGCCAGGACTCAGGGAGACTCTTGTTTTATGCAAAATGTTTGTGCTCTTTGAGCGTAAGTCCGAATTTGTTCTAACTTAAAGATGTTCAAGTTAGCATTCCTCCTTTATTCAAAGCCTGTGCACCAGCAGATGGGTCAGACGGTCTGCGGGTCCTAACAGGCACCCCCCGACCCCGCTCACCTGCAGAAGCCTGGGGAGGGCGACGGTTACACAGCACAGACCCACCCCGGCCGACAGGCTAGGACGGGAAAGGCAGACCCACCCTCCCGACGGCAGCAGGCTCCGCTGCAGCAGGAATACCCCCTCGCTGCCTGTGGTGGGCGAGGCGGCGTACCGAGGGACCCCCCCGCCCTCTCCGGCTGGTGTGGTGTGGGGGCCCCAGCCGCCTTCTCCCTGGGAGCCCGCCTCTGTAACCCCCTCTGCAGCCCCCACCCCACACTGGCAGAGGGCGCCTGTGTCTTTTCTGCGTCCACCCACCACGTCCCTGCCCGCTACTTTGTCACAGAGACACAGTGATGTGTGAGGGGCCGACTCCCACCTCCCTCGAGGATGAGTGTGTGGATGTTGCCCTTCAGTCATGGGAGCGGCATGGAGCCTGCTGAGGCTGACCCTGCTCCAAGGATGCTCGCCGACATCGGGAGAGAATTGCCGCCCGGACACCCCCATCGACGCCTCTCCCCCTGACCCGGGGCTCCGGGAGGCGTCTAGGGCCCTGCACATGAAGACCACAGAACTCGCTGCTGACCACTCTGATGCAGGGAAAGATTGAAGGCAGGAGGAGAAGGGGATGACAGAGGATGAGATGGTTGGATGGCATCACTGACTTGATGGACATGGGTTTGAGTAATCTCCGGGAGTTGGTGATGGACAGGGAGGCCTGGCATGCTGCATTCCGTGGGGTCACAGAGACGGACACGACCGGGTAAACCACACTGCCACCATCTACAACACTGAGCTATTTTAGAGAATTCATAGTCAGCATGCAAGAGTTTTAAAGATGTCAATTAAATGAAACTTTACAATGTGCCCAAAGTTTTCCGTAAGATTTCCCAACCTCAGGCCTCCACACAAACCCCAAAGGCTGGGGCTTGGAGAACTTGCCGGCTGGTGTTGGGTGAGCAGGCGGAGGTGCGGACACCGATGGTATGGACCCCACACCCGCCCCTGACTCCTCGCTCTGCCCGCCTCTTCCACCCGGCTCTTCCTGATGCAACCTCGTTCCCTTACTGAGCTCACGGATCACCTCTCCATCCGGAAGTTCTTCCATCTCATGCCCTCTGACCTCAGTTCTGTGCTCACGAATGCCCATCCACAGGGTCGGGTGGCTGAGACGGCTGCCGCTGATAACACTGCTAATGGACAAACAGCGCCACCACAGACCATCACCTGAACAGTCAGGCTGTCTCTCCAGGGCGAGACGAGTAAACAGGCCCCCAGGCCAGGACCACCTGACCCAAGAATCCTAAACCAGGGACATCCTGACCCCCAGAACTGAGATTAAGCAATGTTTCTGCTTTCTAGATGATGGCTTACCCCAGTCTCCCTGTTCTTCCCCTAAAAGAACCCCACCTCCGTGCCCAAGAGTGGATCTGAGGCTTGTCCCCCAGCCTGGCACCTGAAGAAAATGCGGACTTGGCCGCAGACAGCTGCTCTGAGTCCAGGCGAATGTGCCGCAGGCTCACAGCCCTTGCTCGGTCACACTGAGTTGTGCGCTTTTATGACAAAGGGTTCTGAGCCCCATGAGGGCTCCAGCAATCTAACTGAAGCCGAGGAGGGGGCGTGGGGGCCTCTGGCTGTAGCTGGAGGGTCAGGAGGGCTGGACGCGTGCTCGCAGCTGGAGCAGAGGGTGCTCTCCTGGGACCTGACTCCGCGGGCAGAGTCAGGACCAGGCTCCATTCTGGAATGCCCTGCGGGGCCAGAGGAGTGAGGGAGCCCACCTCCACCCCCACGAACTGGGCCCAGACCCAATTCCAGTGTCTGAGCTCCTTCACCAGTGCCTCCCTGCGCCCTAACTTCATGCCGAGGAGAAAACCGCCCGCACTTCGTGTCTGAGGTCCTGAAACAGGCTGAGTGCGGACTCCCGAGGGTGGAAGAGGGGTGGAGGCAAGCTCTCCACCAGGAGCGGTTCGGCCAGCCGGCAGGGAAGGGCCCTGACCGACCACAGGGCGCTGACCCGATGCCCGCCTGGACGCCACGCAGGGGCAGGAGCAGCAGGTGTGGCAGGAGAAGGACAGACGGACGCGGGCGGCCGGAAGCCAGAGGGGAGGCGGGGAGAGCAGAGGGGAGGCGGATTCCGGCGGGCTCCTCTGTCCAGACTCATGCGCTTCAGAAGCCCCGGAATTTCCTGGGCGGGGAGTGTCCTCTCACTCGGCCTCACCTCCTGAGGGGACTCACGTGGGCCTTGATGGCGCGGCTGGCCACACCGAGGTCGAGGCTGGAGTCCCCACCGCACTGCCGACCTCTGGGGAGGCTGGGGCAGGTGCTGGGCTCATGGAGACCCCAGTGTGCAGCCCAGGCAGCTTCCTGGCACCTCAGGGCAGGGAGGGACCCCTGGGGACAGGGCAGAAAGCCTGAGCCCACCCCCCATCCCAGCCCTCCAGACGCGGCTCCCCTGGCCCGGGGCAGAGCTGTATCTTTTACAAAATCTGCAATTGTGCAGGCCGCACTTTCAAGGGGAGTTTGGGAGTCTCTGGGGCTTCCCAGGCGGCGCAGCTGGTAAGGAATCCACCTGCAGTGCGGAAGACCTGCGTTTTCCCTGGGTTGGGAAGATCCCCTGGAGAAAGGAACGGCTACCCACTCCAGGATTCTGGCCTGGAGAATTCCATGGACTGTAAAGCCCATGGGGTCGCAAAGAGTGGGACACGACTGAGCGACTTTCTAACACACAGGTAAACGCTGGAACCTGCGGGTGGTGAGGATGGCACCCACAGCAGCTGTCCACAGGCCTGGTGCTGCCTGGGCCCTGAGCCCTGACCCGCGGGGGTCTGCACTGACCCCGGGTCAGGACCCCACTGGGGTCAGGGAACCGGCTCAGAACTCGCTCCCCAGGTGTGGCACCAGATGTGTGACTGGGGGTGCAGCCAGTCTGCCCCTCCTCCTCACTTGAAAACTGGGGTCATACCTCGGCCACGACACACTTTTCGTCCTAAGTGGCACCTGTAACCTGGCGTCCTGGGCGTCAGAGGCCGGGGGTCCTGCAGGCTCAGGACGCTGCGGTCTGGGGCGGGGGGCAGGTCACAGCTGTCCGCCGCCATCACTTCCCTCCCCGACTGTTCCCTGCACTCCAGACGCTCGGGACACAGACTCCTTCCTCTGCTCATAGGGGCCTAACACTGGCCAACAGCCTCTGGGGAGGGTCTGGAGAGAGGGGACCCTGAGAGTGTGCCTGGCCACAGCTAACCGGCTTCTCTGAGGCACCATCTTATCAGCTCCCCCGGCCCTGCACGCCCTGTTCTCAGCTCACACTGCCTTCTGTCTGTGACCTCAGGTCAGAACGGATTTACATTCTGCAGCAGCCCTGGGCCACGGTGCCCCCGGGCCTGTGCAGGTCAGGGGGTAAGGGGCGGAGGGGGGTTCTCACTCACGGCCTGCACCTGCCTCTCTGCTGGGTCCCCCCCAGGGACCGTAAACGCACTGCAGGATGCTCAGCGGTCCATCTTTATCAGACCACGAAGCGGCAGCAGGAGGCCCCGCCCCATGGGCAGCAAGCATCTCCTGGTCAAGCGAGGACCTGTCGCCTCCCACCAAGTGTCTCCTCTCAGTAGTAACAGAAAGTATCCTGAGCTCTGCTGCTTGCTTTAACTCGCCTTAATGGCAAAAGCTTTATACTTTTCTTCAGATTACAAAAGCAATACATGATCAGTATAAAACTTTTTAGCACAAGACAAACAGATGAAAATAACCATAACCTACAACCTTAACATCCAGAGGTAATCACTAGCTAACATTTCTTTGTATACTTTTTCACATTTCTTTTCTATGCATGTATTTATACGAATCCATAAAAAGGCATATATATTAAAAATAGGGTCATATCATTTGCACAGTTTGTAATATGTTTTTTTCACCTAATACAGTATAAACTTCTTTTCACATCACTAAGCCTAAATCTACACCCTCTCTCTAAAAGTCTTCATTGTATTCCTTGGCACAAACTGTCAGTAATCCACCAGTTCACAGAGTGAAGTTGTTTTCTTTACTACAGTCAACAAAGCTGCAGGGAACATTTTATTTTTGTTTTATTTTGAAGTATTGCTATACAATATTATATAAGTTATGGGTGCATAACACAGTGATAAACAACTTTTAAAGACTATCCTCCACTTATAGTTACTATAAAACGAGGGAACATTTTAATATGATCATCTTTGCACACTTAGACCATGAGTTCCTGAGGCAAATTCCTAAAGATGGAATGGAAATATTTATTCTGCATCAAGAATAAATAAGATTCCCACAGCCTACATGTTAATCTTTGATATTTTAATAGTGCTTCAAGACAAAGTAATAAATGGGGAAATTTTATACTTAAAAAAATTAAGGACAGGCTTTTATACTTATTTGCATTTTCAAATTGCCTCTCTGCAAGTTTAAACACCTGGAGCAGAGGATCACTGAATTACCCGATGCATCAGGACGGACGGACCTCGGCCACACGGCCTGTGGGCCCTGCCAACCACGTGACAAGATGCAGCCCACAATGTTCAATCACAGCACACGTGTAGTCAGATCAGGCCTGGGCTGTAAACACAAGCCTTTTCTGTTAAAACCAATAGCAACATTTTAAGCCTCCCTCGTCCCTAAATATTCTACTCTGTTCTAAAACACTGGCCTTTGATCCACCTGTGCTCGAGGGCTAAGTGCTAACTCAAAGCCCACCAGGGGGTCCCCAGACAATCTCCTTGGAGAAGGTTCCAAGAACTTAATCCGGGGGCTCCTCTTCCTCTGACTCCCCGCTCCGCAGAGGCCAGCCCACACAGTTTGAAGGTGGGACCCCACTGAAGGCTGCCGTCACCCCTGAGATTTCCAAGGACACTTGCAGCTGTATTTTTGGTTAGTTGTGCAGACCGTATGTAAAGTTATAAAACTGTTAACTGAAAAAGTTTAGTTCGAGTTGGCTAACAAATAAAATTTTATCAGCAAAAATAAAAAACAGAATGAACATCATTAGTGGAAAATTAACATTCTTAAAGCTGCAAAAAAAAAAAATCATCCAGATACTTTATTTCCATTGCTTTTATGCCTTTTTCCAACAGCAAAGCAATGAGTGCTTCTTACAGAAAAGGTGAAAATAGAGACAGGTAAGGAGGGTCTCATGCAGGGAGTAGGATTCGGGCAGCCCTGTTCTAACGCACACATAGCTTTCAGGACAGTTTATAACATGTCCTGTTTTCTCACCTACCACCACTAGTTAGGAAATTCAGTACCATCAGATATTTGAGGAAATAGGTTTGCCATTACAAGCAGTACAGAGAAGCTGAAAACGAATTAACAAACCAACCCCCAGACCTGTAAACACTTCGGTAGCACAGTGACACTTGAAATGCACACACCATCTGGCTCACACCGTAACAGCTGTGACACACAGCAGGTCTGCACTGCTCAGCAGTGTGAGGCTGCAACCTGGGGATAGTTACTCTCAACCCAAGTCCATGTGGTTGTTAAAATGTTTCCTAAAACTGTGTTTTCCAGAGAAACCCGTGGCTCCTCCTGGGCCACGACCCACCTAGACCATGTGATGGGGCAGCCCTGCCTGCTCTGAGCCCAGTCGTGCATTCTGAAATAAAATCGGATATGACTCAGGAGGAAAATGATTCTTTGAGCTGTGAAATGTCATGGACCTATTTCACTAGCTTGCAGGTGAGACCATAATTTGCACCTGACATTCTGTCCTGCTCATTCCGCTAAGGCTTGGAAAAACCTCTCCGCGAGCAGGAGGATCTCTTTCGGCTCTTGGCCCCCGTTCCTGTGGAAGCCGCAGCAGAGAGCTCACACTTCCCCGCTCTCAGAACAGCCTGAGCCCCCAAGTCGCCCCAGGCCCACCACCCCCATGCAAGGTGCCAAGCCCAGGCTTGTGTGTCCATGGACCTCAGCCCAGAAGGCACCGGGCTCAGGCAGGCGCTCCGGCCGCCTTTCTCGAAACTACAGTTTCTGCTCTTTCACGCATCCCCCGTGCAGCCCCTTCTGAAGCAGAAAGAGCAGGGTGGTCTGGAAGGGGAGCCAGGCCAGCCCCTCTGCTCCTTCCTCCCATCACCCCCTGCCTGCAGGGACATAGGGGAAGGGCTGGGGTCTTCCGAGGGGCCAGAGAAGCACCACTGGCATTTCCTCCCGCTGGTGGAACCCAAGTGTCCCCTGAAGATCCGGGATGAGGGCAGAAGGGGGGAGAGAGGAGACCCAGCCTGTCTCAGAGGAGGAAGGGCGGGTGGGACACGGAGTGAGGCAGGACAGCAGAAGCCCCGGGTGGGGTGGCAGGGGAACAGAGGGACCAGAGCCCTCCGCTCGGAGACCCACCTGGTCCCCAGACGCTAGCCTCGGCATCCGCTGGAGGCTGCATTCCTGGCCTCCCTGTCTGCAATTGGGGACACCCAAGCTGGTATCTGGTTTCCTTTCATCCTTATCAACAGTTAGCTGTCAGGAAAAGATTAAATGGCCGGAATGTGATCTTCCCACAAACAAAACGGGAATAAAATTTCCATTCTGCCTGGAACAACTGCGGCCCTAAGAAGCCACAGCTTAAACAAGATTCAGAAACCCACAAGATCATGTGAGACTCAACACCGCCATTCACACAGCTCACGCTCCTTTCTATCTGAATGTGCTCAATAACACGAACTCTTACATCCATAAGAACCAGGAAATTAAAAAAAAAAAAAACATTCCACAAAGACCCACAGAGAGCTTTGTGGACTCTCTTATGTAATACCGTGTAGATGAATTTACAACTATCCCAAGTCCACAGAAATCCAACTGAACTTTTTTTAAACATTCACACCTCTGTTCACAGCAACCAAAGGCGTCTTGTTTGGATGTTCAAACACACAGCAACGGTAGGCCTATCTGGGCTCTGGGTTCCCGGAGCGGCTGCCAGAAAACCACCCACTTCCAGATAATCACGATGGTATGATCACTCACCTAGAGCCAGACATCCTGGAATGTGAAGTCAAGTGGGCCTTAGGAAGCACCACTATGAACAAAGCTAGTGGAATGATGGAATTCCAGTTGAGCTATTTCAAATCCTAAAAGACAATGCTGTGAAAGTGCTGCATTCAATATGCCGGCTAATTTGGAAAACTCAGCAGTGGCCACAGGACTGGAAAAGTCAGTTTTCATTCCAATCCCTAAGAAAGGTAATGCCAAAGAATGCTCAAACTACCACACAATTGCACTCATCTCACACACTAGTAATGCTCAAAATTCTCCAAGCCAGGCTTCAGCAATATGTGAACCGTGAACTTCCAAATGTTCAAGCTGGTTTTAGAAAAGGCAGCGGAACCAGAGATCAAATTGCCAACATTCGCTGGATCACTGAAAAATCAAGAAAGTTCCAGAAAAACATCTATTTCTGCTTTCTTGACTATGCCAAAGCCCTTGTGTGGATCACAATAAACTGTGAAAAATTCTCAAAGAGATGGGAATACCAGACCACCTGACCTGCCTTCTGACAACCCTGTATACAGGTCAGGAAGCAACAGTTAGAACTGGATATGGAACAGACTGGCTCCAAATAGGAAAAGGAATATGTCAAGACTGTACATGTCACCCTGCTTATTTAAGCTATATGCAGAGTACATCATGAGAAATGCTGCACTGGAGGAAGCACAAGCTGGAATCAAGACTGCCAGGAGAAATATCAATAACCTCAGATATGCAGATGACACCACCCTTATGGCAGAAAGTGAAGAACTAAAGAGCCTCTTGATGAAAGTGAAAGAGGAGAGTGAAAAAGTTGGCTTAAAGCCAACATTCAGAAAACTAAGATCATGGCATCCGGTCCCATCACTTCATGGCAAATAGATGGGTAAACAGTGGAAACAGTGGCTGACTTTATTTTTCTGGTCTCCAAAATCACTACAGATGGTGACTGCACCCATGAAATTAAAAGACGCTTACTCCTTGGAAGGAAAGTTATGACCAACCTAGATAGCACATTAAAAAGCAGAGACATTACTTTGCCAACAAAGGTCCGTCTAGTCAAGGCTATGGTTTTTCCAGAGGTCATGTATGCATGTATGAGTTGGACTGTGAAGAAAGCTGAGTGCCAAAAAATTGATGCTTTTGAAGTGTGGTGTTGGAGAAGACTCTTCAGTATCCCTTGGACTGCAAGGAGATCCAACCAGTCCATCCTAAAGGAGATCAGTCCTGAGTGTTCATCGAAAGGACTGATACTGAAGCTGAAGCTCAAATCCTTTGGCCATCTGATGCAAAGAGCTGACTCATTCGAAAAGACCCTGACGCTGGGAAAGACTGAAGGCAGGAGAAGGGGACAGCAGAGGACGAGATGGTTAAATGGAATCACCGACTTCATGGACATGAGTTTGGGTAAACTTTGGGAGTTGGTGATGGACAGGGAGGCCTAGCATGCTGTGGTCCATGGGGTCGCGAAGAATTAGACATGAGCGACTGAACTGAACTGCTGAACTGAGCCCTTTCTGGGCGCAGGTTCGGCCCCGGGCCCCGGAGGGCCTGCCTGTGGTTCTGTCCAGCGGATGTAAGGGCAGGTGGGCTCTCCACCCAGCCCGCTGAGCTCTGCTGCTCGCCAGCACCACTCATGCAGCACTGCCCGGGAGTGCCGGAAGGGGGTCCTGAGACCCCCAGGAGCGGCAGCGACAGCAGCGGGGAGCAGACTCTGGGCCTCGTCCGGCCCTGGCTTGACAACTGACCTTCACCACCAGTCGTCTCCTGTGGACCGTGCTGGCCGCCTGAGAACCACCCCCTCCATCGCCCCTTTCATTAAAAGGGCACCTGGTGCCCCCATCCGCAGAGAACGCTGGCCACAGATCCCAGGGGTAAGAACCACCCTGAGACAGCAGAGGCCGTCGCCCAGGGGCCAGCGGGCCCCTGCACCACCCCCAGACAGGGGCTGGGCCCCTTGCTCCCAGAGCTCCGTCTATCCCCCCATCACAACTAGTCCTCTGGGGGCGCTGCACCTGCCTCCCCCTGTTTACTCCACCGGCTGGAGAGGTGTGTGTATGTGTGAACTACGCTCGTGAATGAGGACATGGACTCCAGGGGTGTGTGGACGGCATCCCTGGCCTCAGAGTAACGTGTGGATTTTACACGCTGGAGGCCTCGTCCTAGCCTTGAAACAAGAATCCAGGATCTACTGAGAAGGTGGCTTTGCAGAAAGGTCCCGAGGCCAGCGCCTGGACCGTCACTTCCCGGGCCTCCACGTCTGTACAGAAAGGCTTCTCAACACCTCGCTGGCTACAGGTCTAGAGCGGGTCAACCCGTGGCCAGGATGAACACGCTGGACGCTGGGCGGGTGGCAGGCTGGAGTCTATGCCCCAAGCCCCCAGTGCCTCCCGAGGCCCCGGCCACGCAGGGCCCGCGAGCCCAGGGAGGCGGCCGTGGGCAGCTCGGGGCAGCACAGAACCTGCCAGGGGCCACGTGGGCTGCAGCCTTCATCCAGGTCAAGACGGGAACCAAGCTGCTCTTTCCCCGGCCCCAGGCGGGAAGTCGGTCATCAGCTGACAAAGTGCCCCAAGGTGCCCGACCCGTCTGTGGCGAGGCTGGGCCAAAAAAGAGACCAGCGCCGGCTGGCTCGCTCCCGCCTTCTGGCGAGGGGCAGGCCTCTGTGCGGACGCACGCCCACGGCCCCCCAGGCCTGACGCCCCTGTGACGTGCAAGGGTAACGGGTAACGGCTGAGCGAGGCCACGCCCCCAGGCCTGATGCCCCTGTGACGTGCAAGGGTAACGGCTGAGAGAGGCCACGCCCCCAGGCCTGACGCCCCTGTGACGTGCAAGGGTAACGGCTGAGCGAGGCCACGCCCCCAGGCCTGACGCCCCTGTGACGTGCAAGGGTAACGGCTGAGCGAGGCCACGCCCCCAGGCCTGATGCCCCTGTGACGTGCAAGGGTAACGGCTGAGAGAGGCCACGCCCTCA
>CM035276.1:80326217-80340391 GCA_020226075.1 Hydropotes inermis | reverse complement strand
GCGCCGGGGCTGGGGCGGTGGGGAGGCCGGCTGGGAGCGCCGATCGCACCGCCGCTCTGCTGCTCCGCGCGCCTCCTCTCCGCCGCCGCGCTCGCTCTGCTCTGCTCTGTTCCCGGCCTCGGCCCGCCGCCCCTCTCAGCCCGGCCTCCGCGGCCCGGTCCCGGCGCGCACGTCACGGGCGCGTGTGAGCATGCGCCCCGCGGCCCGCGCCCCCGCCCCGCTCCCGCGCCCTCACCCCGGCCCTGCCCCCTCCCGTCCCGCCCCCCGGAGCCGGTCCGCCGAGAGGACCCCGGGGCGGAGGGCGGAGACCGGCTCCTGTTGCTTCCGCCTCCGGGCGGCGGTGCGCTTCCCGCAGCGGGGGCCTGGGTGCTGGGGACAGGGCGCCCGGAGCTGGGTCTGGCCGGAAGAGTCAGTCTCCCCCCAAGGCCCGAGGGCGGGTGTGAGATCGGGGAGTCGAGGAGGGGTCTTGGGGAGGGAATGAGGGGTCGGGTCGGGCAGAAGACTAGCTAAACCGGGCCTTCCTCTCTGGGGTGCTCGCTGTTCCCCTGCGTGGCCCCTCCTGCCTGGCAGGTGAGGCGGGGCTGGGCCCGTGGAGCTCCCCAGGATGTCGCAGCTCCTCAGCGTTAGAGCGAAGGGGAGCGCAGGTTCTCCTACCTGGATTCTTTCTGAAACCCCACAGGCTCCCTAACCCCAGGATTTCAGCGTTGAGATAGTCACTGGCTCTTGCAATCTGGCGGGGGTGAGGGGTTGGGATCTGCCTTGAACCTGTCTCGCCAGCCTGGCCTGTCTTGCCTCCAGTCCATCTGGTCCACCTCCTGCCTCCGCCGGCGGCTGTGCCAGGTGGTCACCAGGAGGCCCAGCCCAGACCCGAGGGCGTCCAGGCGCCGCAGGCATGCGTTCCCAGGCTGTCCCTGTAGCAGAGGAGAACCTTTCTGTGGCTCAGACACCTCAATTTCAATTCCAGGGAATGTTTCTGTTTTCCCATCGTTTTCCCTTCTCAGCCACAGTCAGCTAGCCTTGGATTAGTGAACATACTTCTGTTCTTGCTGCCATGGGCCACCACTTGTGACACCAGAGTGGCCTGACTACGCCTTTGGTGGCCGGTCAGGAGTGGGGCTCCCGCCTCTGGGGGAAGGCAACTGAGTGTCCCCCTGGCTGGTGTGGAAGAGAAGCTGCTGGACAGATGGGATTAGATAGAGTAGCCTACAAGGGCAAGAGAGACTAGTGGTCTTAGCTAAACAACCTGGATTCTGAACTGCTTTTCTTCAGTATAATTCTCCAAGTTTCTGGTCAACTAACTCATTGATTCTCCACTTTCCAAGCAAATCCACTCTCTCCTGCTCTGTGTCCAGGAGGCCCATGGCCACCATTATAAGCGGATCTTCACCAGCCGGGTGCCAGCTGCAGGCTGAGACCAAGCAGAGAGGCTGGGGCCTTTTTCCCTCCTCTGCCCACGGGACCCACCCTGGCCTGGCGATGTCCGTGTCCCTTGGTAACCACAATGCTTGTCCAGCTTCCTTTTCTGTTGAATCAACTCATGTCGGGCTCCAGGGACCATGCCTCCTACAGCCAGGCAGTGGTATCAGCTAGGCCCTGGGGAACAGCACCTCTGGCGGGGCGTGGAACTGTGACTACACTGCAGCAGATGGTCCTGTCACCATGCTCTTCCAGATCTCCTCCTGCCTTCTGCCTCCCGCCAGGACCCTGGCTGCTGGAGACAGATTCTGATTGGCCTACCACCTTGCGAACAGTGATGTTTGTGGGGGCGGGGGGAGTAGAAAGACACAGGTAGACATCATACAAGGCCCCGGATAAAGGCTGGGTGTCTCTCAGGAATGCCTGTTTTATTCAGTGGTCAATGTTAATTTTGTATGGGAGTAGATACTGTGGTAGCCTCAGGCTTGCCCTTCTTTGCCTTTGCTGGCAGAAACCCACCATGGCCCAGGTAGCCACCACCCTCTGTACGGCTGGGGTAAGCTGCTCTGTGTAAGCCAATCTCGGTAACTCCATGCCTCTCCCTGCAATTGGTTTAAAACAAGTTTAAGCCAACGGATCCTGCTGTTGGGAAGTCTCCTCACATAAAGGAGGCTCATAAAGAGGACACGCTCCTGTTTCTTGCTGAAGCGGTGGGTTTGGATGTGATGTCCGGCACCTTGCAGCCTTCCTGCATCCATGAAGTGACAGGAACATCGTCACAGTGGGGATGGCATCATGGACAGACGGGAGGAGCGTGGGTCCTTGGTGACACCATGAGGCCACTGCACTAACTTGGATTTCATGTTCTGAGAGATAGATAATCAATATCCTTATTGAACTGAATTTTCTGTTGCAGGCGGCTGATAGAATGCTAAGTCTAAACCTATGAAACAGACCAGTTAAGACTATACTAAAGTAAGTCCGATTCATGCTGTGAATCGGTTATTTAATGGCAACCCACTCCAGTATTCTTGCCTGGAGAATTCCATGGACAGAGGGGCCTAGTGTACAAAAGTCCATAGGGTCAAAAAGAGTCAGACACGACTGAGTGACTAAGTCACAACAAACCACACAAACGTGGGAGCTTATACAACAGGGAGCTGTTATTCCTCAGGTCTGTGGCTTGGTGGAAGATTTCTCTCTCTCATCCGTTCTTGGTTGGGATTGTTCATGAACTGACATTCCTTTGGGGGCTTAGCTCACCTGGAGAGAAGGAGGTTCCGATGGCTCTAGTCACATATCTATTGTCTTAGCAGGGTGACTGGAGAGCTGAGAGCAAGTCGGCCTCTCTCTCTGTATTGGTGGTCAGCCTGAGCTTGCGTGCAGCTGGATCCCAAGATGGTCAGAATGGATACTGCCTGGCCCCTGAAAGTCTGGGCTTCGAAATCCTGGACCATCGCCTCTGCGTTGTTCTATCGGGAGAAGTCAGTCCAAGGCCAGCCTGGATTCAAGGGGAGTGGGCAGAGCCTTGCACATAAAGAATGAGAACTTGTGAGGGTCATCGTTGGAAACAGCCTACCTTAGACGTCAAACGATGTCGGAGTACGTTTCCAATACCACGTGGGAGGTCGCAGTGAAAAGTCTGCTGGAAACTCAAGGACCTGCGCAGCTCTTCCTTCGCGACCTAGGGGAAGGGAAGCTCCACTCTGATTGGACCGGCTCTGCCCAGTCCTGACCAATCAGGCGCTAGGGTGCTGACGTACCCTGCGATGATTGGCCTGGGCCTGGGCTAGGCGCAGACCGCTGGCTACCCGGCGTCCAGCGGGCTCGGCTCGGGGTCAGCGGGGCCTTGCCCCGACCCACGCGCCGCGTGGCTTCCTCGCGGTGGCGGGCGGTGTGATGACCGAGGAGGCGGCCGCGCCCCTGCCCACCTGTCCCCCACGCCTCCCTCCAGCCTGCCCGGCGCCGGGGGAAGCCGGGGCTCGGATCGCGGACTCCCACGTGAAGAAGTCGTGGGAGACAGTAGCCAGGGCAGGAAAGCGGCCTCCCCGAAGGGACGTTTGAGAGCAGTGATGGTTCCGGGGCCTCCGGCGACAATCCTGAGGCCAGCACCGATTGCTGAAAACACAGAGCAGGGAGGAGGGAGCGCGCCACGTGGTGTCCCCGGGTGGGGAGGGGCCGTCGCGCACGCGGGCGCGGCCTCAGCTGAGCAGCCTGCTCCGCCGGCGGCTGGGTCACTGTCCCCTTGGCCCGCGGTTATTTCGGGGTCCTCCTCCCGCCGGTCGGGCCTAGAATTCTTTGGTGGAGAAATCCTTTCTTATACCTCCCACAGGCTCCCACGTATCCCCCCCACCCCCGTCCTTTCGTCTGGAATCTTCTACCTCACCCCTGTCTGCCCCACCAGGTCCTACTCACCCTTGCAGCCCCGCTGGACTGTCTCCTCCCTACACCTGCCTACGCAGCGACTCTGAGTCCCTCCCTTGACTTCCTACCGGCGCCACTTACTTAACTTACTCACTTGTTCAAAAGGGCATTTCTAAGCCCTAGCCAGGGCCTACCCCAGGGTCTACCCCAGTTTTTATGTATTTATTTATGGCTGTGCCTCACAGCTTGTAAGATCTTAGTTTCCTAACGGAGGATTGAGTCCCGGGCCCATGGCAGTGAGAGCTCCGAGTCCGAACTCGGAGGGCAGGGGTGCGGTCACTGCGGATCCACCTTCCACGCCTTCCCACGGCCTCCTCGGTCATCACACCACCCACCACCGCGCGTGGGTCAGGGCCAGGCCCTGCTGACCCCGAGGTGAGCCCAGCTGGACACCTGGACTGCCAGGGAATTCCCGGGAGTTCAGGGAGTTTTTTAAACATATCTGCCCCTCAGGACCCCTCCTCTGGCCCAGGTAGCGTGGGATCAAACCATGGAACACAGGATCCCGGCAGGTGTTTCTCAAAAGGATGCAGCAGGTGTGAGGCCTGCTGGTCTAGACGTCTGGGCCTGCTGGAGCTGGCAGGTGCAGGGGACTCCGCCCAGCACAGTCCCCTGTAAAAGAAGAAGCTCAGTGAACGGCGAGAGAGCCAGACTCAGCTATGCTGCAGATTCAGCCTCTGGGCATTCATACAGCACAATAAAGGCTGGGCTTTCCAGTCTGTCTGAGCACCTGTGGAGGAAAAGTAGCAGGCCAGATGCACTCCGGACAGATGCTCGGGCCCCTGAGAGGTGAGCTGGAGGTCACCCCATGCACGAGGCTTCGCTGGACCATTTCTCATGGGAGGTCCCCCCACACAGGCGAAGCTGTGGGGCAGCGCCACCCAGTCACTTTCAAAAGTCTGGTTTAGTGATTCATCACACAGGTATCCAGAAGTGGAAAGTTAAATTTCATTATCACTCTTAATCCAAAATATGTGACTGGTGTGAGAACCAGCCTCAAAGAGCAGGACAGAACTGTGCATACAGCCCTGGCGGGAGCACTCAGCAAAAACCCCACCAGCTCCCTGGATTCCGAGTCCCACGCCGGTCTGATGGCCCATCCCGGGAGACTGCGCCGTTCTGCGTCCTTGAGGCTTTTGTCCCTCTGCCGCTCTGAGCCCTTTCCTCTGTTGGGGTGTCAGACGCAGGTCAGGACTGAGACCACGGTCTCCAGCCCCTTCCCGTCTGTAGTAAAGTGTTCGTTGCCCAAACCCAGAGAGGCCCCATCTCATGCCTCACGGTGGGTTCTCCAGCAAAGCGGTACTTGTCCCAGAATGAGCCTGGTCAGGATTAATTTTGCTCTTCAGCTACTCATTTTCCCTTAGTTAATTTTCAGCAAGAATACATGGCTAAGAATCCTTTTCTCTCCTTATTTATTCTCTCTGCCCTTCCCTCTCTAAAGAGATTGATTATGTTAATCCAGTTTCCTTTCCTTTTTTGGGGGGGAAAAAAGCTAAATTCTGTGATGCTGAAAATTACCAATAAAGTCATGAAAGCAATTCCTTGTTCTCATTTATTTCAGCAGAAACTAAATTTTTGCTTCTCTCCAACAAGGTGAACAGAATCACGAGGTGTCTGAAGTAGGAGCTGGACAATAATTAGCATTAACATGGACCTGTGCGTCTTCGCCACAGTACGCCCCGTGGACGTCACACGACATCGCTTCACAGCATTTTCTCTTTAGGGACATGTTGCGGAAGATGAGGAAGCTGCTTCTCTTGTCTGCTTTTGTGAACAGTCTTCGTGTGGATTGTCCCCAGGCTTCACTCCAGTATCTGGGGGGTTCCCTCCTCCCTCACCATCCTCTGTTTTCTGGATCCCATTTCCTGATTTATTTCTTTTATTTGGTTGGTATATATTCTCCAGTAGCTTCCTGAGGAAGGGTGCATGGAAAGTAAATGTTACAAATGTTTTCTCTGACATTATACATAATTTGATATATTGTTATAGGTAGGAATTAGTCTTAAAGGTGTTATGGGGAAAGGAGGGGGGTGACATGATCTTGAATCTTTAGAATGGCAACATTATATCCAAACAACTCCATAGTCAAACTGAGACCCATGAACCACATTCACAACAAAATAGGTGACGTGGCATTTTCAGAACCCCCAAATACAGAAGGGTGTTTGCAGAGATGTTGCTTAGAGAAGTTCTCACGGTCCCCCATAGGTGTTGGAGTTTTGCAAATTCGTTGCTAAATAAACAACTAAAAAAATCGAGCAAACAGCATGTGAAATTTCTTGAAATGAGTTCGTACTCAGGGAAGCTCCTTCTAACCTTTTGATTATTTTTGTTTCTTGGCCTCACTGTGCAGCTGACAGGATCTTAGTTCCCTGACCAGGGACTGACTCCTGGCTCTTGGTGGTGAAGGCAGAGTCCTAACCACTGGACCACCAGGGAATTCCTGTTTCTTTTCCTCTTTTCTTCTTATTTTTAAATTCTAATTTAAAAAACTCACTGGAGATAGCAAGTATGTTTAGTTTAAACCAGTAAGTTTTCTAAAAATTGTTTCTTATTTTTAAATCTAAGCTGTATATGTAAGGAGGCTTACCAATTTTGGATAAAAATAATCATTTTTTTAAATCAGACTTTTACTATGGAGGCTATTTTTTAATTGCAATCTAACCCTTGTACAATATAATACAAGCTACAGGCACAATGCTATACAGGCTATAGTGATTCACAATTCTTAACGGTTTTACTCCATTTATAGGTACTATAAAACACTGGCTATATTCCCCATGTTGTAAAACATATCCTTGTAACTTTTTTTTCCTTGTAGCTTTTTTTATACCTTATAGTTTGCACCTCTTAACCTGCCTCCCCCCCCCCCCCCCCCCGCCTTCCTTCTCCCCACTGGTGACCACTAGTTTTTTGTATCTGAGCCTGTTGTTGTT
Source organism: Hydropotes inermis (assembly GCA_020226075.1). Classification (NCBI taxonomy): domain Eukaryota; kingdom Metazoa; phylum Chordata; class Mammalia; order Artiodactyla; family Cervidae; genus Hydropotes; species Hydropotes inermis. The sequence continues at coordinate 80,333,615 of CM035276.1, read as the reverse complement.
GTTGTTATAGTCGTTATTATGTTGTATTTTTTAGATTCCAGAAATGACCCATTTCTGGGCCAACAGGGCAGGAGGTGGAAAGATGGCTGAGCTTCTTCTGGGTGACAGCTCACGGAAAGGGGAGAGTCCTGGGTTCTGAGAGACGCTGGGGCAGTGGTGTTTTTTCTGCCTACTTGCAGCAGATTAAGAAAGTGAGCCCATGTGCAGAGCTCTTCAGCCAGAACTCAAGTGCCCTGAGCACACGCTGCTGCAGTCTGGGAACCAGACGTGACTTCAGGCTTCAGAGATAAAAATAAATTCTCTTTGCCCCCCAACTGGTAAAATTAGAAACTTAATTAAAATGTCATCAAGTGCAGCCACAAATTCCATGTACCCAGTTTGAAATGTTATTAATAATAATGTTAGCGCTTGCATTAATTTCCATCTTCAAAGCCTTTCGTAAACACTAGTCTCTCCCAGCTCTTGGGAGAACATTTGCTGAGCAGGAGAGGTAACCTGGGAGCAAATGAGCCTGCAGGGGCACTGGTTCTGGCGAGAATGTTACATTATCTATCTGGCGGCTGGCATGTGAGTCTTGACTTTCCCAGAGAGTGCCTGACAAGAGGCTTCGGGTCTGCTCTGCAGCCTGTGGGGGTGCTGAGCGCGCTTCCTGGTCACCTGTTTGGGCTCTGATTTTCCATTGTTGGAAATTCCACACTAAAGAAGAACAGAAAAAGAAAAATTTAACTCCTTGTTGTTTGCATCCTAGTGTGAGGCTGCCAGGGTTAATACCATGACAGGCGGCCTGGACCTAAGTTTTGGCTTCCCCCGAAATGGTAAGATTCCCCACCCCCATCAGGTAACCTGGAGCCAGCCAATCAATATGCGCCCAGTGGGAAACAAAGGGAGAGCTGAAAAGCCCGCCAAAGTTTGTACCAATAAAGTTGCTTTGCAAACATGTACCCAATCAGCTTAAGCCAGCTACTGACCGCATATACATGCCTTAGAAATTTGGCTAACAGCCTCTGCTTAAGGCTTTTCTGACCCTGCACCACTGCGTTGGTTGCGGCAGAAAGCCCTGACTCGAGTCAGTAATAAACTTCCCTTTTTGTGAATTGCATTGTCTTGAAAGCCTTCTCTCTTCCCGCTCAGGGATTCGGACATCGGGCAGAACACCTAGAGGATTTGGAAACTGCGAGGGAAGACAAGAGCCAGATGGAGGTCTCGAACTGGACCCGCAGAGAAGACGCTCGGCACCCTCGGACGCACTGCCTTCCTGCCTCTGCTTTCTCTCTCTACTGCCCCCCCAACATGCACGCCCGTCCCTGGGCCCCCTAGCAGGCTGGGTGGGGGGGATGGACCTCGTCCAGGTCATCAGGTGGGTGTTTGGGGCTGGTGCTCTCCCTGAAATCCTCTGTGTGAGCCTCAGTCACCAGTTCTGATGATGGATGCTCAGAGCACCTGGCTTTCGGGTCTGATGGAGCACTCAGTGGCTGCTTAGGGCTTATGTTAAGCCCTATTATTTGTGGCAATATAATTATGGAATAATTGTATTTTGTGAATTTCACTATAAGGAATTTGATCCTGTTACCCAGTCATTATATTAACAATTAAATATTAGCAAGGGAGCAATAAATTAGGGGTTTGGGATAAACAGACACACACTGCCATGTATAAAATAGATAGACAAGGACCTCCTACAAGACATGTGCATGGATATTTGTGTATATAATATATATGTCTGAATCACTTTGCTATACACTGAAACTAACACAGGATTGAAAATCAACTTTGCTTCAATAAATTATTTTTAATTTAAAGAAACCAATTTAATAGTGATTAGATCTGATTGCAATTTATTGCTGAAGCATCAGCACATCCTTATAGTTTTCACGGCCTCTCAGTCTGGTCCATCTGCACATGTCCAGCAGGATTTCTTCCTTTCTCCCATGTGGCTGTTCAACCCTGGACCACTGATCTTCCTCCCATGCTGGGCAAACCTCAGTGATTTCTGAGACCAGGGCTGGGGAGCCCCCTCCACTAGGCACTGGCTCCTTCCTCCAGGAAAGAGTTGTAGCACTGTTAGTCCATCATGACTACATTTAGGGGCAACATTTGCCATATAGTCAAAGCTATGGTTTTTCCAGTAGTCTTGTATGGATGTGAGAGTTGGACCATAAAGAAAGCTGAGCACTGAAGAACTGATGCTTTTGAACTGTTGTGTTGGAGAAGACTCTTGAGAGTCCCTTGGACTGCAAGGAGATCCAACCAGTCCATCCTAAAGGAGATCAGTCCTGGGTGTTCATTGGAAGGACTGATGCTGAAGCTGAAACTCCAATCCTTTGGCCACCTGATGTGAAGATCTGACTTACTGGAAAAGACCCTGATGCTGGGAAAGATTGAAGGCAGGAGGAGAAGGGGACAACAGAGGATGCGAATGTTGGATGGTATCACAGAATGATAGATATGAGTTTGAGCAAGTTCCGGGAGTTGGTGAAGGATGGGCAGGCCTGGCGTGCTGCAGTCCATGGGGTCACAACAGTCAGACACGACTGAGTTACTGAACAACTGTTGGTTCTTTAATGGACCGGAACCTGGTGGTCTGGAGTCGATGATAAGAAAGTAAGAGAGAGAAAGAGCTGATAGCGCTTGTTGGTCCTTTAATGGGCGGGAACCTTGCGGTTCCGAGAGTAAGAGAAAGACAGGAAGAATAGAAAGAAAGAAAGACACGGGGACCAAAGTTCTGATGGAGCAAAGGCGTTTTTAATCAACATGGTGTGGGCGTATATACTGTCTTACAAGGTGGTTATTCTCAGCAAAGACAAAGATTAGAATTCCAGACTTAAAAAACACAAGATGATCCCTATCAAAGAGAGAGTTGCAAAGGATCACCTTTTACCATTTGGCTCATAATAAGGAAGAGGGTACTTGTCACTGTAAAGAGAAATGCCTGGATTCCTCAGCCCCAGGAAATGTGTGCCTCTCCTCTTAATTCCTGAATATTCAGGAATCAATAAGGGCCAGAGGGTTCCTGACAGATCCAAAACAGCACACTGGAAGCCTTTTGTTAAATGGCTTCCTGTTGTTGGAGGAGAGTTGGAGAGAGATTCAAAATATTTGACAAGCAGAATGGGGTCAGTAGGGGCACCGGCCATAAAGCCTGGATGGAGTGAACCGGGGTGTGCTGACGACAGGCCCCAAATATGGAGCTTGCAGCCAGAACAGAGCAAAAGAAGTAGAGAACTGTAAACAATTGAACGTGATCTTGGAAAATAAATGGATGAGAAGGTGAGACAGGTGCTTTGAAAAAGAGAAGATTGGCTAATGTGGCCAAAGATTGGGATGGGCTGGAGTAGGGGAGAAAAGGGCGGGGGTCAGCCAGGTCTGCTGTGCAGCTTAGATGACCTGAGCGGGCTACAGTTCTGTGGTCTTTTCCTGTCACACAACTTATTGGGAATACAAACACTAACGCATTATGAACAGACTGTCAGACCCCAGAAAGTGCAGATGGCTGGGTATGTTAAGAACTACATGCATTAATCATGAAGGTTTTTAATCTCCTGGTGCTCACTCACATAATGACAGTACAGGTTTTTATTTTTTCTGGTAAAGTTACTGGTTGTAAACAAAGTGATAACTTCAGTGAGGACTGGAAATAGAACTCTTAAATTCAAACCAATTTGACAAAATAAATACAACAAACGAGGATGTTTTTATTTTAAGGATCTGTTAAATGTCCCAGTAAACTTTTGGGTCTTCCCTGGTGGCTCAGTGGTAAAGAATCCGCCTGCAATGCAGGAGGCCTGGGTTCCATCCCTGGGTCGGGAAGACCCCCTGGAGAAGGGAAAGGCTACCCACTCCAGCGTTCTGGCCTGGAGAGTTCCATGGACTGTGTAGTCCATGGGGTTGCAAAGAGTCAGACACGACTGAGCGACTTTCACTTAACTCCTTTTTGTCAGAGACCAGTTAGAGGCATAAATAAATACAAAACTCAAACAGTGATGAGAGAAAAGAATAGTGATGATTCCGGCTGAACGGAATTCTACTTTACTGGCATAATCAAAAGAAGCCTGAGGAGTGTACTGAATAAAGGTGAAAAGCAGGTGGATCATAAACAAAGAAGTAAATCTAAATGTCTAAATCTGATATACTTTGCAAGGACACCAAGAAGCTACTGAAAAGTGTAAACTTTCCACTTCTCTATAACGACATGAGGAAGTGACTGACCATGCATGCCTGCTCAGTCATTCAGTCGTGTCCGACTCTTTGCAAGCCTGTGGCCTGTAACGCACCAGGCTCCTCTGTCCATGGGATTTTCCAGGCAAGAATAGGCACCCATGTGTACCTGGATGTCCTGGGCCTGCGGTGGCTTCAGGTGGAGACAGACACAGACCTGTGCTCAGCGAGTCTGCGGTCAACTCAGCAATCCCCTGGTGAAATAGAATTCATATTTTAAGGCAGGAGAAGAAAAGCAAAGCTTGAGATTTTCTCTGTGCCCGTGCAGGCCGCCTCCCTGCGCCCGGCTGTGTGGCGTGCACCGGCCTCGGGCGTTAGCCAGCGCTCCTCGGCGGCACGCGTGCCTGCTCCGCTGGACCAGCTTTCGTCTTTCTCCTGACACCCCCGGTGCAGACTCATAAAAGGACAGCATTCTTCCCCGGCTTTGTAGGGGGACACGGTGACTCTGCCCCTTTGTACGTGTTTACCTGGGCTGCGTACCCGTAGTGAACTGCATGCAAAATATCAGTGTCCTTTTGATGTATGGTCCTTTGTCTCTGTAGTGTGTATGACGGTGCCTTTGACTTCTAACCTCTACTACGATGTTGAGTACTCGTGATAGAAACGGGCACCCGTTCCCGTCTTGGGGCTTCCGTGGTGGCTCAGTGGGTAAGGTGTCTGCCTACCGTGCGGGAGACCCAGGTTCGATTCCTGGTCAGGAAGGTCCCCTGGGGAAGGGCATGGCAACCCACTCCAGTGTGCTGGCCTGGAGAATCCCATGGACGGAGGACCTGGCGGGCTACAGCCTGCGGGGTCACAGAGGGTCAGACACGACTGAGCGACTTCACGGCTCATCTGTGGGCTCAGAGGGGAAGCAGTCCGTGGAGCTTCTGCTTCCGGGGTTGTACGGATACCATTTCCTTTGTCGTCCTTAACCGGTCACTCGCTGAACTCTAACCGACACACCTGATGGCCGAGACAAATGCGGGGGGAGGCCTGGGTTAAAGGCTCTGGGGAAGCGGCGAGGGCGAGGCTTACTGTCTGTTGTCAGTGCAGCCCTGGAGGGCCCTGAGGACAGCGCCGTGAGAGCTGGGATCCTGAAGGGTTAGTGCTGCTAATTACAGGCTAGTTAGGGGGAAGGGGAGGGCGACTTTGGGAATCACTCATGAGGTGGAATGACTTGTAGAAAAGCAGAAATAACCTAAGTGCTAAGTCACTTCAGTCAAGTCTGACGCTTCGTGACCTCATGGACCGTAGCCCACCAGGCTCCTCTGTCCATGGGGTTCTCCAGGCAACCATACTGAACTGGGTTGCCATGCCCTCCTCCAAGGGATTTTCCTGACCCAGGGATCAAACTTGCAGCTCCTGGATTACAGGCAAATTCTTTACCGACGGACCACCGGGGAAGCCCAGAAATAAGAAGGATCTTTGCAAAGGGGTTTTGCTGTCAGGAGTTAACAACGAGTTTTCTCTTAACAAGATCAGTAAATAGGTCCACAAGACGTCCTCAAATAGACATGGGGAAGATAAAAAGTCGTGGATTTTGACTGGTGTAACGTCACCCAGTAGCCTTAGACCCTAATAATTAGACTCTCGCTTAGGGCAGCTCAGAAAGAACGAGGGAATGGTGTTCCTTCCAGATGTCCTCTTTCCCCTTTAGATATCTAGGTATCTGAAATTTCTAGGAATATTTATCACTGCTTAAAAAAAAAAACTCTTCCAATATTACAACAATTAATATTTTTAAAAATCTTTATTATGCAAAATTAGAGGAAAATGTATCCATCAGTCAATTTCAATAACTATCGACTCATAGTCAATCTTTTTCCTTTTGTGCCTGCACTCAGCCCATCCTCATATATTCAAACACAGAGATAATTTTGCTTCTTCCTCCAATAAGGGTAACATTTATCCTTTAATTTCTTTTTTCTCCCTCCACCCCCACCCCAGCCCCAATTGCCTTATGAGAACCTCCACAACACTGTTGAATACACCTGGTGAAATTGGACACCCTTGTCTTGTTCTTGGTCTCAGAAGGAAAGTTCTGAAACTCTTACAACTGAGGGTGACATTAACTCTGAGGTTTTCATTGGTGGCCTTTATCAGATTGAAGAAGTTTCCTTCCATTCCGAATTCGGTGAGTTTTGTTGTTGTTGTTGTTGTTTTTTAATTGTGAAAGAGTGTTGCTTTTTCTGTGTCAGCTAAGACGAAATGAAGTGAAGTGAAAGGCGCTCAGTCATGTCTGACTCTTTGCAATCCCGTAGACTACATAGTCCATGCAATTCTCCAGGCTGGAATACTGGAGTGGATGGCCTTTCCCTTCTCCAGGGGATCTTCCCAACCCAGAGATAGAACCCAGGTCTCCCGCATGGCAGGCGGATTCTTTACCAGCTGAGCCACCAGGGAAGCCCCAGCCGAGATGACCGTTTGGTGTTTCTTTTATTCTACCAAAGCGACCTGGGACGTGACTGGTTCTGGCACGCGGAACAACTTCCATGTTCTTGAGGGGAACCCCGCTCGGTCACGGCGTACAGTCTTTTTATGCGTTGCTAGGTTTGCTTTGCAGGTGTTTTGTTGAGGATTTCTGTGTTTATGTTCACGGAGGATGCTGGTCCATCGTTTGTTTTTGCTCTGTGATCAGTCTTACTGGTTTTGGCGTCAGGGTAACACTGGCCTCGTGGAGTGAGTTAGGAAGTCTCTCTTCTCTTCCTTAGGAAGAATCTGTGAAGGACTGGTATTGATCCTTCCTTCTTTTTTTTTTTTTTTTCAGGGCAGAATTTTAAAAATCATTTATTCATGAATCTGGAATGGATTCCCTCTCCGCACACACACACGATGACAAGAGGAAAGGACGGCAAACAGTGGTGTCGGTCTCATTACACAGTGATGACGCAATTCTCAAGTCAGTCTGCTGATCACAAAAGAGAGGATGCTAGCATCAGTGAACTCAACACGATCACGTTTAAGAAGCTCATCAAAATCGGGTCTTTCTTATGAAAGAGGATTTGGAGTAGGACTTCAGACAAGAATAACAGCACAGTTCTCTCTTACAATGTCTATTTCTCGGCCTCTGCCTCCACAGAGGAGCTAGCTGGTGGGGTCCAAAGCCCACTTGGGGGGTCGCCTTGCAAGCTTCAACCTCAGCCTCTTAGTCTCCTGGGGGTCAGATTGGCTCATGTCCAGAAGTTGTGTGTGTGTGTGTGT